>OY998159.1:4778785-5063559 GCA_963921925.1 Sphagnum tenellum
CCTCACTTTCATTCTTCAAAGCATTCTTAGCTATGCACTGAAATGCAGCATCAACATTGTAATCTTCTTTTGCAGAGGTCTCAAAATATGGTATGTTCCCTTTTGAAGCACACCAAGCCTTGGCTTTCTTCTCAGACACCTGCCAACCATAATAAATTCATTGAGGTTGCACATTCACCACCACAAAAGCATCATACTGCAGTCCTGTACCTAGAACAATACAATTTCAAGGTTGTTCACTTTTCTGAACAGTTCACATCTAATGTAGACACAAAATTCAACCTCAATTCAGCAGATACTGGGCTTACCACTCGGCTATTGCCACTGTCCACATCAACCTTGTTGCCAAGAACCACAAATGGGAAATTCTCCACATCAGATGGGCTTGCCTGTCCAAAGTTGACAGCCAAAATACTCAGTAACCAAGCAACCTTAGAAACAGACTCTGCACAAAAACAAGTTTTATGGAAAGACTTGCCTGAATGAGAAACTCATCACGCCAATTGTCAAGGTTGTCAAATGACTTCATCACATTAACATCATAAACAAGGACACAACAATCTGCTCCTCTGTAGAATGCAACCCCAAGGCTCTGAAATCGCTCCTGGCCAGCTGTGTCCCATATCTGCTGGGCCAACATTTGCAACAGTCAGCTGTACATACACACTGCTGACATCTGCTGATTAAGAATAAGAGGTTGTAACATTGTGTACTCCAAACCCAAAACACCTCTGCTAAGTCCTCATAATCTCTAAAAATTATTGAGGAGACTGAAGTCCCACCTGCATGGTTACGAGTCTATCCTCAACTTGCACTTCTTTAGTCAAAAAATCTGCACCAATCGTTGCCTTGTATTGGTTGCTGAACTTCTTGTTTACATATCTGGCGACACACTAAGGAAATCCTATAAATAACATCCAGAAAAAAGTCAAAAGCACAAAGCATACAAATAGAATGCAAAAGCTATTGCAATCACTGAGAATCTCATCCTCAATCAAAAGATGGCAGATACTGATTCATTAACGAGGTTTTGCCCACCCTGTCAACACAACAGCCAAACAAACTATAGTTTCAGCCCCAGAATGAGTTTTCATAGAATCCTTAACAATAAGTGCACAACAGACGGATCTTGAACTGGCGGGGAAGACCTAAAACACTCACAAACACACGGAGGCCCACGCACGACTGAAGAAAAAGAGATAACAAGGATCGGAGATAGAAAAACACATCCACCGAACCGTAAATGTCGATCACTATTTAAGATCCCTTCGTCAATTCTATTTTCCTTCTATAAGAGGGAGAGAGAGAGAGAAGAGAGAGAAGTGCTTACCCGCTGTCTCCCAGTATGATAACCTTCAACAAAGTCCGTTTCCGAGCCGACATTGTGATATGATGTTCGTCAAACCTTTCAATCTACCGCGAGAAGCGATCCAATTCCAGCCTTCTGTTCCAGGCTTCCTTGATTTGCACCTCCGCAAATGCCTCCGTAATCGAGAGAGCTCACGGAGATGAGAGAGAGAGAGAGAGAGAGAGACATGAAGGAAACGTGCAGACGGGCATTTGATGTAAATTTAGGCCTTGATGCCCAAGCTGCCCTGGACTCTGCCCGTCAATTACTTAATTAATTAAAGCTCCGCGCTTCTGCGCACTACCAGTGACGATTATTTATTTTATTTTATTTTATTTTCGATACGGTTTACAATAATAATTTATCATTATTTGTGTCAATGTCAAATTATTATTTTAATTAATATGCATTTCATGGATATGAGAAGACTATTTTTTTTTAAATTAATAATTTTTTTATCCATTTAACTGGATAGGGGGAAGAGAGTGAGGTAATTATAAAATAGATATTTAAAAACCGTGGGAAATAATAATTATTAAGAAAGTTAATAAGAAAAGGAAGTAGTTATTTAAAAAGAAATAAAATAGTTAATACTAATATTTCTAATGTTAGGGCTTTTTATACTTAGTTTTGAATACTTTGCATTGAAATTAGATTTGAAGATTCCATATTAAAAAACAAAATCTGAATAGTTGTAAATATTCTTTGTTTTCCTTCACAAATTTTTCTTTTTGAAAATCTTAACATTTTAAAAAATAATTTAATTAGTGTTGAAGGTATCACCAAGCTACAACAATATTATTATTTTCAAAAAAGTTAGTTATAAAATCTATTGATTTGGCAAGTAATTAGGATATAGAGAATTGGCAAGACATATATGGGTTTGGTATTGAATTGTCAAAATTTAATAAGTTGTCTGAATGTTTTGAATTTTCATCCAAGAAAGTTTATCAATTTTGCAAACCTATTTTAATGTATTTTGTATTTTCATGTTCATGTTTATTTTTTAATCCAAGATTTGTTGAAGATTTTCTTTCTTTCCACTTTTACTTGAATGCTACAAACTTGACATAATAGTTATGGCATGAATAGTTTTCATGCCCTCTACAAAAACTCCCAAGAAACATAAGAAGATGGCACAATTTTGATTAATATGATCACAAAACAAACTTGAATTGTAAGACCTACATGGGTAGTATACAAGTTGGTTGCCAAGATTAGTATTTGATAATTGACCTTTATGCATAACAAGTGGGTAACACCAATAACTATAACTAAGTAAATTGATAACATTTGAATTTTGATCATTTTTTAAATTATGATATTGATACATGTGTTGGGTTTTTTAATACTCTAGTGTGTTTTGTGTTATTTGTGTTGAAAATGTGAGAAGTTAGGTTGGAAAAACTTAAAAATGTAAGAAATGAATAATGTCATGCCCCTAGGCTTGGGCTCATGACCAAGGCAAGGGCTTGCAAAGGTGTGGGTAAAAAATGAAGCTTATGAGTCACATTTGATGCTCATGGGAGTGTAAGAAAATGTTAAGGAATGAGCTCACACTCCCATGTGAGTTCCCACTTTGGAGTTAAAGTTTTGATGGACTTTTGAATTTTTAAAGAGCAATTTCAAAGGTTACAACTCATTGGGCTCAAAAGTTCTTTATATTACTGAAAAGTTTTTGAGTTGTAAATGTCCAAAATATATAGATTTAAAAATTCATGGAAAATTGTGTTTCAAAGAATGTACATAGATTCTTACTTTGTAAATAAAAATAAATAGTTGTAATATATTGTCATGGTTGTTGGCATAATTAGCTTGGAATACAAACATATATTCTATTGCATTGAATATAAAAAAAACTACATTATGTATGTATGTTATATTTTACTTCCATTCAACATCTAATCTTGACAAATTTTTTTATTTTTATTTTCAAAATGTGTGAAACAATATTACGATATTGGGTAATTCATTGCAATTCAAAAGTCATAGAAATGTTAGCACAAACTTGGCAAAAAGACCTTGTGTCTTTCATAAGTAACAATTTAATACTAGAACAATTGGTGAGTTGGTGTATCACAAACAATTTTTCTAAAGCAAGTTTTGTATATGTCTTATAGGCTTTCAATTGTGTAGTGTTCAATTTTTTGAATCCATTCACATTCACTATCGATGTTTTTGGTATGCCCTCGCTTTCAACAAAAAATTGCATGTATAAATCTTAGCATCTTATGTTATAAATTTTAGTTAGTTTTATTTTGTTTTGTGATATTCAAGTTGTGTTATGTTTAAAGTGATAATGTTAAATTTCTATGACCTTCCATTCAATGATGTATTAAAAATTGGTTATTTTTTTGGTATTAAAAAAAAAAGACTATGCATAACTCAAGGAGTTCCTCCTTGTAATTTTTATAAATGAATACAAATCATTAAAAA
This sequence comes from Sphagnum tenellum, assembly GCA_963921925.1. Classification (NCBI taxonomy): domain Eukaryota; kingdom Viridiplantae; phylum Streptophyta; class Sphagnopsida; order Sphagnales; family Sphagnaceae; genus Sphagnum; species Sphagnum tenellum. The sequence goes on from OY998159.1 coordinate 4,782,570, forward strand.
TTAAAGTGTAATAGGTAAGCTTTTTCATTGATGACGAAATGTTTGGCCCTCTCCTTTGTTTTTATTTTGTTGTTTACATGTGCGTTTGAATTTATTAAATGAACTTTTGAACTTTTAAAGAAAATTCCCAACAATGATAAGTTTTTGAAGCAAGTGCAAATAATAGTTTCAATCCAATATGCACCACCAATATGAATCATTTCACATGGTAATGTGGATGAATTTTGGTTTTGTCATTTTACCATCGGATATTGAATTACTATACTTCACATGAATCAATGATGGCTTTTCCCTCAAGGCCACTAATTATAATGTGTCAAGGTATGCAATGACTTGAGTGCTCATTTCAATGTCATGGCCACAATTAAACTAGATGTTTTGGGTGCATCTTGACAATTCATATGTCATTGAATCAATTGAAAATAGGAAAAGGTGAAAAGACAAAAGAAGTAATCAACATTATGCTCACAAAACCTTGATAATTTTGAACATTGACCATTTGGAATTGCATGCACATTTACATGCATGATTGAAATTTACTTTTGGAAGAATGTAAAACATATATTCATGCAACTGGATTTAAAATGTAATACATATGGAGATTCCTAATACACGTATTCAATGTTTGTCATTGTATCATCATGAAAAATGACTTCATCTATTTCTAAATATTTTTTACCTTTGTAATTAATTGTGAGAAAGAATAAAAGTATCTATTGCAATGTTTATTTTATTTTTATAAAGTAAACTTTACAAAATTTAAGCTTGAGACTTTTGGTGGGGGAGTGGGTACCTCATGGAAGCTTTTATAGAACTTTCATAATATTTTATCTTTCAAGGAAATTTTTTAAATAATTTCATCACGGTTGGATGAAAGTGGATGGTAAGATGATAACACAATGATGTAAAAAGTTGGACACATGCAATTGCTCCCTTAATACTGAAAAATATTTTTGAGAAGATCCCCAAAAACGTTGTTTTTTAAGCTTTAGGTTTTTTGCAAATTTGATTAAAAAAAATTGTATAAGGTCTTAGGAAATATACCATAACTTGTTTCAAATACCTTACTAAGTATTCCTTGTCACAAGCATTACTTCATAATATAAACTCCTTGATTGAACAATTGATTTTAACCAATATGAAATTTGATGATATGAAATCTACCATGTGAATGTAATGGGTTGAGGTGTGCAAGCTAAACTGCCCAAATTACAATCTTTTTGAAATTCGTTTCATATTAATTTGTTTTTTTGCTTTTATATTGATTTAGCATTTTGATCAATAAAAGGTTTAACAAATAAAAGTTTTGTGGCACTAAGTGGGGTGACAAGTTTAGTTATAAGAAAAACCTTGCCATAGTGTTGATTTCTATTTTAAAAATAAGATAACTAGTTAACATTGGTCAAGATGTCCAAAAAAATTCCAAACTTAGGCTAAAATGTTTGAAAGTATTTTAACCTTTGATTAAGATGCCTAAAATGATTCCAACCCTAAATCAAAATGCTCCAAAACATTTCACCTTAACCCCAAACATTCAAAAATAATCAAACCTTCAAATGATGTTTCGAAGGTTTGTGAAGTGGTATTAGGGGTAAAAATTGCCAATTATTGACTTTGTGATGCTTTAAATGACTTCAACTCTAAATCAAAATGCCAAAAAAAATTCACCCCAATCCTAAATATTCAAAAATATTTCAACTCTAATGCAAAAATGATGCACCCAAGGTTTGTGAAGTGGTATTAAGGATAAATGAATTGTCAATTCTTGATTTTGTAAGGCCTAAAATGATTTGAACCCTAAATCACAATGTTCAAAACATTTCACCCTAATCCCAATTTTTCAAAATATTTCAACCCTAATGCATAAATGATGCACCCAAGGCTTGTGAAATGGTATTAAGGATAAAAAAATTGTCAATTCTTGATTTTGTAGTCGCATAAAAACCCAAAATGGTGGAACTATTATTGAGGTCCCTAGAACTACTACTAAGATTATTAAAACTATTATTAGAAATCAATGGAACTCTTACTAAGCTCATCATAATGATTATCAAAGATGGTGGATTAATATTAATATTGGTGGGATTAATATTGCTACCAAAATTGTAAACATTCTTACGATAAAACTCACAATTGTATGTAAAGTATTTCTCCATTCCTTAATCTTAGTTCTAACAAATGAACATACATTTGAATGTGCTACTTTTGATGATGGGGTCCAATATTTAAAACAGAATAATTGAATTTCATTAAAATTATCATATGCATTGTAACCTTATATTTGGAAGTTGAGTTACAAGCCAACATATTACATATGGGACATAATTTGCAAAACAAATTGTGTTATTTTTAATTTATATAAAAACACGTATATCATGAATAAATTATTTGACAATAGAAAATAATGTTATTCAAAAAATTAGTTCAAAAATGTTAAGGTAGAAGAAATGGAAGGAAAAACCTTGTGCATGTTCTTGAAATTTGAAAAATGTGGCAAACCACATTCACACAAATGGGTGCCACCAACCCATTATTTTTTCAAATATCACGATTCCATCCACAATTGATAGCTAAAAATCCAACTATATAATTCCAAGAAATTCACATGTTAAATCTTCTTATGCACTAAAATATAAAGCTTGGACTAAAATAAATTTGGCAACGAAACCTTAATCACATAAACTATCATCATGACCACATCAATTGTCAAATCAAACAAGCTTACATTTGTTGGAAAGGTCACAAAATGCACTTAGGCCACAAAATTCCAAAGCTTACACCTTAATAATGATAGAAATACCTTACAAAACTTGAAATTTGTTTTTTAACGAATTCACCAAATGTGAAAAATACAACATTCAAAATTGTTTTTTAAGAACAATGACAAGTTGTTATCACTAGATTTTTAAACCATCTGCTGTCGCAACCTTACTTTGGCCAAGTGTGGGGTGAAGCCCAACACTTGGAAAAAGTGAGGATTTGGAGTCCTTTGGGACTCTTGAATGTTTAAAGTTCAATAGCAGGACTCAAAACACCTCACATTATGATGTTCTTGGTGTCATTGAAAAGGTCTTGAAGCGTAGATATCGAAAATGGCCTTGCATTGGCCATTTGGACATCTGTTGCCCAAGTTATGGGCAAAAGAAGGGTCGGCAGTCAAACTGGCAGTTTGACTCCCGACCACTAAAAGTCGGGAATCGACCTCTTTCCAACCTCCGAATTTAAAGTGCAATACGTCGTTGAAAAGATCTTGACGAGGGCTACAAGTTTGGTTTAGACTTTGTTGCAATCAGACTTTGCAGTCGAGAGTTATGAGCTCCCAAAGTCCCGGGACTCCACCTGGGACCATTTCGGGACAATTTCGGGACAATTTCGGGACTCCAACTTGGGAGTCCCGGGAAAAAGAGCCATTTGGATAATGTAGTCTCGACGGGGCGTCACAGAAAATACTATATGGGGGAAGGTGGTGGCTTCCCCCGAGTCTGGGCCGTGGTGTATCTTGTGGTCCAAAGTGCCCGTGGCTTGTCCCAACACCCAAGGGTGTCCCGGAAACGTGAACTAATTACGTGGGTGGTTTGTTTTGATGCAGATTCAAGCTTGATCAACTAATACCTCTTCCTAGTCTAATCCCTGGCTCCCAACTCAACCCTGTACCCCTTTCTAGAGTTGGAAGCCGGGAGCGCCTTCCGAGTCTCAACTTTCCGTAATTACACTTTGGTGAACCCTCAAGTGGGTTCACCCCGAGACTTGGGAGTGCGTCATCTGGCCTTGAGGCATAAGTTATTGTAATAATCAAACAACTATGGAATAAAACCATATTTACATTGAAAGCAAGATATGGGGGTTCTCAAATGCCAAAGAAAGGTTCAACATCATCATATAATTCTCCAAATGGCAAGGAGAACACTTGAAGAAATTTGGAAATGTGACTAGATTTTAGTTGTAATAAACACTTGTAACTACAAAATGTTTTAGTCGCCTAAGACAAGTGGATTAGATGACTAGTTGCAGAGGACACCATGTGGCATGGAAGTAAACCTATGCAACTACAATTTATATTTTCATTCAAAAAATATAAATATGACATGGACTCCATGTAGCTTAAATGGAATTGACCTATGCGACCACATTTGCAACTACATTATGAATAGTCACATAATGCCATGTGTCATAACTACCTAACCTAGCTTCCTACCCCAACCTATTTGGCCTAGCATATTAAGCTATATACTTACCTACCTATTTACCTAGGTAAAAAAAAAGTAAATATGTAACAAGTGCCATGCCTAGCCTACCTAGCCTAACCTATTTAATTTTGCTTAACCTAACTTGACTTAAGTTAACCCATAGGGTGCAAGTATGAAAAATTGAACTCCTTATTTCCACAAGGATAAACAAGTCCATAACCAATTCCTCACACCCTTAAAAGGTGATTTCATGAATTTATTTTTGTTTCACATCTAATTACATACAGTAGTTACATAAGTAGCTAGGAAAATAGGTTATAAGTAGCGATAAGTAATGTAAATGGCATGCCTAACTAACTATTTAAATGACATATTTACCTAACTATTTACTTAAATAAATGGTCTATGTATTTCCCTATTTAATTAGGACATAGATGGATTACCTACTTAAGTAAATGGTTTATTTACTTACCTACCTACTTACCTAAATTATTAGTAGTTAGCTAATAGTTGCATACTTTATCTTACCCTAATTTAGCCTCTTAGCAAGTACCTAATTATAACCTATCTACCTTAATTTAACATGGGTGCAAACACAACCCACATCCATGCCCTTTTTTGGTGTGGTTATTAAGGAAACATTGGAGAGTTTTGTTCATTGTCCATATTTCTATTATAATTGTTTCATGACAAATAATCAAATTCAAACTAATTTTATTGAATAAATTACAATTAAAAGTCACAATAAATTCAACTTAAAATCTCAAAATATCATAATTATTTCTAATTATGTTTTAAATTAGAACTTTCAATTTTTAACTCCATCCATGTATTGATTTAAGATAAAAGAAATTGGAATCATGGTTATATTTATGGAAAAATGGTATTAAAACATTGAAATTGTTGATAAATAATAATGCATTGAAAGCATAAATGTCAATTTTAGAAACCTCAAAAAACTTGTGTTAATTGGTTTTACAAAAAGATTGTTAAAATTGGTTACAATGTTATATAAAAAAACCTTTTTGAACATGTAAATTTTTTCTAAAATACTTCAAACTTTACAACAAGCTTTATCAATACATATTAAATGGTGATACATGAAAACATTACCATTTCACAATAAATTTCCACACAATTTGTTTGCATTTACACAATTTTTAAAGCTTGTTACAACAATAGTGTGTCATGTTTTCATTACTACACATGTTTAAATTAAAGCTGCCTATCTTAGCCCGCTTATTAGGTAATAATAACATATTTTAACCTACCTACTAGGCAATAAACAAACTTGTACACTTTGAATTTCAATAGTAGAAATGTTACATGTCATTAAATCATTTATTGTAGTTGCAAATACAATTTGCAAAGGCAACTCAATTGTCAACTATTAATGAATGCCACCAATGATTGATGACATATGCTCACTTTTTATTAATGTTTTCGTCTAAACTTGTGATAATCACAAATTGTAATCACATGTAAAACTAAAATATGAATTTGTTATATTGTAATTGCATATGCAACTACATATGTAATTACAAGCGTAGTCACAAAATGAATTAAAGTTGCACATGAATCACAAAAATAGGGTTGAAATGGATGAGGTTCTTTAAATGGTGATGTATAACACCATTATATGTATACAAATTTTGTTACTAGTTGTCGTCCCTAAAACAAATATTTTGGTTCAATGTCCATGAAAGGGTCACCAAATGGTAAGACCATCTAGTGACAATATTGCATGGAATATGGAGTTTTATAAATTAGAAATCTTCACTTGATATTGAGTGATGTTAAAAACAAAAAGCTAACTAGAAATTTTGCAAAAACAAATTGAATTGAATTGAATAAGAATCAAGAATATCATATTCTCAAATAAGAGTTTTACAATGTTAAAAGTTCAATAAGCTTTCATTGAATGATAATTTAGTAGGTAGTGAAAAAAATTACTATAAATTTAACTATAATGATATAATCTTCTACAAACATTTAATTAGAAATATTCACAAGTCTCATAGATCAAACTTCAACAAGTTTTCAAAACGAGAGAATAAATATGAATTATAGGGAAATTTATTTTTGGTAGAAAGTAAGTGTACATTTTTTCATGAAAAAAATTGTAAGAATTTTATACAATATATTCCTTTTTGACAATTGATCTTACAAAAATTCCTAAGAACCAAAAAAAAAAAGGGATCCTTTTTTTTATATCAAAAGTGAGGTTTAAATACTTTAGTAAAAGTTGGTGTCAACCACCTTGAAGGACTATAAAAAATGTTTTGGTAGAAGCAATGTTAGGCAACAAGCTATTTAGTACCCCTAGTAAACCTTCAATGATTCCTTAAGGGGTCACCATCATCTATTAGTAATGTCGTTGTTGCCAAGCTAAAATAAACTTAAAAACTTGTTAATTTAGTAGTCCAATCACTACTAAATGTTCAAAAGTTCGAAAAGCGAAACATTGTTTTTCCTTTAGTAACTTTTATATATGAAAATGTGCTTAGTTAATATTTGATCATTATAGGAATGGACAAAGGAAATGGCTTTCTATAATGTGAAGTTCTCTTGCTGATAGACTTAAGGTACAAATTAAGGTATTCTTAGGAAATTGCACATTCAACTACCTAGTCCTAGCATAAATGATATATTGGGGATTTGTCTACATGTGTAGGATTACAAATTTAATGTGATTCACAACAAATGTGATTATTCTACATATGCATAAAATATATGAAAATACATATCATGGAGACTATAACATTATTGAAGGCACATATTTTAATGTGCACACAATACAAAATCCTTTTAAACAACATGAAAACTTACAAGATGCTACCAACAAAGAATGTGACAACAAAATTGATAGACATATATAACATTTAGTAGCAATGTTTTTATTTGGGGCAAACTTTTGCAACTTGGCAACTTTTTTTTTTAAAGTGGTGATTTTGAGGGATTTTTTTGCCATTTTTTCACAAAAAAAAAAAAAAAACTATATTTAGACCTAGGTATTTCCTAGGTCACCACTTGCCAAATACTTTTGTAAAAATGTTATAGCCCACCTAGGACAATTGCCATTCAATGCTAATTAATGTTGGGGATACTTGCCAATGGATCTTCTTGGAGAATTTGGAAAAAAAAAAAAGGTTTAATAGGGAGTGGTCAACATTTCTATGGATGGTAATGTTGTGACTTGTTCTAGAAAACATATGATTTTAAATTGAATGTTTACTAAATTTATTCAATGTTAATGTTTATAATATGTCAATCATAAATGTAGCATTTGGATAAATTTAAAATAATCCAATGAATATAAAATACAAAAAACAAAAAAATTATTTAAACATTGTTTTGCCAATTTCAAGTTGTTACATTAGCTTGTTAGGACTATTTACATGCTTAAAGGTGCATCTTTGAATGGGTACATTCATGAATGTACCCATTTGAAAACTAGAAAACATCCATGTGGTTTAAACATGATTGTTCTATTGTTGTTTATTGCATGTTTTAAGAATTACAAAATGTTTGCATGGTAGAAGGCTACTAGTGGATAGGACTATGTCGCATCTAATAACCATATGTAGAATTGGATGTACTAATTTCATTTCTTTCACAAGGTTTCACATATACATCTCACCCAAAGCCTTATGTTTAATTCACAAAATTTGACAATTGTGAAGAGGTCTTTTGTCCACAATTATTGTGTCTTGAAGTTGTGAACATTACCTTAAGTGTAAAGTATACCTTTGTTTTCCTACATGTATTAGTGGGTCACCTAGACAATTTGGGGGTTCACTCTTATTTATGTAGAATTGACATGAGTTCAAAATAAGCATTTGACTTTACTTTGGGAAAAAAATTAATATATATTATAAAACAAATTGGGCCCAAAGTTCATATATATATAAAGTTGGCTAAACATATAATTAGATGTTACATAATACATGTACATACAATGTGTTCTAGGTCCATTCATGTTATTATGAACAAAAAATGCCCCAAAAATTGAGTTTTTACAAGGAGTGGATTAGTTAAATATGATATGGCATAACATGATAATTCATTGAAAAGAATATTCTTAAAATTGTGATTTACAAATTGCTAAAAGAGATGATTACAAATTATAAACAATTTTCCCAAAGACAAATGCACACAAATGTTTTTGCTAAAGACACAAAAGACGTTGTGAATTACAAGCTAAAACTCATTACACCCAAACAAATAAAGGTGGATGTTAAATGAAGAATTAAAGTTGGGCCCAATTTTTATTATTTTAGGCAATTTAGTAATCTAGATTTGTTGGTAGTAAGTAGCTGAATCAATGTAGATTTATCAAGAGTTGATAGACTTGACCAACTAACCCCATTGATGTAAGGAAAAGCTTGGTTGACTTGCTTAACTATTTTGCTTAATTGTAAGAGGTATTAGCAAAATCAACAAGGTAAATAAATAGGGAATACATTAATGGATTTAAAGTTGTTGTGGTTGCCATTTGGATATGAGGTGTCAAGATCACCTCACCTACTTAAGGGGTTGATTTGAAGTGTGCACGTGGGGTTTGTTGTTGTAAACTCATAGAAAGAATAATGTTTTTTAATTTTTTTGGTGTGTATTAGGTAGCACTTAATTTTGAAGGACTACATTAATGTTGCTAAATTGTTCTAATGTTTGTGTGATAGAGTAGATCATATTTGAAAAGGTTGGAGTAATGGTGCAAAATTACTATAATATTCTAGCAATATTGTAATGTTTGAATATGCAAAAACAATGGTTCATTTTTTCATTTTGATATGTGTTACTTGTTGTATTTGAGTGTGTGTTACTTAAGGCAAATATGTGTGTTGAAGTTGTTTTATTCAATAGTTTTTGGTCTTAGTAGAAAGACTTCCAATAGTCGTTACTAAGTATTTGTTATTTTGTTAGATTTTCTCTCAAAGATTATAATAGTCATTTCTCAAGGGCATAATTCATTCATAATATATTCAAATTGAATGTTGTTTGTTCTAGTAGGTTTTTACTTAAGTTAGCTAACTATGATAAGACCTATCCCTTGAATATCTATTTGTGATGATTCTAATTTTTTTTGTTTACAAATCCAATAGTTATGTAGTTACTTGGGTACTTTGGCACTTGATTTCTCTTGGAGAATAGTTCGGAATTAGGTAAGGTTTTTGGCATTTGATCTTATATTAGGTGAACTACTTACTATAACATTTGTTTTGACAAGTCTTATGTACCAATAGGACTGATTCGATGTTTGTCACTTAAATGTTTCGTCTTACTAAGTCTTGGGGAAACATTTTGATTTCTAGTGACATTGATTCGAACTTGAGAAAGGTGCAAAAGAGGTTATCAATACATCAAGGTTGATGTGCATCATTGTGTGACAAGGTGAAAAAACAATTGTGCTTAGAATAATGTAAAATGCACATCTAGGTATACAAAAATCTTGAAGAAAGGATATGCATGACAAGCATCTATCTGTAAGATGTGAATACACATAAAAGTGAGGTGGTGAATATGCATTTTGCTAGATACTTATAAAGCTAGATTTCGCATAACTTTTGGATATGGTATAACAAAAAAAAGGTGTAGGACCACTATTTATCCTATTGTTGTACAAATGTAAGTCAATTCATAACATTGTGCACATAATCATGGTAAAAACACACATAGAACATATGGCAAAATGCACAAATGCTTTATAATAGTGCTTCCATAACAATTGCACAAATCCAACAAACATTCTAACCTAACACGATTCACACAACAATATGAAGTTTGTATGATTTGATGGATCAAATCCCTCTAAATTTTGTGGCTATCATGGTCATTTTTCCATATCAAAGATCTTTCTAATTCTGCAACAAGCTCCCAATAGTCCCCACAATCACAATCATGCAAATTCACAAGGCATGTTCTAGATGATGTATATGTTGTTTTTCAAATTTCATACAAGACCAATCCCAAATTCCATGGAGTTCTTGATACTAAATAGTTTGGGTCTTTCAAATTTCCTTGAATTCTTGGTATGCACTCCCCACTAGCATTTAACCTTGATATTGGTTGCTACTGACCAACAATTCAATCCCCTATGTTCCCCATCATTTTCACCAGACACATGCATTTTCATATCATGCTATTACATGATTCCTACATTTCGATTCCAATGTGCAATGCAATAGTACTGAAATCTGTACAACAACCTCCACACACCAACAACAAGATACCTAAAATTATTCAAAAACCACATAACCTAACCAAGGTAACTAAAAACTAAGTACTTAACTTTGGGGATATCTTTGTCTTTTATCCTTTCCATCATTGCCCCTATGTTGTATCCACCAACCATCCTCCCTCCCAAGCTTCCACCATCGCCAAAGTCCATCAAGCACAAGCAAACAACCTGTCGTCATAGATGTCAAACATTAACACACCAACTTAGTTCCATCACATCCTAATCTACCACATCCCTACAACAAACAAACAATGCAACACACAACCTTTAAAAGACAAAAGAGGTCTTCATCAACCGTTCCTTCTTTTGTCTGTTTCCCATTTCCGGCAGAATACACTTTTCCATTAGGTCTTCATCCATCAGACAAGCTCATCTCCTAAGTCTTAGGAGCTAGTCACTGCTAACAAGAGTAGTTTGAATTGCCTTTTGGGGATGACATCAAAAGCTACAACACATTCTTTCATGGTTTTGACTTGAGCCTGGTAAGCTATGAAAGCCAAGTTACAGGATTACAGTTCCTAGTATTTTTCAGTTTCCATAGGTGACATTTTGGGTTTGTCTTGTTTGCAAGAAAATCTAAGGGTTGGGAAATGAGGTAGCCTGTTGTTGAATCAATGCCAGAAATTGTCAACTGGAATTCATGAGAATTGCTGGTCACAGATGTAAAGGTGACTTGCACCGCGTTTTTGTCATGTATGAACATGTGGTTGACCATATACTCGATCCAGTAAAGCACCTGAGGAGATATTGTAGTGGAAAGATTTACATGATAATAATTAAGGCCCTAACTTTGTAATTCAAATCAAATGAATTGCTGAAAATGATGTAGTTCAAATTGTGTTGTTAGGATATGAGAGCATGTAATGTCAACTGCCAGAAAATGGATTTGTGGACAGTAGATTTGTCTAATCCTGAAAGGATCATAAGTTCCAGGCTGCAGGATTGATTCCTAGTGACTTTGAACCCTTACAAGAATATAGAAAGGACTTACAATTGTTTGCCATCATCACCAAGATATGGTGAGCCAGGCACAAGGAGGAGAAAGGACAAGTTAGTTGAGCAGGAGGCCAAATCTCATTGTATTATAAAAGCAAAGCTACTCTGCCACAAATAGTACGTGTTCTCATACATGATTCATCTGCAGAGGACTAACCCCCACAACAACCCCCCCCTGCGCCCACAGATGCCAAGCACCTGGGACAACTTTTCCCACTCCCTGGGACGTGCTCCCAGCACATATTTTTGGGGGTGCATAAAGCCCAACCTTTTAGCAGCAACTTCTTAACATGCAATTTATCTCTTCACAAGGTCCCAATGCAGTAAAACCACAATGTAATCTACTTTCATGGATAATTCAATGCAGGTGTAGTCTGGCAGGGATTGGACTCATGATGTGTCCATGCATGATATGAGAATCTGGGGCTGAGGCAGACATCCACAAGGGACAAAGAGGGTTGGCATGCTGAGATTCCAAGAACTTGGAGAATATAGCCTTGTGCAGGCATGCAAATGCCAATAAATTCACAAGGATGCACCACTCCTTACAAAGCAAGATGCTTAGAGAGACTAGCAAAAATGATGAGAACAAAGATAGTGTGAAAAAATAGACGATCTGAGTCCAACACAAAACAAATCTGTATTGCACAAAATCAAACAGTCATACACTCGTACATTTGATCCTTTGCTTCTCAGCCAACAGGAATCCCCATCTGTGGGCTTGATTACAAAGAAAAACACTTCATGTTATTCTCACACCACCTATATCTTGTACCTATACTTTTGCATGGGATGAGTGAAATACTCATTCTGTCCCCAAAAAACCTTGCATGTGCAGTTGCATCCTCAGACAAAATCCTATTAAAAAAATTCAACATTCATGAAGGCTCATCATCCCAAGGGCTACAGCTCCAACCTTAAAAGAACTTCTTTTAAAGACATGTCCACTAATGCAAGTTTGTCAATGAGACAATTCTTCTTCAAAAAAGTTCATGTCCCACCCTGAAATTGGACTGGAAAGTTGCATCTTTCACAAAAGACATTGTATTGCTTGGCATTTCACTTCCATTTGGTTGATCCTCTTTACTCTAGTTTTTTCAAAACTGTCAACATTGAAACAACTTTCATGAGTATCCCAGCTTATTTTGAGCCCTCAATCTAGCATACTCTCACACACATCCACCAATTTGATGCATCCTTTCTTATCATCAAAACTCCAAAGTCACTCCACTCTAACTCTCATTCCCACTTGCACAATCAAATTCTATTAACACCGTAAAATTAATTCCATATAAACCTCAACCATAACATTGCAATTTTAGTTGCCAAATGCATCGAAGGGTGCAAAGATCAGGCCTTGGGTGAACCAGCACCACTGGTACCACAGTAGAAATCCTAATTTTTTTTGGGTTGCTTCTAAACATTGTAAACATCCTGTCCTGTGACTACATCACTGAAAGAGTTTCTACTGTGGTACCAGTGACATAGTCACAGTCCTGTCCTGTGACTATATCAGTGTCAGAGTCCAAATTTAGCATCTCCTGGATTAAAAGTAGGGTCTAAGAGGCCTCACTCAAGAAGGTGAAGGCACCAGTGTACCATCATTGATTTTGGCACAAGTGACAGGCCTTCCTCTATACAGGCTGGTCGAATACAAACCAGATGTTTAATCTGGCTGGCAAGTTCAGGAGACAATTCAAAAGATACTTGATTCCATAAAGACCAAAAGGATGTTGCTTGTCACCTCTTGAAGGCCTGAGTGGTGAACATAGTTGGAAAAGACCATAGTCTGATATACAGACAAACCTGAGTATCTCTCCACTCTAGAGGGCTATCTTCATGTTTCCAAAGGTGGACACTTCATCATTACAGATGGCCCAATCTCTCCTTTCCCCTTGCAAAAGGACTCATCTCATTGTTCTCATACTTTGAATGACCAGTTACCCAACAACCCCATTATGTGTGTTCACTATTAAATGGGCAATACATACGAAAACCTTTGGTACTTGAACCCACAATCCTTGCTGCCATGACATGGTGAATAGAACACCTATACTTCAGTAACAAGTATGAAAACTACTGGGCAAGATACCACTCCAGGGTACAGTTTTAAGGGTTATGGCACCTGGTTTCCTCTGACCTGCCAATAGATAGGGTATAAACTGGATGGCATAGGTGCCACTGGATGGCATAGCCCTTAATGCTGCCTGTTTGGTGCTCAGGAGAGGAGCGTCACCATCTACTCCATCTGAAACTCTCTTTCAAGACTCAGAATACAGAGAATCCCCATTGTCTTCCAGTGCAGCAATGTTAACAAACCATCTCCCATGACAGACTTCTGAAATCTGGCAAATTTAACCTCCTCTTCCACAAGATAATTCTTGCATGCAGGTAAAACACAGTAGAACTTAGGGACCAATATATATATGCTTGCTCATAGAAAGGCAACTCCAAGATCCTCCATACATTTTCAAATGCCATATGGGTGCACTTTGACAATAGAAAGGTGACTTCACTAGGTTTTGAAGAAGAAAGCTATTGAAGCAGATTTTGCACAAAAAGCAACATGAGCCAGGCTCCAGAGCTCTTGACTGATATTCATATGCAGGACGAGGATCAGGGAGCAATTCTTAGGGTTCTGAAGCTTTCAACAAGCAAAAATCAGGCTTACCATGATTCAATCTTCCCAGGCATCATCAGCTGCACCTTCACCTTTCTTGACATCAACTGTCGGGGCAATCATGTGCTTATACCTGTCATCCACCCGCACTGTTGTGGCACCAATTTGTGTGACTCCCACAGGAGCAAGCCTTCCTTCCCGGAATGCTGCTGCTTGCTCCCTTTCCTTCTTTCTTGCAGCTTTTCCAGTGGCAAAAGCCATTGTGTTTCCTGATTCTGCTTCTGTAATCGCCTTTCTGATTTGGGCAACCAAGAAAAGGTCTCTGTCTGTGTAGAATGATGTGGCACACCCTGAGGCGCCTGCACGTCCTGTCCTCCCAATTCTATGCACATAATCTTCCATGGTCTTTGGAAGATCCAAATTAACCACATGAGCAACACCTGCATTATTTGGAAGCCTCAGATTAGAAGGATCCATCAATTTTCTTGGACAGCATTCTTCTCTCCAATCAACAAGATTCTAGCATCATGAGATTGGCAAGCTCAGTACATATACCAGTGACATCAAGGCCTCGTGAGGCCACATCGGTTGCTACAAGAATGCTAGTAGTCCCCTTTCTGAAGTCCCTGAGAGCAGCTTCTCTCTCGCTCTGGCTCCGACCTCCATGAAGAGCAGTGGCTTTGAGTCCTTGCTCAACCAAAGCATCTGACACTTCATCACATCTAGCCTTCCGCTCTACAAAAACAATTGTCAGAGGAGGAGCCTGATTCGTGTCCTCTGCTTGTGAGAACTCCTCCTCAAGAAATGCAAGAAGTCTGTCAATCTTCTCTTTATCAGCAACTTTCTCAAGGGTTTGAGACACATTTGCTGTTGGACTGCTCACTCTACCAACCTTCACTCGGACTGGCTGTGACAAATACTCCTGAGCAAGTGCCTCAATTTCCTCTGGCATAGTTGCACTGAAAAGTAGGGTTTGATGCTTCTTTGGCAAGCTCCGCATAACCTCCCTAATCTGTGGTTCAAACCCCATGTCCAGCATCCTATCTGCTTCATCCAGGACCACATATGAAACCCTAGAAAGAGAGCTGTTTCCTTGCTGCAGATGATCAATGAACCGGCCAGGGGTAGCAACCACAACCTCAACTCCTCCTCTCAGCTCTGACCTTTGATCGTATATATTTGTCCCTCCAACAACAATCGCAGTCTTGAAGCCTTCCGCAGACCGGCTGAACGCCTTAACCTCTCTCTCAATTTGCTGGGCAAGCTCTCTTGTAGGTGCAAGAACCAAAGCCAGGGGTCCATCGCCGCGTCGCATCGGAGGTTGCGCCAGGCAATGCTGGATCAGAGGGAGTGCAAATGCTGCCGTCTTTCCGGATCCTGTCTCGGCGCATCCCAGTAAGTCGCGGCCAGAGAGAGCCACAGGAAGAGCTTGTGCTTGAATGGGAGTAGGATTCGTGTACGAATGAAAAGCGATGTCTTTCATAATGCTGGTGTGGAGGTTCATATCTTCGAATGACTCGATGGGCGCCGACGCAGGTGCCGAATCAGGAGAGATTTCTACATCTACGTTGAGCCTGGCTCTAACCTCTGCAATCTGGTCTTCATTGAGGCGACGTACCCGTTCCGATGGCTCCCATTTCGGCCACACGACATCAGGCAAAACCACACCTCGTGACTCTATTTTTTTGCCCGCGGACGAACCATCCCTACCTGGAGCCTGTCCATAGTTTCCGTTGGCGGACAAAGACTCCGACCTTCTAGCTCCGCCAAAGCCACCTCCATAGTCCCTGATACCTCCCGAGCTGCGTCCTCCGTCTCGACCTCTAGAAACTTCTGCTGGAATGCTGGCGGCTCCCGCCCGCAAATGTGGAGGGACGTAGGGCATGGCTGACTGATCTACACGCAGTGGATTCTGAAAGAAAACAATGCACACTCGAACTATACCAGGATAATATCCTCAACCTATCAGGAAACACCTTAGATGATCAAAAGGAGAGAGCGAGAAGCATTCATTCTCACACACTGCTGATTCTCACTTGCTGGGCACACAAAAGCCTGACAGCAGAAATAGCACTAGAGACCAAAACGGCGCATCCGAGCTCCTGAATTGAAATTCGTCAAATGAAATGATAGCACACAGGACGGTAACAAACAAAAAAGAAACTGGTGAAATCAAACAGCACCAAGACCTAAGTTGAAAATTTTAGGGTTAGCTCTGACTTTGAAGAGAAGTAAAGTTAGCAAACAAGAAGAAGTGAATGAGAGAAGAGGACGGCCACAAGAGCAGATAATCTCCAGGTCTTGGAAATTGACAAAGCAAACGCTGACTAAGAATGCCACAGCTGATTGGCAGAGAGGAGGATTTGGACCATAGGAGTGTAAAACTGTAAGATGTATATCCCAGGGATGAATAGGAAAGGCCGATGACTGAATAAAACTGAATCCGAAAAGAGTAAACGCCTGTGTTCTCTGGACGGCAGTAGTCACAGTCTTCTAATGCGGCGAATATGTCCGTCACCGCTCCTGACGACGACGTTAAGGGACTTAATTAAGAGCACGCCGTCTTTCTATCCGTCACGCTGCTTGACCAGACGTGAGCTTCGGGATTGAGCATTTGAGGTTTTCAAGACCAGATTCGACTTCGGTTCGTGAGTTTCGGGATTGAGCATTTTAGGTTTTCAAGTTTCATCCACTAAACCCTAAACCCTATTAGAACAAAAGTTTTTATCATCGAACCAAGTGTTCTCACAATCGTAACAAAAGTCATGTGTCGCTGGGAACAAATTTGAATGTGTAACAAATGAGAACGAGTTCCTAAACTTTAGTCCCCAAGGATGAACGGGATAATAATTAATTGAAATATGAACATCCTTTACTGTGGCTTGAAACTTCACCTCTCAAGGTTAGGTCAATAGGGATAGTATAAACGTTTAAAAAAAAAACCTACTTAAAATTTCACCTCTCAAGGTTAGGTCAATAAAGATAAATATTTAGGCAAAAAAAAAACTATGTAAAGTTGGTTATGGGGTCTTATTCTAGCACTTTTTCCAAGCTCTTTCCTATGTGGGACATGTTACCATCTACAAGCTTCACTTTTTGAGTTGGCAATGTCCATTTATAAGTGAATCAATGATTAAAAACATAATTCCACAATGAGAAAATTAGTTGCATTTTGAAATAGGCTTTGGAAGAACCTATTATCACCTAATGGAATAACATCTCAAATCATATTTTTCAAATATTGTGTCGATATCGAAAGAATATTATAAAAAAATTCATTCATGTTAGGCTCACATGCTCATGAAATTGCATCCATGTCCTGCATTGTCTTCTTGAGCACCAAGGGATGGAAATTGAAGTCCATGGGTAGGCAATCAATCCCCATAAAATTGAGTTGCCACAACAAATTGGACAACCCACACCTAACACAAGTAGAAGGGCCGTGAGGGTTGTAGGGCCACCTTTGGAAAGGGGACAATTTCAGCCTACCTCATATAAAGTAGATCTTGTGTTTACACCCAAAGCAAAGAAGGAAATATTGTTGACACCATCACCACATGTGTTTGCATTGTAGCTTGCAATGGATATAATCATGTTGTCAACCCAAGATGTCATCAAAGAGCTTGCATTTGCATCCATTTGAATACTTGAAGCAACACATATGGCATAAATCGAAAACTTGAAAGACATGCATGCACAAGAAGTGGATGTCTTACAAAACCAAATCTCTATATAGGCTGATTTTTAATTTGCGATCATTCAGAACTTCTTCTGATGCATGAGGGAAAAACCTTGTGACAACCATTGAGGAAATGAAATTAAAGGAGTTGAAAACAAAACATAGGCGTACCACAAACATCTTATATATAATTACAACATGTGTGTTCGTGCGTGCGTGCGTGCGTCCGATGACGGTTCCGTGTTTTAATGGATCGGCGGAACTGGCCCAGACGGTCGGATTTCGAAAACTGGAACCAGCCCGGACAGTCGGATTCTGCCGATGAATAGGTACCCTATCAAACTGGGTTTTTACTGCTGCATTTATGGGGCACCGGTGGCGGCGTGCTGCATTTTTTGGGGCAGGGGCAGGGGGGCAAGACAGGGCAGGGCAGGGGGGCAGGGTAGGGGCAGGGGCAGGGCGGCCATACAGGGCAGGGCAGGGGAGGGCAGGGCAGGGGAGGGGTAGGGCAGGGCAGGGGAGGGCAGGGGCAAGGGAAGGGCAGGGCAGGGAGGGCAAGGCAGGGGGGGAGGACAGGGCAGGGGAGGGGCAGGGTAGGGGAGGGGCAGGGCAGGGCAGGGCAGACAGTAAAGCTTAACAGAACGTTTAGGGTGGCTGGAGTGGCGTAGCCACGGGTTGCCCACTACTCGTTAGTACAATGAGTTGTAATCTTTACATTAGTCAAAGGTCCAATTCATGGAAGATCTTGTAAAAAAGTGGTGCATTAATGAAAGATTACATCGAATGGTGTTGGATTGAAATGCCACATTAGAAAAGGAATACCAACAAATGATGTTGGCACCCTTGTGTCTACGTTCTGAAAAACCCAAATTGCCAATGAATTCAAAACCATTGGTGAATATGGATGTTCAAACTAACTTTGGGAGTTTTAACTAACATCATGGCTAGAGGTGGACCTTTTCTTTCTTGATGAGTACCCACGATCTCTTAATGGCAACTCAACATAGATTGGGTCCAAGATGTGAATATGGTTTGGCAATACAACACCAAATAGTCTGCCCATCAAAATGAGGTTAATCATCAACTCTTTTGGCCAATGCCATAATGCTTCACATATGATGGCACTACGTGTTGCATATGTATTAACCCATTTGGCCCCAAAGGTGGATGGCTTCAGGAACATGCCCACATATGTTCCATCCACCATGTTTGATCAACCAAATGCACATTAAACGTCAATGTCCCACTTGCAAGACACCATTCCATTAGCACTTGTATTAGCTATTTAATTTAGTTGCATACATGCTTAAAAGTTGGCAATGTAACCCTACAAATAACCCAATTAGTCCTTAAATGTGGGGTTTAGATCGACCTTTACATTGGTACATTAGAAGTGCAAAACTTGCAAAATGGTGTCAATGCGATCTAAACATTAACTGTTAAAAAAATAATGGCCACGATCAAACATTTATTCCTTGATGAAGAGAATGGCCATTGAAACTTCTTTTACCAAATAATGGGGGGTTATTTTAATGAAGAAGAAGGAGAATTTCACACTAGAGTCCACCCCCAAGGAATACGATGGAACTCCAATGAAGAAGAGATCATTCATGCTAGACAAGATGCATGGGATTACAAGGGGAATGAAGAATGTCAAACATGGTACATAACCAACATCATTTTTCACAAAACTAGCGTTTGTCAACAAACCGTGGCATGGGTGTTAAGTCAAAACATAGAAGCTACATTAAATGGAGTGAACATGAGGCACAACATTCAGCACAAACAAATTGTGTGAGAATGTGGATTGGTTGATGACACATTCGACCCAAATTTGACTCGATTGGAGAACCTACACCCCCATGTAACCCACACAGGGACCCGTAGTCGGTCTTTATTTACATATAGTCGTAGTTGTAACTAGCTATCTTCTAGCCCATAGTCGACTACTCTAGCTTTAAATTAATCAACTATAGACTGTTGTCCTTTACTCATTGCGAGCCCTCTTCTGAGCGATGGCAGACCCGTTCGCATTGTGTTGTTGTTGGATGTCATAAGTTGCTTATTTCAACATTGCTACTATCTCCATGCTTTCGTCTGTTTCATCATCTTCGACATCACCGTCAAGATCAAAGTATTTAATGATGTTTGCAACCGCCTCAGTTGCAACAGTCTGTAGTGTGTTGCGCTCACAAGTCGCAAGTTACGTTTATTTTGAGGTTTTATTGACCCGACTACAACTGACTAATAGTCGATTATGACCGTTGCTTGGTAATCTAGTCGACTATCTACGTAGATAGTTGGAGACTATAGTCAATACATCGACTAAAAGCTGCATCGACTACGGGTCCCTGAACCCACATCATGGATGCCTAAATCTATAATCGACTCCAAGAATTCCAATGAAAGATGGACCTTTTATTATTGTACCTTCACCTCATGTGCAAAATCCCACCCATGTTGGCACAAGTAAACCACTTAACCCCATTACAATTGATTTGAACTTATATTGAAAATAATTTTTTACCATGCTTTTGAATTTTTCATTTGATAATCATAGATGAATGATTGCTAGCAACCAAACAAACTATACATAAAAATAATGTATATTCCTCATATGTAAAAATTCCATATGCATTTGAGAATAAAATATAGGTTTCACAAGTTCACCCACCCTTATAATGAACATTGTCCAAAAATTGAAATTACACAAACCAAACAGCCCAAACTACCAATCTTGAAGAATATATATATTTTTTGGAAAACAATTTCCCATTTATCTTGAATGAACTAATTATGTTTCCAAATCATTCACTTAGCAATTAACCCAAGCCAAAAATGGTGATGAACAATTTTGGAAATAGAAATTTCATACAACCAATGGGAAAGCCCAACATGCATTAATGATGGGCCCTAATTTATTTTTCTAAGAGGCCTAGGGGGAGTTCTTTTTGTTTTTCTTCCATGTTCAATCTTTGCCCTTGCCATTAGCCTAGGCCAAAAATGGTGAAAAATAGTTTTGGCAACCAAAAATACATGCAGCCAATGGGTAGGCTAAAACATGCATTCAAGGTGCCTTGATTTTTTGCTTTTAAATTTTGGAGGGTGAGGGAGTATTTTTTTTCATTTTTCATTTGTACCTAACATGTTTTTTTTATAAACCCTTCAAATTCCCAATGCTTGGCAACTGAAATTCACTACGGTTGTAACTCATGACCCATTTTAATCACCTCCCCAAGGCCTAACAATTGAATGAAGTGACCCAATTTTGGTTGCTTTAATTGCCTTCTTAAGGCCCAACACCTGAAATGGGGCAACCCCATTTCAATCGCTTTAGGTGCCTTCACAAGGCAACACAACTAGATGGGGCAATTGAATTTTGGTCACATTGATTCCCTTTGCAAGGCGACACACCTAAATGGAATGACCCCATTTTGGTCACCTTGGTCACCTTTGCAAGGTGACACAACTAAATGGGGTGAAGCCATTTTGATTACTTCAGTCACCTTTGCAAAGCAACACACCTGGATGGGGTGACCCAATTTCTATCACCTTGATCGCTTTCACAAGCCAACACCTAGATGGGGGGACCCAATTTTAGTCACCCTCGGTTTACATAGTGGCAACATAAAAACTCAAAACCCATGCATTGATATGGCAACCAAATTTTATAATCAATTTCAATCATTTTTCAATATCAAAGTATACGACATTCGACATTCGACATTCACACACTAGTGGCCAACTTTTAATCATTACATTCCTGGAATAAATAAACTATGGTCATTTGATTTAAATGTAGATTGGTTTATTGTGAATTTTGGTCACTTTCTAATCTCAAAATGTACAATATACCCACTTTTGCACTCTATCAACTAAATTTTTATTGCCACAATCATGGATTATATAAATTATGGCCGTTTGATTTGCATATAAATTGTTTGGTGGCCTACCATATTTTGAATTATAAAGCTTTTCAAATTCCTCTTAGTTTTTGCTTTCTCATACCCATTTTTAGGTGTGTAGACTATGGTTGTGCTTAACACAATCCTTGCCACATACTAGATTGGTGACTAAAGGAATGGGGCCAGTCTAAAGGTGATGAATTTTGTGCTCTTAAATTGTATCCACAATTTTTGTGGGGTCTCTTTCACTTGTGTTTTTTAAAGTGCATTGGAGATGGATGGTAAGTGTAGCATGTGAAAGCCCCGGCACCTTGATATGATGATGGCAACCACAAGACCTAGTAAGGTATGCAAGTTTTGTGGCTTACAACTCATATATTGTAAAGATGGGATGCTTAATCATGTGGGTTATCAATGCTTATAACCCCCCTTGTGTAAGTTATATTTGTGGAAATTGTGTTTTTACTTGCACTTTAGAGATTAAAAGGATGTTGAACCCATGATCATTGGTTGTAGTTGTGAAATTTACCTCAAAATTGTAGCCCTCCACCTAAACTCACTTTCACCCATTTCAAGGCTTGTGTACTTTTGTTTTATGACCACAAAATAATGCACCAACCATTCTTTAGGTGGAAGAAGCTCATAATCAACTCTTTTGGACACATCCAAGCAACATTGACTTTGTTGATTGTTTTCATGGTACCCCAAATTCAGAAGTTTGAAATGAGTGAATGCAAATAATGTAGATGGATGGCCAATTCCATGTTAAAATGTATTCCCAAACTTATAGCAAAATGTGTTTCTTAATTCAATTGTTTCATGAATCCAACCATCTAACTTAAAATCATTTTCATCCATACATTGAAAAGTAACTTTTAGTACCATGACAAAAAAAAGTAATCCAATGTTGATATAAATGAAAGAGGGGGGGGGGGGGTGTTATAAATATATTGAACGCCAAAAAATTTTCAATCAATTCCTAGCCTCTATTGGTTCATCTCAGGTTTTAAATCCTTGATTGCAATAAACAATCAATGTTTAGAACTTGTGTTTCTTAATTTCAAGATATATCACACATTACCACAAAATGCCTTGGAAAAGAATTACTTTGTGGAACATTTGTTTCATGAGTCAAACTAGCTAACTTAAACTCACTTTCATCCATACACTAGCACATGATTTGTAGTGGTACCATGATGACAAAAAAACATCCTTTCCTATTTGAAACAACATTGACTTTGTTTTCTATTGTCATGGATTACAAGTCTCGTGTCATTGATGAGTGAATGTGAGTAATGTAGATGGATGGTTAGGTCCATGATAATATATATTCCTAATAAAACAATGTCTTTATACGTATCAAGTCAAATTAACATTAATGAATAAAAATGTTTGAGCCGCAAGATATTTGCGATTTTGTTTACTTTCATTACCTAAAAACATATAAATATTTGTCTTTCCAATAATGTATTCTATTAAGTGGGAAATTATGTCATGTGGTTGGTCTTTATGTGTGAAGTGGATTTGTGTGAGTGGGTTTGCCATCCATTTTACATTGCCAAGGAGAGCTTATTATAATGCTAGGAAATAAAGAGTGTTTGTTTAAAACAATTGGTGACCAAAAAATATATTTTCTTGTCGATTGCATATGGGCCATTGTTTAATGTTATCTTGAGACACTTTTTTATTTTCTAGGATTACAACTAGATTTTTGGGCATTGTAAATGGATGATAAACATGCCCACAGAAAGCCACACCACATACAAAGACGTACAATATGACATGCTTTGAACCCTAATAAAATATTTTATCCAAAATGCAAATATTTAAAAACTATTCCTCTTCATTGTGATGGGTCACATGGAAGGAGTCGATATTTGGCATGCATTGGGTGGATCAATGGCAATGTAAATGGATTAAAAAAATTGGCAGCACTTGGGCTCAAATCTTACAACTTTCAAAGGTTGTACAAATCCCATATAGGTTGTTTCACATTGATATATTATGTAGCCCTTGTTGTTGGACAAAAAAATCGATTGTAAGCATTAATAGAAATTTTGGGTTTTGCAACTATCTTTTGCAACTAAAATTCAGTTGCATGTGACACATGTAACTGCAAATTTTTGTAGTTGCATAAGACAAGTTGCACATGACATCCAATTACATGTGACATTACGTATGCAACATGTATATATGGTTTTAATATACATGTTCATACATATATACAAATCCAAATGTAGTTGCACCTTATCTGCAACTTTCCTTGCAACTATAATGCAACTAATCAAAATATGGCACATGTTTAGAAATTAAACAACTAGCTTATGGACACATGTCACTATTTAAACTTTTTGTGTTCTCAAAATTAAAAATTCATTGGATTAATTTCAATCATTGAAGTTTTTCCCACTAGGATGATGACATGTGACACACCATGGAACGTTCATTGACCATTTAACACGTGTTCATGTAACACCAATTATTTGGTGACACATGATAATCAAAACCCACCTATTTTAACATTTTAAAATATTAATAAATGAAATCTAAATCGTCCAATATATGGCTAATGAGATATTGACACATGGTGCATAGGTAGGTAGGTAATAATTAAACCCTATTAAACAGGTTTACTCAGGCATGCAAGTAGGTTAAAAAATAGCTAGGCTCAGGTTATATACATAGTTTTAAAATAATTCAATTTTATTTTTAAGTTTAACCATTTCACAAGGGTCAAATTTTTTTCATTCACTCATCCCCAATGGCACTTAATGTTTTGCTAACACGTAGCTATTGTTCATACTTATATGTTGAGCCAAATAGAATTTGAAGCCAAAAGATATGGGTTAAAACATTCCATTGCAAACCACATGAATCAACCTAATTACACATTACATGCAACTACTGTATTAGATTATACCAACCAGGGATGGGTTCTATTGCATTTGGTGTCCAAAGAAAACTTGAAACACTCCTCTTGGTGCATCTAAAAAATTTAATAATCATTGAAAATAGATAAGAAAGTTATGGCCCCCAAAGTAAAGGGGGTCAAAAACTCAAAAAAAAAAACTATTGAACACTACAAAGGCCGGTTCTTAAACATCTAGAAAGTTCATTTTATGTTTTTTTTTTGCTATTAGAGATTCAATTTGATTTTTAGGACTTTAGGTGGCGCTCCTATAGCACTTTAAATCGTTTAAAATGAACAAGAAGTAAGAAAGTTATGAGGTTTGAAAGTAGGAGGGGTCTAAAGGAAAAAAAACAAAAACGTTTTGTAACTTGGAAAGCTTATTTTTCATCTTGTTAGTTTTTCATTACTCCTTTTCTTTTGCATTTCAAAGATGATTATACGATATTTTAAATAATAATTCATATTTAATGAAAATATTATTCAATATTATTATCTAGCTTAAATTAATAATTAACTTAGGATGTTTATATACTTCTAGGTTATTAGTGTGGCCTATTTAAATTATTATTTTAACATAAATAATAAAATATAAATATATAATACCTACTGAGTATACATAAAATATAATTAATTATCATTATAATTAGAATAAATGTTTAATTAATAATTATGATGATTTATAATAAAATTTGATATTATCATATTAATTGATTTTGAAAAATACATAAATCAAATTTACATTTTCTGAAAAAATATTCCAAAATAAAATAAAATAAAACATATTTAAACCATGGTTTAATTTAATTTAATTTAATTTAATATAATTTAACATAACTTAATTTATCTATTTTTAATTTTAAACTAATTTAATTTAGCCATAAATATTATAGCCTAACTTAATTTGACCATAATTAATTTGGTCTAATTTAATTTAACCATATTTATTTTAGCCTAATTTAATTTAACTTAATTTAGTTTAGCCATAATTAACATAATATAATATAATTTAACCCAACTTGATTTAGCCATAATTAATTTGACCTAACTTAGTTTAACCATATTTTATTTTATTTAACCATAATCATTTAAGCGTAATAAATTTAACCATGGTTAATTTTATCTAAATTTCATTTGACCATAATTATTTTAGCCTAACTTAATTTAACTATGGTTAGTTTAGCCTAATTTAATTTAATTTAATTTAATTTAGCCATTCTTTTTAAAATTAGCCATGGCTAATTTAACTTGATTTAATTTAGCTTAATTTAAATTAGCCATAATTAGTTTAGCCTAACTTAATTAACATGGTTATTTAAACCTAGGTTAGTTTAGGCTAACATAATTTAGCATGGGGTTAACTTGGTTAACTTATGTATCCTCTAGAGGTACATAACACTATTGTATATAACCTATGTAGATATATTAAGTATAATAATTTAAATATGTATAAGTTTAAACCATTATTTTTATGACACGTGTCCATGTTGAATGGATTTAGTTGCATGTTAATTGCACACACAATCGTATGGCCCAAAAATTATACAATACCAAATTTGTAGTGGCAAACATGACCAAGATAGTTGCAAACAATAATTAGTTGCATGCAAGTTGCATAGTGACTAGTTGCAAATGACAAGATTTCTAGTAGTGAAGGTGGACATGGGTCCCTTGGGTTGTGTGGCCCGTAATGACCTTGTGACCAAAATTCAATTGCAATATATATGGACCTAGGTTGTTTTGGTTGTGCAACCAAAATGAGATCACTAGCTAGACTTGGGTTCATCTTATTACTACCCTTGTCCAAATTATGATCGAAATTCGATCACATGGTAGACCTTGTTCATTCTAGTTACGACCTTTATCCAAATTGCAACAAAAAATTGATCCTAAGTTGGACCTTGTTTGTTTTAGTTGTAACCTTTTATTAGCTTGCAACCAAAATTTGATCATAGGATGGGCATTGGAAATTATTTATTTTGGTTACAACCCTTGTTTAGACTATGATAAAAAATTTGATTGTAAGCTAAACCTTGTTTATTCTAATTGCAACCCTTGTCCATATCGTGATGAAAATTTGGTCATAGGTTGGACCTTGCTTGTTTTGGTTGTGACCTCTATCCACCTTGCAGCTGAAATTATATCGTGGGATGGACATGTTTTTTTTGGTTACGATCCCCATCTAGACTATGATCAAAATTTGATTGCAAGCTGGACCTTGCTTATTCTAGTTGTGACCCATGTCTAGATCATGACCAAAATTCAGTTAAAAAATGGACCTTGTTTGTTTTCATTACAGCCCATGTCTAAATCATGATTGAAATTTGATCATAGGCTAATATGGGTCATTTTGACTATAACCCTTATTTAAATTGTAACCAAAAGTTGGTCGTAAGTTGGATTTTGTTTGTTTTGGTTATGACCTCTGTTTAGATCGCGATTGAATTTTGATCGTAGATTATACTTGAATCATTTTTGTTGCAACCCTTGTCTAGATTATAACCAAAATTTAGTCACAAGCTAGACTAAGTTCCTATTAGTTGCGACCATTATTGAGACATGGACCAAATTTTGGTTATAAGTTGGATGGTGGATCTTGTTTGTTTGGTTATGACCTTTGTTTAGATTGCAATAAATTTTTATCATAGGATAAACCTAGGTCCTTTTGGCTACAACCTTGTCCAATTTACAATGATTGAATTTTGGTTGTAGGCTAGATTTTGTTTGTTTTGGTTATGAATTGTTTCTAAATTGTGGTCAAAATTTGGTCATATTTCATATCTAGGTCATTTTGGCTATGACATATGTCTAGATTGCTATTGAATTTTGGTCGCAGGATGGACTTAGGGGGTGTTTGCACATTATGATGACCTTATATGGACGTCACAATGGCAAATTTTTTTTGTATTCCTTAGGTACAAGAAAATAAATAAAATAAAATAAATAAAATCCATTGAAATAATTAAAAAAGGGATTCACTTATTTAAAGTTATCATAATCAACCTTTTGAAAATGAAAAAATGAAATCAAAATCATGGATAGCCAATCAATAATGGACTTTTGAATTCAACCCACATTTTTGGTCATATTTGAAAATTCATGGATATGGACTTTTATTTTACAATGCATTAACCTTATGTGTTTGAAACTTTGGGACATTGGATGAATTATGTTTTAAAAAATAAATATCCATTGAATGGAATGTAATTTTAATTTATTATGTTATGGACTTTAAATTTTTTCAAAAATTGTAATTATTTAAAAAAAATTTAAAAATCTAAAAAATTATTTAATTACAATTTCTTTTGAGATATTTTTTATATGTCTTATAACAACATGATTTGAAATTGGAAATGGAAAAAAAAAAATCTATATCATTTGAATATTCATATTTTAAACCAATTTTCAACTTCACTAAAAAAAAACTTTGAGAAGGGATTTTGATTTGTTGAAATTGTGACACCCTGGTGTGCTTTTGCCCTAGGTCCTTTTGGTTGTTATTGTTGTTTAACTTGTGATTGGATTTAGGTCATGGGTCCTCTTGGTTGCTCCCCTTATCCATGGTGTGATAAGGATTTATGGGTGTTTTGCTTGCTTTGCCTACCGAGGTAAAAATATGGTGTTTAAATTCATTATTGAGTTTAATAACTTAAGGGAATTTCTCCCCAAGAAATTAAGGTTATTTTTATACCAAGATTTTTGAAAGATTATATTTTGGTATGTGTTGAAACTTGACATTAGTTCTAGAATTATGATATCCTGAAAGTTTTTGGTTTATTCTAGAAGATTTTTAAAAAAATTGCATCTTGGAATGTTTTAGTTTCCATAACTCTTCTTTTCCATTAAGATATTTTTAAATTTAAATGGTAAGGCCATAGTGTGACCCACCCGAAGTGTTTAATGAAATTTACTAGGGTTTTATCATAATGAGATCCCTAGAATAGAATAAAATTGATGAAACCCTACCCAAATTGGAGAAAGAGAAGGGTATACATAATTAATTATAAAGCAATTAATTTGGACACAAATGAGAATTCCCAATTCTTTATTTTTCATAAAGAAAGATGGAAGTCAACAATACAAAATGAAACCCAATATAACAAAAAATTGGTCATATGGAAAAATGATATGTACAACCATATGATGTGGGCAGTGGTGATGAAATAACCTTAAACCCATATGCAACCCAATTTTGAATGGGAATCTACTTCTAAAGGTGCTGGTTGTTCACTTACATTGCCCTTACTACTACCTTCCCCCCATCACACAACTAACCGTTTCAGAACACCGCAAGTTGTGGTTTTAGAATTTTGGGTTAAAATTTCTTAAAAGTTATAGAATGACTTTAGCCCTTGGAGGAGTTGGAATGTATGAAGGGCAATATGGTTGAACAAACAATCTTGGGTTGTTTCATACAAGGGTTGATCATGAATTTAGAAGTCTATTCTAATTGATTCCTATAAACCCATAGGCAACTTTTCAACATTGAAAACATTTGTATAAATAGCCTCCCCTTGTGAGGTGAACCACTTGCCATTTAGATGTGTTTTGAAGTGGAATTACTCTTGCACCTTATTCCAATATCCCTTTGCAACTTAACAAAAGATATCTTGACATCCATCATTTGGGTTTGGGTACAAGGCACGACAAGTTGTAATCACTATAGCAGAATTTTTGTTCAAAATTAACAAAGCTCACCGCAAAATTTAATGCATGTAAATTAGGCCACCATTTCCATACAAGGTCGGTCCCCCACTTCTTTTCATAGCCATGTGCATTTTAAACATTGTATTCCCAATGTGGTGGCATGTAATGTTTTAGGTTGAACATTGCATACAATTAGTTATGGAATGGCATTTGACACAACACAATGCCTACATTGCACCATTTAGGGAATGATGCATTGAGGATGGTACATGTGGGGACATGTGCCCAAAACCCACCCTTCCTCCCGCCCATATGGGTTGAAGCAATTTAAGTAGGTGGTGCCATCATATGTGAAGATTTGAAATGTTGCCCAAAAGACCCTACTTGGCCCATGTGTGGGTTGGGGTGAATTGTACTCCCACTCCAATTGTAAATGGTTAGGCCAATCTATGTTATTGTTCCCATTGCCCTATTTAGGTAGGTCTTCAAAAAACAATTCATTAACCCTTCGCCATGATGTTAGGCCTTGTGCTTGAAAGGCCCATCCTTTCAAAAATCCACAACAATTTGTACAAGTTTAGATTCAAATTGGACCTCCCTAGATGTGGACAAAATGCAAGTGGCTTTCCAATTGTGATATAGGATTTCCATGCCTTTTTGCATTGCACATTGTTGTTCCAATTTTTGTTTGGTTTCTATTAGCTCTTATTGGAGTTCTTCCATCTTCAAAGAATGGGATGACAATGTTTTTTGTTGATTTGCAAGTTCATTTTCACATTCAATTGCTCCAATTGCTTTCATAATTCAACAATTTCACATTCAACCTTTTTAGCCCATGATTTCATAGTTAGCAATTGTCCCTACAACTCCATGATTTGTTCTTTTGGCCTTGGCCTTTAGTTGTGCAACCTATGTATGGGTTTGATGTTTTACTTTTAGTCCAAGCCCCCACCTTTCAATGACATTTGTAATGGCATCATGGAGGCTATTTGAGTCCACAACTTGGTTTGTTTGAGCATTCTCAAACATGTTAGGATAA
Source organism: Sphagnum tenellum (assembly GCA_963921925.1). Taxonomy (NCBI): domain Eukaryota; kingdom Viridiplantae; phylum Streptophyta; class Sphagnopsida; order Sphagnales; family Sphagnaceae; genus Sphagnum; species Sphagnum tenellum. The sequence goes on from OY998159.1 coordinate 4,812,792, forward strand.
TCACGGTTAATATCTACCTCATTGTCATGGGCATCAAAAGATACACTAATGGGAATGGGCACACTAGGGATCATTTGGATCCAAAAGCTCCAAATGGACTATTAAGGGGTTGGGCCAAGTTTTGATTAACCATGGAATTTTGTTGTGTAGATTTGGTTTTTGTTGTGATTAGGAGCTTGGTGGGATGTTGGACCAATCCATTTCAACACCCATAGTCACCAATGTATACACCATTTGAACCATGTACAATGGCACCACATTGCATTTGAACTTTCATGTCCTTTAATAACCAAATTGACATCCACCAATTGTGAATTCATATGATGGTCCTTACAACTACTAAATGGGCTGCATTGTTTTTGACATGAATGTCATGCCTCTGCATTGGCTAAAATTTGTTGATGTGACACCAATCGACATAATGGCTTATCACATAATGTGTCCAAGGGGTGGGTACATTGTTTGGGTTGTGCTTCTTGCCTTTTGTTTGGTTCCTTGGAGGAGGCCCTAACCAACCATGGAGATATTGGGTCGGTCCCTTCATCCCCGAGCAATCCCTAAAAATCAATTTACTATATATTTCTAGTTATAATATTTGTTATTACAAGCTTTAAAGGCCTAAGGGGAGAGGTTTATGACATGTGGTTGATTTTAAATACTTATAATGTAAATTAAAATGGTTATTGGGAGTGGTACAATGAATATTAAAGAGACCAAATTAATGAAATTTAATATCAATTATCAAATAATTGAAAAATCCAAACTTCACCAACCCTAAAGAGTCCACCACTTTTTTCCAAATGTAAAACAATGATTGCTCACACAACCACAATCCTCACATGTTGAAGAAAAAAAGTGAGGTCAATGGGTGGGAATGACACCTTTTATACAGGTCCCACATTCTCTTCCCTCATTTTCTGTCCTCAAGGATAGTCAACAAACATGTTGAATTTCAACTACCATGTTGCTAAGAGAAAAACAATGCAGTTAGGTTTAAGTCTTGCAATTAAATACAACTAAAAATGGATAAATTTGACAAAATGGACATATTGTGGTAGAACCTGTCCATTTTTTATTGCAACTTACATAATGCCACTATGTATCATGTGATTGAAAATATACAAGTTGGATCCCAAATTTGATTACAACTTGGCTAGGGGACTAGTCCAAGATGTAACCAAAAATGGAGATTTATGGTTATAATTTAGATAGTGGACTTGTTTAGCTTAGGACCAAAGTTTTCCATATTCAGTTGTAAGTTGGACAAATGGTTGACTCGTCCAACTTGTGATTGAACTTCTTCATATGTAGTTGCTAGCTAAACAAGGGGTTGATTCATCCAAGTTGTGACCAAACTTTTCCATTTTTGGTGGCAAGTTAAATAGGGAAACTAGAAAAGTTTGGCCGCAAGCTGGACGGGGGATGTGTTTAGCCTATGACTAAACTTTTCCAATTTCGGTCACTTACTGGACCAATCCCCTATCTAGCTTGATACTGAACTTCTCTAGTTTCAATCACTTGCTAGACTAGTCCCCTATCCATCTTGTAACCAAACTTTTTCATTTTTGGTCGTAGGTTGGATAGGGGGTGACGTTTCCAACTTGCTCAAGAAGGTCTCCACTTTTAGTTGGAAGCTAGGTAGGATAAGTGACTTGTGTAGCTTTGATCAAAGTTTAACCTTTCTAAATTGCAATATTTTTTTTGTCATTTTTGGCTGCAATCTTGATAGGTGGTGACTTGTTTAGACAAATATAATCCGTCAATATTTTCCACATGGCAAATGATTCAGAGGTGTGTTTGTTTGGATGTTATTAAATATGTGGTCATTATTTATATCTTAAACAATAGTAAAAATAGGTGCAAATTTTTTTACTGCATCAACGTTCGTTTATGCATTAAGACTAATGGAAAAATTGATGCATATGGACTGATGTTGAGGTGACAATCAATGAAAAAATGGAACATCACTTTGATTTTGACACACCTTATTATTTGATGACACGTAGCACATTTAAGCCCAATTTAATATTTAAATGTTTAAATAAATAAATAAATTTTGAATCAATCAATTTAAATTTAATGAGATGTCAACATGTGGCATCTACATTGATAGGTAAAGAGGCCTAGGGAAGTAAATAGGTAGGCTTAAGTTAATTAAATAGGTTGAAAATAATCCTATTTTATTTTGGGTTTAACTTTATGTGTTGAAGCTCTTTTATTGGCTCATCCTTGAATGACATTTGCACTTTGAATATGATTAGTGTACCTAGTTATACTTTCCATATTATAAAATTGAACAACAAAATATATGGGTTAAAAAATTTAACAATAAATGTGACCAACTTGGTCACAATCTATTTACAACTATTATTCATTATTTATTTTATACTAACATAGTTTACCTACTAACTATAGTAATCATTATAGGTGATAATAATTAAATGCAATAATATTACACATCTAGTTTTATTGTAATTAATGGTAGTTCATAATTTTTATTATTAAAATTAATAATAATATTGGTGTGTTTCCAGGCTTTATTATTATTATTATTTCAGATTTTATAACTATTACTAATTAAAATAATAAAAATTAATATAATTAATTATTATAATAATACTATAATAATAATTCATGCAATGATATTTTATTAATTGTACTTATACTAGAATTTTAAATAATTATTATAGTAATAATTAGATTTTGTTTAATTATTACTAAGTTAGTATTGTAACTAATAGCTAGTAAATAATATATACAAAATATTTATTATTATTACAATTGTTATTATTTCACCTTTTTTGTAATAATAATAATGAAATCATAATTCTGAATATCTATAAGAGTCACTTAAGAATATTTATTTCAATAATTAAATATGATCAATATTAATGAATTATAATTTTATGTTAATTATAAAAGTAGTTAATACTTTTCAGTAATTTGTAATTACAAATTAAAAATTATTTCAATTATTAACTAGTTTAGGCTAATCATATTATTAATATTATTATTCTTTTTATAGTTATTAATAACTTTAATAATAATAAAGTATAATAAACCTTGGATATGATTGTATTATGGCCTTAATATGTTTCATATAATTTGAAATACAAATTGAATATCCTCAAGTTATACTTATAAATTTTTTATGTATCATTGGTATAATTTAATATGTTATAAATACAAGTTACATAGGAATTTAATACACCCATTATAGATACCCATACTATACATTTGTACATCTTAATATATCCCAATACCCTTTAAAATACTTTTAATGGACCTTAGTATGCACATATGGTTGCAATTAATTTTGGTCACATTTGCAAGTAATAGGACATATATGGCCCCTTTTAAATGAAGACTAAACAAAAGTTGTCCTCTTGGAAGCATGAAAAAAACAATAATTGCAAACTAGTTGCAACATATTGTAAGTATAACCAAACATAACAAATAGTTGCAAAAATGACTAAAGTTAGTTGCAGATGACATTTAATCACATGTAGTTGCAAATATAATGGTTTGTTTTAATGAATCAAAATTAACAACATAATTTATTCCAATGTACTTTTGGGAATTGTTTCAAACTCCTCTGATGTTGTTTGTAGACATGGTGATATGTCATTTCAATCAAAATAATCATGTCACTATGCTACAAATCATAAATTTTTGTCAAATTGGGAAACATTTTGGATTTTATCACTTCAATGTTGATTTTTCAAAATCCATTCATTTTCAAAATTTTAATTATTAAAAAAAAAACTTGCCAACCTTTTACAATAGTCAATTTCAAAACTCTTTGTTACCCCTTTTATGATATTAAATTCTTCAAATTTAATATTTAATATACTACAAGCTCAATGGAAGCCCTAATGGTTTTTATATTTTTATTTGTATAGGTGTTTTTATCTACTTTCTTATGTTTATGCCAAAAATTGTTTCATTGTAAAACTATATTTTGGGCAAATTATGTTTTTGGTTTACATTAGCATGTTTGGACCCAAAAAGGGTAATTATAATGTATTTGTAAGAAATGAAACTCCTTAATGATAGTATACATCACCTCCCATGATTTTTACATTCACAACATATAGAGATTTGTTGAATGATATATCCATTTGATACAACTTGTTTTTCCAAAGGTCACTATATACATATGCATGGGCCATTCGTATTCAACACCTTGTTTGAACATACATTATGATCCTTATCAATTGTGAAGGCATAATCATTTCTCTTTTGTCATGTGTTTGTTAACATTAACATGAAATGTTTAATATTCCTTGTAGGAAAGTCTTTGTGCAAGCTTTGGTTGCAATGTTAACATTTTCATAGTTATTTTGTGACATAGGATTTTGGTTTAATTGTTTTGAATTAGATACAATCTAGCATTTGAAAAACTATTGATCTTTTCCAAGCTTGTACTTTGTTTAAATTATTAATACAAATTTTCATCAATCACACATTGCATGTATATTGGGATTTTTTTTCAATATTATGTTGGGAAAGCCACAAAGGACATGCAAAAATCCACACCATCTTAACACAACAACACCATTTAGCTTCAATCTAAAATTGTAATATGGAAAGGGCAAACTTTTGGCCCCATCTTTAGTTACAAGAATCAACATGGCACAAGTGTAATTGTCAGTGTGTTTATGGAAAAATCAATCCTTGGGAGGTTTCAATTTGTCCCAAATAGGTTTTGTACACAAATGAGTTGCATTTATTTTATGATGTGAATAACGGAAGAACACATTTATTTCCCCATCCTAACATATATTTCAAACTAATTCTTGATGGATCATTGAACAATTTAATTTAAAATTGTGCATGATAATACTTGTGATAAATTGTGCAAATAAGGTGTACATTGCATTTTGTTTAGGATGTAAATCCATCACATGGCTTCCATTCATCACATCTTCATATCTAGTTGGAGATTTGTAGATGGGCATGTGTTACAATAGAAAATTGTTTTATGTTTGTTAAACACCATGGATGTTAAGAAATGGTAATACCATCATTAGATGATAATTATCGTCAAATGGTAAAACAATCACATGAGAATTATAGTATGAAAATGGTTTTTAATGGTAGTATCATTTATACAATGAATTACTATCATGTGCAAAATAAGAAGAACTTAATTCTGGGAAGAATTCTAATAAAATTAATATTAGTTATTAAAAATAATATTCTAGTTTAGCTTATTCAGAAAGGCATCCTAGTAATTATTTAATTACTAATGGTAGATATCTTATTTATCATTCTTAATTTACTAAAGGTGAAATCATTTAAATTAATTAATCAAAGTGGATAAAGGATTGATAGATTTCCTTTAAGTAGGATGTGTGTAAGGGATTATGATAAGGAGATCTAAAAGGATAAGGATTCAACTTGTGTGGTGATTATCTTTCTTAGGTTCCTTATTAATTTCTTGGGAGGAGCGAAAGATTGTAATTGAAAAATTAGATCATTAGTTTTCATTATTTATAAGGTATCAAACATTAGACCATTAGGAGGATGCTTGTGTGTGACACTATCGTGTGAAAAAGAAGGAAAAAAACATGGGAGAAAGTCACATTTGTCCTTATGTAATGGAAAATAGTTAATCAATTTCATGGTTCTTTGTTGGTGTTTAATTACTTAGAATATGAAAAGAGAAGAAAGAGTAGTTCATATTAATATTACATGTTGTTGTGCTCATTTATATTAATTTATTTTCATTTTTATACGTTTGCACTTTTTATGAAAATATTTGGAATAGGAAAGACCTTTTGCCACAGGATGGTAGATATCATCGGAAGGTAATAACAAAGAGGTAAACTTGAAATTATAAGTCTGCAAGGAAGGTAACGTTGTTGTAGATGACAAGTAATAACCACAAAGGGTGAAAGCTTTGTTGTCACAAAAGGTTTGAAGGCGCCGTAAACAGTAGGTAGCAACCATAAATGGTTTGAAAGCATTGTCGATGATAGGCAATAGGTATAAAAAGTTGGAAGGTGTTATAGACGGTAGGCAGTAGTCATAAAGGGTTTCTATGCTTTTCAAATGGTAGGTAGCAGGCACAAAGGGTTTGTAGGCACTGTAGACGATACGTAGCTTTTCTCCAGTTTTTTGATATCCAAAGTTTTGGGAAATTCAGCAAGAAATTGGCAAGATTGCTGGGATTTACAGTAGAAAGACAAAAGACTCCCAATTCCTTTGTCGACAAAATGGCAAATTTTCACCAGAAAATGGCCGCTTCTCTGCAGAGCTTTATGTGTACTCTAGACCTGCGAGAAAACAGAAAACATTCGCCAAAAATACCAGCACTTCTCCGATGCATTCGCTTGTTAGGTTCGACTGCGGTTTGGGTTATTTGGGTCCCCAGAGGGGAAGGGCTTCGCCTGCCTAGGAGGTAGTGCAAGACCTAGGCGACGATCGCGGGTCCAGGCAGCAAGCTACCAGACGGACTCGCCCCCAAGAAAAATTAGATTAATATCATGAGGCTCGATGAGCCTCGTATCAGATATTAAACTGATAAGAACAGATACTACACTTAATCTTAGCCAAAAGGCCGAGAATGGCATCAATTTGTCGTGCAATCCGCACTGTTTATATACCACTACAACAAACGCATTCCGCCACGCACTATGGGATTAAACCAACTCTGCTTTGTCGGCCCCGGTCTTCTTCCTCTCGTGTTCTTTCGTTCCTTCGCTCGGTTGTTCTCCTGTCTTTAGCTTTGCTTTCTGCGCTCTGTTGTTTGCTACCTGGACGCCCACTTGCAACCTATTTCGTCTTCCCGACTCTGCTTGCCCGCGCACAGCTACCCCAAGCTCACTCACTGTTTTCTCACGGCTATCTTAGCCCGACTGTCGCTACCACTGTCATCCACGAGCCACTGCCGTCGCTTGCGTTCTGCGCTTAAACCTCTCTTCAAAGACCCCCCTCCTACAACTGGAATTTCTGAGTGCTGGGTTCTTTGCTTTCAGCTGCCGAAATTTCTTCGCTCTCATTTATTGACCAACTACGTTTGACTATTGTTGTCACCTTTAGTGTCGCTCTGGGAAAATTGTCCTCGCCTTCCCTGCTGCCATGGAATTTCAGAGGTGACAAAACTTTAACAAGCAAAGTTTAGAGTTTTTGCGAGTGGTTTGGGGTTCGGCTAAGAATTTACACCATTGTAACTTTTAAGTGATACAGACGGGCGTACCAAATTTTGCATTCTTTCAACTTGAAAAGCTCGAATTTAGTGAAGAGACCACTTGCATGAATGAGATCATAAGTTAGTGGATATGTTGAAACTGCCTCACACCTGCATTCACGCCCAATTACCAGACCTTATCATGTGATCATCTGACCCTCGTGACCATGTGGAGTTCATATATCACAAAAACTTCAAATAACATGGATGCAACTAATAACCATTTCCCGGATGATCAATGAAGTAACGTCAAAGTTTGTTTGCACTATTTGGTATAATCATGCAGTCGATCCTAAACATTTGAACCACATAAAGATAATTGGACGATTTCTCTTAACTGTAGACTAGTGATCCTAGAACATATCTGCCAGTTGGACAGACCAGGCTCAGATGAAGGGACTCAAAATCACATATCAGTTTTGATAGGTCCCAATGAGTCCATGTTCGTAAATGACACTAAGTTCATTAGCGTCAGGGGCAATAGTGTTCATGACCCATATAGAGTCATTGGCAATGGCAGCAGCAAAACTGCCCAGGCCAGAGTTCATGTCCATAATGTTGCGATATCGTCCCTTGGCCAATGGAGGAATGAGCGAGTTTTCATAGTACTTCACACTCTCCTCCCACAGTTTTAGGCCGGTGTTGAAGGTTTCCGCTATGATACCAGCGAGAGAGTTTCTAGCAATTCTGGGAGGCAGCGCCACCAAATGTGCCGGCCATTTAGCCAATGCCCCACCTGCCACTTGCCCCTGATCTTTTGTATCTGGAAGTGGGGATATGCACGTCTCCATATTCCGGTACCTGGGAAGAAACAAGGATGAATTGCATTTAGCATGACGCAGTTGCAAACTGAGCACAATGTCATAGCTTCAAGAATAAACATCAGGTGACTAGGTCAAAAAAATACCGTGGTCTTTGTGCTTCAGATTCAAACAAGATTGTAGTTTCCTTCATATTGTGGCAGATGATTTCAGAGAATGATAAATTCAGTTAATATTATATCTGCAATTGCAAATGTTAGATTCCCTTTCTGAATTTTATTTTAAAGGAATTGGAATTCTCTGGAATATTATTTTCCTTTGGATTGCGCTTGGATTACAAAAAATGTGGCCCAAACCGGAGTTACTTTGGTGACAGAAACATGTGGTAAGCAAAAACTCTAAGAGCTTAGTTTTGAGGAAGTAGAGACTTTCTTGAGCTGCAGATGGCAGATCAAATTACTGAGAAGAAGGGGAAGAAAAAAGAGAGTCCCTTAGTTACCAGGTGGTGTCAGGGTTCTCTGATTTGCTGCAGATATGGGGACGAAGCTCAGAATCCTTCTTGCGGTTGTTTTCACACTCGATGTGATTAAATGGTTTTTGCCAAATGGCGAGACCCGCCTTCTCAGCGTATTTCTTCCAGCAACTGCGCTGAGCACCATCCTCAATGGCATCTTGCTCTGCCTTCAAATCTTCTTCCGTCCGGTTGGAGCCCTTGTAATGAGTTTTCCAATTTACAGGTGGGCCAGACAGATCCAAAAGCCACCAGGTCTCAACACCCGGTCGATCTCAATCAAATATACATTATCTGCACAAGACCCAATTGGAGTTGTTCTCAGTTACAGAGAGCAAAGATGTCTGGAAATAGCTGCGGCATGAGGTTGCAGGAATGGGAAAATGGGAATGGCAGTGGGGTGACTGCTATAGGCAACAAAGTTTCTGATTCACAATCTTTGTTTCAAGGATTACTGACAGATCATCAATTGGTGCGCTGTTCATAGAGCAGAAGACATTCCTAGCAACAAGAACCATTTGGAAAATGTTACGTACAGTTGATTTGCTCACAGAGGAACGTTTGAAGGGGATCCAACAAGGATTAAATTATGAGAAGTCAGAGAGATGACTCAACCATAGCTGCTCCAAGGGATGAGGCAGCGAGAGCAATGGGCGATATCAAATGATCGAGCTGGGTATGGCATGCGTTTTGCCACCATCACACCAAGAAGTGCAGGAACTCCTCTTTCCAGAGCAAATTGCACTTGGGACGGGTGTCCCTTGGTGCAAATGACATAGTCAGTACATTCCTCTCCAGTAAGTATGCACCCCAACTTGCAACCTGAAGCAAAGAGTCCACCCCTCCCAATCTAATGGTGAGTACAGGTTTGGATCTAGATCTTTTAATCCTAGTGGATACATGCATATACAAGAGGGATGATATAAACCTGCAGACATTTGATGGATCTCTTACCCCGCAGCCTGTGTCCATCGCTGGTCGGATTGTGCCATCATCCGAAGGAATGAGCTCACCAATGTTGCTGATGTACTTGTCAACACCACCTGCTGAGAATGTACCACCTCCAGGAAAATAAAGCTTCTCACCGTGGAACTGAACCCATTTCTATACTGCCTTTTCAACGGTTTACTCCTTGTGAGAAGTGTTTACAAACCAAGCGTAACCGCAGGCTTATGGGCTAGGAAAGAGGATTCTTCAAATAGTAACCAGGGTTTTGACAAGCTGAACACTACAGCATTATGTATCTCATAACCAGGACTTTTCTTTCCGAATCCCGAATTATCTGCTGTTTGTGTTATTTGGGTCCCAAGTAGGGAAGGGTTGCGCCTGCCGAGGGAGTAGTGCAAGACCGAGGCGACGCGCACGGGTCCAGGTAGCAAGCTACCGTATAGACTCGCTCCCAAGAGAAATTAGATTAATATCATGAGGCTCGATGAGGCTTGTATCAGATATTAAACTGATAGGTACAGATACTACACTTGATCTTAGCCAAAAGGCCGAGGAAGGTATGAGTTTAGGATCGATTTCCGGACTCCTTATATTCCACTCCAATCAACGTATTCCGTTACTCAATGTGGGATTAAGCCAACTCTGCTTTGTTGCCCCTGTCTTCTTCCTCTTGTGTTCTTTCGTTCCTTCTCTCGGTTGTTCTTCTATGTTTTCATTACAAGAGTAACCGACCGACCCATCACAGCCTTCGTTTCCCTGATTTGTCGTGATTTTCTCTCTCCCTACCGAAGGGATTGCGAGGAAAGATGGACCTGTTCCTTCATACAACAATTAAATCTCAGCCGAAGTGACTCATACTCAACTCCTTGATTGATTTTTTCTGATCGACAAAGTTACGTTTGTCCACTCTGATGGATTCATTTGGAATTTGCTTCTTGCCACTATCCAACAAGCTCTGCAACTTGTCTCTTGTCACATTTGAGGTTCTAGAAACTTTCATGACTACCTCGCCTGTCATCGACTTCCAGATTTGACAAGCTTGTGAACGTGGTTTGGTGTGGAACCCTAAACGGATGGGAGTGATGGTCGAAGAGTTGTGCGTAGTTTCTTTGTGGTGGTAAATAGTAACATACCCAGAACTCTGTTTTTTGTGGGTTTTTGTTTTGGATCAGTGTGTTGCTCAGAGCAATGCAACTATGCCTACGGAATAAGGAAATGAAAGCGTTATATATGTCCTGAAAGCCTAGAATTAGCAGTTGAGAATGTTGCAAGCGAAGTGTTTATAGAGTTTGGAAAATGGTGTTTGCAGCACATGTGAAGTCCGCACATGTAAATACCACCTGGTCAGTTTTTAACAGAAGTGATTCAATGTGGTAGTTCACCTGCAAAGACAAGACGCCAAATTTTCCGTCGAAGAGCAGGCTGGGCAGTTTGATTATGAGGTTTCAAGAGAGGCATCAGTATTCTTGGTGATGATGTCTTGGCTGAATTGCGATCACCAGAATGACCTTGCAACATTGTTTGCCTGTGGGGGAAGAAGTCCTCTACTGAAAGGAGACACTTAAGTGAAGTGCAGCACAAACAGATTCAGCTGATATTCTGGTAAGGTAATAACACTTTTAACACTAAGGATTCATGTACGTTATGGGGAGAGGGAATTGTGAAGGCTTACTGGATTTCTGAGAAGTTTTTTGGTGGGATGGTGTTTGAATACCAGTTGGGATGAAAAAAAATTGTCACCTTAAATTACAGGTAGTTCGATTACTTTGTGTTTTCCTTCATATGTTCTGACTTTCTCAATTGCAAGTATGGAGGAAGGAAATAACTCTCATGTAGATTTTGTATGCATTGTCATGTTTCCATCCATCTCTCTTGTATGATGATGTTACAAGTTGTAGGTAAAGAAAGCTTCAGATATTTTCATGGCTAGGTTTCTTAATAGATAATTCGTTTTACACACTTGGGTTAATCAGTCTTTGAAGTACCCAATCCCAATCTTGGGTACTAACTAACAGTGCAATCTTTTATCTCATTACACATGAGTTCAATTTTTTGACCATGTTGTTTATGTGCAGTTTTTGTCCAATTTTTCTTTCTAAAGTCACCCCTGGGTACGAAGGTTTGTAGATAATCTACTAATTCCATCTGCTTTCCTTGATTGCTTAATCTTCATGTATCTAGATCAGAACTCTATTGGCAAATGACCTATATACCCTAAATTGTATTATGGGGTTACTTGTACTTTTAATGGCTTCTCCTGCAATTTGTTGGGTTTAGCAAATAGACAAAGCTTATTTTGAATGTTTATTTACATTTATTTGTTCATAAACGATCTCTAGGATGAAAATTGAACTTCTAAATACTTCAATGTCTAGATCAACATTTCAAATAATATTACAAGCGAGGCAAGTGTTTCACATGATTGAACCAATCATCTGGTTGATGGAAAGCTATGGCAAAAATATATACAATCTTTATGCTCTGCGAATGGTAGAATAGAAGAGGTGGTTGTTTTCCCACTTACCACCTCCTTTTCCACTTCTCAAATCAAAAATCCAATCACCCCAATTTTCATTAGATTTGGTGAAACTCAATCGCACATTCATCTTTTCATATCATTTGCTTGAATCTGTAACCCAATCATTCCAATCCTTATTAGATTTGGTGGAAGTCAGTCATACGTTCCTCAATCTTGTATCCAATATTTTTATATCCATAACCGAATCACTCCAATCTTATTAGATTTGAGCAGAATTTAGTTTGGCATTCCTCACTTCATATCATCTCCCATGCAGCCTTTTCTTTCCTGGTGAAATTTCATCAAAAAAGTGAAATAAAAAATTGAAAATGAAGCGATTTCAAAGGGTTTCAATTACCAAATGTGAGAAGAAATAGTAATAACAGCAGAATTTTTTATTTGGTTTTCAGTGTGTGTAGCCATAAGTATAGAAGGTTGATTAAAGCCATGCATTATTCATGGGTATAGGGTGCCCTCCTCTAACCAGTGTTTCTTTATTGTGGTGAAATTTTGCCATTTTGTGGGGAAAAGAAAAAAAAAAGTCTCAACAACATTAACAAGGATTTTTTTGAAAATAATTATCCAAATTTTCCAGATTTTGATCTCTTTTTTTTTAAATTGTCAGATTCCTACCTTCGGCTATAGTAGGTAGCCAAAATATGAAAGTATTTTGAAAAAATCTACTATGAGATCTGCTCCGTAACCAATTCTTGCCATGTCTTGTTATTAATGATAGCCACTCTGGCAACCAATGATTCTTCTAATGGTGAATTTTCGCAAAATTTCGACCTGAAAAATATGATTTCAACCAATGCAAAGGTTTTTTCATGGAAAAAATGGCCCAGATCGTCAGATTTTTAAACCAAAAAAATTCCAAATTGCCAGATTTTGATGATAAGTTCCAGTAGGTAGCCAAGGATACAAAAGGATTTTTTTTTAAAAAAAAACTTTCATATCTAGTATATAGCCAAATTTGGCTAAATTATTTTCCAGATGATTGGTACTTCAACTACATTGCAAAATCCTTAAAAGAAACCTTGCTGGCAACATTGAAAAACTGGAAGAAAAAAAAAGAAAAAAAAGGAAAAAAGTAAAAAGAAAAACTCATGCTGGGAAGTGCCTTTGTCTAGGCACTTTATTTAGGCCATTAACTTGAACTTAATGCTACACTTTTCAACTTATCTCCTCCTCCTTTTAATCAGAAGTTAACAGGAGTCCACTTATCAAGGTAAGAGTATGTCCACCAACCACAGCATTACTAAGTTGTACAAGTTGGGGGTTTAGGGTTTAGGGTGAAAAACTCAAAACCCTAAACAATTAAAGAGTGTGGAACTGAATTTTAACCTCTATGTATCTATCAAGGATACATGATACTATGATACAATGATACAATGTTAACATACATGATACAAGGTTTTCCAAATGGAGTAGTAAAGAAATGTGATTAGCTTTGATTGCCCCATGTGATGGATGGCCTTTTAAACTCATCCTCACTTTACATTGTCCAATATGTGATGTTTATGTCCACAATGAACCAGGACCCACCAGTGCACCATGAAGGATGAATGGTTAAGTGATTGGGAAACAATTTTCTGTTGAGTTTAAATTCCCTAGCTAACCATATTGGTGGTTACCACGGTTGCTAGTAGGTAGGTAGTCAAAATCGGTGTTAAGCAGATATCCCTTTTTCGTGGTGATATCGACTGGAAAAAGATATCCGGTTAAAATTATTTATCCAAATTGGATCTTAGAATATTTTTTTTCAATTTAAATATTTGGGTTAGACATCATATTTTCAGGTTTTTATAATTTGATTTAGGTTATCAATATGTCAGATATTTGTTGTTATTTACCAATCAGATGTCAGTTTTAGATATCAACAACTTGAATTTCACATATTTTGTATGTCGAGAATTTCTTCTTTCATTAGGTTTGTTTCATTTGTGAATATTTCACATGATGTATTTTCCATTCCACTTTCTCTTTTTCATAATTTTTTATCAAAATAAGGAAAGAAACCTAAGCAAAAATAACATTTACCAAAGATTTGAAAATAAATCCTATAGTCTATAATGTGTGCATGCAAACATTCACAAATCGTTTATAATACTCACTCTTCATTCCTCTCATATCAAAACATGATTATGATAAGTCCAAAATAGAAAATATAAATTATCTTTTGCAATGTGAGAGGTGAAAAACTTCAAAAGCTCCTGTGGTTCAACAATCTGCAATAACAGAAAAGTGTTTTAAAAAATGAAAAAAAATAAAATAAAAAAAAAATATATATATATACATAGCTGTAAAAAAACTTGAGAAACAAGAAAAGACACAAAAGAAACAACATAAGAAATCTCAAAATTTTAAAAAAAGAATTTAAAAAAAAGTGAATCAAAACTGAAACAAAAAAGGAAAAAATTTATTAAAAAAAAAAACTAGAAACAAAATTTTGACAAAAACAGAAAAGACATAAAAATAAAAACGAAATGAAAAAAAAGAAATAGAACAAAATTAAAAACATGGTTTTAAAAATAATGAATGAAAATAATAAAAGAATGGAAACAAATGAAACAAACAAAGGAAATATAGTGATATCATTTTAAAAAAAGAAACAAAACACAGAGTTAAAAAATTAGCAATGAGAAAAAAACACACTTGAAAAAGAATGAGTTTGTTTCCATTCTTTAAATTTCAAACCTGCATCCAAACAAACAAAAATACAAAAGTTAAAAAAAAAAGACACACTTTACTTTTACTATACTAAGCATGAATAAAACCAACGAAAATGAGGAATTAAAAAAGAAGGGAATAAAATTGAAACATGAAACATACAAAAAAAAAAAAAAAAATGAATGAAAAAACTGAAACAAACAAAGGGAAATACCATACAAAATATTTTTTTTAAAAAAAATCAAAAAAAGACTTAAAAAGGAGAAAAACAAAATAGAAAGCAAACAAAAGAGGAAAAAAATTATGGCCTCTTTATTTTCTCTTGGTAAAGATGTTAGATTATGGTTGCAGCTGCAATCTGTTTCTTTTTCCTAACTTAATCATTTTCTAACTTAACAATCTAATCTAATTATCAACCTAACTTAATTATTAACCTAATATCTTGATCTAGGTTTGGATTTGATATCCGGCTCAAATATTAGGATCTTCATATCTAACATAGCCCTCATATACCAAGGAGTTGGATGTAGCCCAGATATCCCATGTGATATCTAGGTTGGTATCCAAAGAAGATATTAGGAATTTTCAAATATTTAACCAACATTGCTAAAAGTAGCCCTTCCATATCTATAAACCGTTTACTTACATAATAGTTACCTAATTTCCCACCTATCTACATAATAGTTCCTTTTTGGAACCCTACTATTTTTTGGGGACATCCTAGAAGCTAGGGTGCAATTATTTCCAATCAAAAAATAAAGGTTTGTAAGATTTACAATCCTCTCATTTTCCACCAAGTGACAAAATTTCACCAAAACAAAACAAAGTTAGACATTACAACATGTTGTTTATGTATTAAAATTCTTTGAAATCTTAGTTTTGAAATTTTTATTCACTTCTTTTGAAATTTTGTCTTTAAAACTCAAAATATTGTTTTGATTTTGAGGGTTAATGTTTTGTGGTTGAGGTCATAGAGTAATGCTTAATAATCTTTTGGAACTTTTGCCTATTTGTTTCAAGATCTCAAATGTACTTTAGATTTAAATTAGGTCAAATAATCACTTGGTTTTTGTCTTTGGCTAATATTTTTGAATTCGTGGATTCTTTTAAAATTTGAGATTTGTGACCCTCACTTATTCTTTTCAAGAATATTATTGAGCTTATGTACCTATGTGAAAAGTGATGATATGAAAAGGCAAATAGGACAACCAATGGGAAATTTTTCATGCATTCCCCCATGCAATGTGAAAAGGCAAAATGCAAAGACCAACATGATTCAAAAATCATTTTTATAATTTTTAATTAACTTATATTGACAAGAATCACTTTAAATTCAAAAAAAATAAATTTGGTACCTACACCTTTTGTTTTCAAGAGGTCAAATGTGTCTTTAGAATTGTTTTGAAGTTTTCAATCCTTTGGAATCTTGTTTATGACCCAAACCTTTATCTTTTCAAGGTTTCAAATGTGCTTTAAAAGTAAAACTTTGAGATCTTCAATTGTTTGAAATCTCATTTAGGATTACACTCCTTCTTTTTAAGACCTTGAATGTGTTTAGAAATATTTTTCCAAGAGAATTTTTTGAGGTTTTCAATTGTTTGAGATTTCATTTGAAACTACACCCCTTTTTCTCAAGACCCCAAATGTACCTTTGAAATAATTTTCCAAGAGAATTTTTTGAGGTTTTCAATTGTTTGAAATATCATTTGCAACTACACCGTTTCATTTCAAAACCTCAAATTTGCCTTTCAAATATTTTTCAAACAATTTTTTTTTGGAGGTTTTTCAATTGTGTGAAATTTTGTTTGGGACTACACCCCCTCTTTTCAAGACCTCAATGCAATGGAAATTTTTTTCCCAAAGAAATGTTTTAAGATCTTCAATTGACTAAAATTTCCTTTGGGGACTAAACCTTTTCTTTTCAAGGTTTCAAATGTGCTTTAGAAATAAAATTTGAAGTCTTTAATTGTTTGAAGTCTTGTTTGGGACTACACCCCTTCTTTCTAGTCCTTGAATGTGCATTAGAAATAAATGTTTTGAGGTTTTTAGTTGTTTGAAATTTTGTTTGGGATCACACCCCTTCTTTCAAGACCTCAAATGTGCAATCAAAATAAATTTTGAGGTCTTCAATTGTTTGAAATTTTGCTTGTGATTACACCTCTTCTTTTCAAGACCTCAAATGTGTTTAAGGAAAAAGATTTTGAGTAACATTTGCAAAGTAGTGAATGTGAGAAAAGGAAACAGAGAAAGACAAAAGAGAGAAAATAACAAAGAAAGGAATGAACATGCTCTTCTTTTCGTTCTACTATAATTATTGCAATGAGCAATTTGATATGAATGGATTCAAGCTTTGATACTATTGGTGATGTTATTTTTGACCCTTCTTCTCATACAAAATGACGTAATGTGGAAAAAGCTTGATGAATTTTTCAAGAGGTGTCAACATTTTTCATTTTGCAAGTGTACCAAGAAACATGGAATAAGGTACCAAGCTCAAGGCTAGAGGGTTAAGGGCCATTTTAGACAAGGGTCCAAGGAGCAAGTTCCAATGGAATCAAACATTCCTAAATTGGTACAAGGCCTTTACAAGGATCGAGGATTAAGATAAATCAAATTGTGATTTAACCTTTTGTGCATCATTTTGGAAGGAAAATTGATTGGTCCAAACAAAAAAAAAAGCTTGAAGGAGAGTTCATGGCTTGGAGAACCGAAATGCAAGCTAAAGTCCAAGGTTGTTTTTTTCATTGTTTTCCTCTTTTCCACTATTGACAATTGATATGGGTGTTTTTGTGCATCCTCACAAGGTGGTTGCTAGAAGGAATGCATTTTTAGCCTTTCCAAGTACATGAAATGGAGGCAAATTAGAAGGTGGAGCAAAAAGTGGAGGGTTGAAACGTCAATTTTCACAGGAAGGGAATTTGGATTTATAAGAGATCCCTAAATTGATTCCCATTCCAAAGAAGAGAACACCAAAAGGGAATTCGGATTTATAAGAGATCTTCAAATTGATTCCCATTCTAAAGAAGAGAACACCAAGGAAGAAGTTGGTTGTGGTGAAAGATGAAGATGAAAAGGGTGAATTTGGATGGATGGTGAAGTACTACACCTTATTGTTCTACTTGAGGAAAAATGGAGCTTGAATTTGCCGAAAACAAAAGGTAAATTTTGTTTTCATCCTAGAAATTCAACCACTATGGGGATTGAATTCTCATTTCCTTAGGGGAAAGGAGAGGAGTTAACCACCAATCCTTCTTTATTTCAAACAATTTGAAATTATTTCCATTTGTTTTATCCATGTATTGTGCATTTCTAATTTTTAGATTTCAAGGATTATTTTCAACTTGTATTTCATAACTTTTTATCTTCATTGGAATGTTTTTTAGGGGTGGATACATGGTTAAAATTCCACACCTGAATGTTGGCTTCCATCCCTGGATTTTTGAGGATTTCAATTGTTTGTAAGCAATTTACGAACAAAACAAGGACTACAAGATTACAAATGAATTTTCACATAATTAATGATCATCATGAATGTCCCTTATATGACGCATTGGATAGTTGATGGCATTGAAATGAAAATGTGATGAAACATGTGAGCATTTCTACCAATGAAACTAAAAAAGTTATAGGCAATCCAAAATCCCAAGTAGATTTTTTATATTGTTTCAAAAGATGAGGGTAGTATGGAACCAATGGAGAAATGTTTCACCTTGGTTGAGGATAAAAAACAAAAAAAAAGTATAATGTGTATGAATATTTTTCAACCATGGTTGAAAATAATGTAGCCATGCTATAACAGTTTGTTGAAACCAATGCTAGACTCAAAAACATGAATGCCCAAATTGGTTGTTTCATAGATAAATTGTAGGTTACATAACATGTGAACCTATTATGAGTCAGTCATCACATTCTAACCTAGAATCAAATGTATTTGGGAAGGCATTTTTCCAAATAGAATTCAAAGAAGTTTTTATTAAAGCTTCATGAATTGCCATAGCTTCTATCAACATCCTCTTGATATTTTTCTTCTTTTGCTTTCTGGTTGGGATTGTTTTCCATGGTTGTCAACACATGATTTTCATCTTCACCTTCATGTTCCAATTCCTCCATGTCATTTCTTTCATGTCCATCCACCATCTCTAGATTTTGTGACCTCCTCATGCAAGTTTTCAAAATTAGCAATGATTTTTTTGATTTTGTCTTTAGTCAATTTAAGGATCACCAACAATTTCAAATGCTTTCTAATTGCTGAACATAATTCTTTCACTATAATTAATGATGTACTTTTTGCACAGCTATAGACCTTTCCACACATTTGCACAAAAATTCCACTACTTAGTCATGGAAGAGCCATTGCTATTCTAGTTTCAACAAGGATGTTTTCTTTTGTGTGTGTATTTTTTGCTCAAAACTTGGACCCACAACCCTAATCAATGAACAAAATGTGCCATAGCTTAACCTCGTTCCTTACCAAAACATCTTTTTAGAAAAAGCCCCCCAAAAGTTGATTTTTCACGTATCTTAACACCCTTTCATACCTTCACATGTTGCAAATTCTTGATGCCATGTCAACAAACTCTATGAAAAACAACATTGCATTCATCATACTCCAATGTTGTCCAATCGTTCCTCGTTGCAACGCAATCACTTGTGCAATCACTTGATGCATGGCCATAATAAAAATAAGAGCCACCAATATCTTGTGCCTATGCTCATTCATTGTGTGTAGTAAAATTTTTTAAAAAAAAAGACATGAAAAAAATGAAGAAAAGAGAAAAAATCAAAGGTTAATGTAATCCTCTCATATGTCGATCACACATTTTTGATATTGGACTCTCAAAATTCTACCCCATCCCTTTAGACACACTATTGTACCTTAGGAAAAAGTGCTTTTTTTTAGTGTGAAGAAGGGTCCAATTCAAGGTTCAATTTGCTTCAAATTGGTCGCTGTGTTTTTTGTGCTGGACCCTTGTCTAAAGCAGCCCTAAGTATGTGAAAATCTTGGATAGTATTTTTCTCGAACTAGGATTATTCATTAGTGAAGCTAGAAGTGGAAGGTGAGGGAGATCTGGTGTTCTTGGTGGATTTTGTGGGAGCCTTACAAATCCAATGCTCGACACAAATTTGGCCACCAAACGTTTTCCCAGTTCAGTGTTTAGAAACTGCAGTGTTTCTGGAACAAATCCTCTCAGAGAAAACTTGCATTTCTGGAAAAAAAATAAAAATCATTTTAAATGAACCTCCAGATGTGCAACCAAGCTCTTCCATTGAAATTCGGCTCAATAAGTTCCACTTGAGAGCATCTTGAGTTCATCTTGAGAGAGCAGGCGACATGGATTTGCTTGGCGTCAACATTGCAAGTGTTTTATGGTTTTGAAACCTGTTGAAATTTCCTTTCATACTCACTATTACTGTACATAGTTTTTGCTACACGCGGCATAGATGCTTGCTTGGACATTGGCAAGCTAACATTTATGAGCAAAATTAGAATGAATGCTTACACTCACAAGCTTTGTTGCTAGCTTGAATGAGAATACAGTTGATGATTTTTTGATAAGGTATGCCTCTTGAGTGCAAGCCAATGACCAAATCTTTCTATCTATTGCTTTCAGAAATGTGACAGCAACTGAGTACACTGATTTCTATTTGGTTTGCCCTGAATTTAAGCAGAATTATGTGTACTAATCTACACCCACTGTTGGGAGCTGATGAATTCAGTAGGGAGTAATCACAGCTAGTCCCTGCCATGTTTGTGATGAAGGTAATGGTCTGATTGCTTGTGAGTGACACATGGAAGGTTATGAATATGCTCATTCTTCTTGTGTTTTGTTTCGGTTTCGTATGAACTGACACAACAGTTACCTTAAAAGTGTTTATGTGGACTTCCCTCTGCAGTTGTGTTCATGTATATTTTTCTCTTTTGGAAGCATATTCAATTGAGGATTTAAAGTCTCTACTTCAATCTAGTGTCTTGCACCAGTTCTTGTCAGTCCAGTAGTGTCTCATGGTAAAACCGGAATATGTATATGTTTCATCATATGATCAGGTTGTGTGGCACAGGATCCAAGTTGACTAAGTTGCCAAAAGTCTTACTGCAACAAGATTTTCAGTCAGAGAAATAAGTACGAGAGAATATCTTAGCCTTTTGGGTAATCTTTCTCATGCACTGGAGGTGATGGTTGTCACTGTCATCAGTTGGATCACACACATGGGTAATTCGACTCAAAGTCCTTGGAATTTTCAATTGTTGCAAAACTTCTGTCAAGGGCAGAACTTAGATTCAAACTCAACATTTTGGAGCTGTCATTATGTGAAATTTTCAGCTAACAGGTTGATTTTGATGTCAGTGTACAACCTTGCAGAAGTGTGAGACCAATGCTGATGGCTTCAAATTGTTGCTGAAACATTCCTCCAGCACTGAGTGTGCTTGCTGTTTTCATTTTTCAGACAAGTACCTCTCTGAACTCTGCACCATTTTGGCGTTGACTATCTGCTTAGCACACTCTTAGTGCTGGGGCAGGATACATTCTACAAGTGAGATGGTCTCCTTAGTGACAAAAAAATATGTGAAGGTGCACAACTTGGATTGTTGATTCTTCTGTTTCCAAAAACTATCAGAGTATGTGACTCTGGTGCAGTTAATAGGGTGCCATCCAGATGTGTTGGATGCAAAGTGGATAGCAAGTGAACTGAATTATACCAAAGGATGTAGTTGTCATCATAGAGGGCTTTGAATTTCTCAGAGTTCCAACATACAAACCTTAGCCAGTACTCTTGATATGACATGATATTTATTGATCATGTTCTTGCCACTTGGCTTGAGATGAGATCATCATCTGTCCCATTCCTTCATTCCTTTGAAACTCTCCAAAATTCAATAGTGTAGGGATATTCTTTCTTTACATGAAACCAAAATAATTCTCCGGTTCATGACATGAGATCTGACAGGTATAATTTGAATGAGGTTGCTCTTGGGATTTGCTTGTCATCTAGATAGGTGCTGATTTCAGTGAACTTTTGGAATCTTGGGTTCAGAGCTGCTAACAACCTGACATCAATTGCGGGCATATATTCGATCTTTTTGTGGCCACGTTCATTCAGATACTAAGTACCAAGAGCCCTGGTGCTTTGGGTATGCTCAGTAAATCCTACTTGTCTTGGGTTGTAATCCTAACTATCAATTTGATTGGCAGAAACAATAACACTTCTAGACTATCTGCTATGAAATGCCATGCTATCAGAGACCTTACTGCAACATGGAAACAATGATATTCATGTCCTGAGGAGCTAACATGTATTTCTGGTTCAATTTACATGGAATATCATGAAAGACTGGGGAAGTGACACAAATCATTCTGGAGGTCTACACGCAAGTCCTGTGAACAGAGACTTGTAATGTCAATTGTGGTCAGTCTGGAGGAGTTACTAAGGTTTTGCTGTCCACCAATACATATACATATGATTTAAGTGTTTGATGATTTGTTTTGATTTTGTCAGAATTAGAGAAATCCCATTTTCAGCCATTCTACTCTGTATGCTGAAATGTTTTTTCAATGAAAATAATTCAGCAAGATTTGATGGAATTGCTGATGTGATGTTCAGCTTCACATAGTAAAACTTTAGAAGACTTGCAATTTTTGCATTCAGTGGTGATACTTGAATCTGAACTTGATGCTCAGATCTTCAGATAGAGACCGGAAAAAGTTTGAAGTTTTGGATGGTGTCAGGAGACCTAGAATTCTTCACCCAAATCTTGTGTGTGTGTGAAATCTTGACTCTGTCTCTCTCTATTCCTGTATATCTCTGTGTCTGTCTCTCTCTTGTCATAATTCCTTGATTGTCCTTGAGATGCAGAAATTTGAAATTTCTATTGTGTCCTGTCTAAAATTGAGCAATCAGCAGGGTGAAGGACGGCAAAAGAATTTATCACAGAAATCATGACCAATATTCCGGAAAATGTTGCACAGTGGATTGGACTGTATTTGTTCCAGTGCAATCTGGAGCTGTTTTCATGTGTACGCATACACAGATCACAAGTCATATAATTTCAATTCCTAAACTTTCTTTTTTGTATCTCTGCAGTGCTGGCTCTAAAGGGTGTTCAGCAAAGTCCTCACATTTCATGCTCAATCCTATTACTATTTCTCCTCACTTGTGCAGAAACACCCGCAGCTGCAGACAAGATGAAAGTTGAAGAAGTTGTTGAAGAAACTGCAAATGCATTTTTTACCTCAGGAAGAAGAATGCTTTCCTTTTGTTTCTGGAACTACCTAACCAAGAGTTGTGATTTCTTTCAAGCTGAAAAAGCTTGGGAATTAACTTCTTTGAAATCTCTGGAATGTGATTTTTTTCTACTTCAAGATTCAAGACCAGTTGTTGTGAAGAAGTGGTGGTACAACTGCTGTGTACTACACACTGACTTGAGGACCTGGCCCAAAGTTTGCCTGATATTCAGCCGCACCAGGATGGACTCCTCTTTTCAGCCCGCCACCACCACCATTGATGTTAGTCATGTTCATCATGTGTTCAGATCCATCCTGGTGAATGTAAGCAACCCCACCATGCCTGGTGACATCCATTCCTGCAATCTCATCCTCAGGAGAGATGCGCAGGAGTCTGAGTTTGTGGAGGGCAAAGAAGAGTAATCCCATGGTGACGGAAACAAAGCCAGCAATCACTAGAATCTCCACAATTTGAGCTCCTAGAAGCTTGCCTCCACCACCCATGAACAATCCATAAGGCCTATCCCCTCCACCATAGACTTCTTGCACATAATTCTTGTCAGCAAATAAGCCTACGAAGAGCAAGCCCCAGGCACCACAACCTCCATGTAGCTGTGTTGCTTCCAGAGGGTCGTCAAATCGGAGCCTTGCTGCAAAGATAAAAAACCACCCAAGAAAAGAAAAGAATTGTAAGAACTCATTTGGAAATTGCAAGAGTTGAGGAAAAGAGAATCTGAAGATCTTCCTTGAACATCGAATCTCAAGAGAATCCGAAGTAGGGTACCTGCCAGACGGTTCAAGCCGATGAGAACCCATGCGGAAACGAAGCCACAGATGATAGCAGCCCACGGAGCGACGACGGAACAGCCTGCAGTGATGGCAGCAAAGCCACCCAATAGACCATTGCACACATCCAGTACGTTCCAGTGTCCGTCGAGAAGACGCCGACCGAAGAGTGTTGTAATAGCCGCCATACAACCTGCCTGAAGAAGAAGATCGACAGACATACAGTTCAGGCAGCTTCCTGAAGACGTTTTCGTCACAGAAACATGAAGAAGAAGAAGAAGAAGAAGCAGGAGGATCATCTCACAAAGAGCAAGCATGCAAGAAAAACAAGAACTTGGGTCCTCACAAGAGTTGTCGTGACAGCAGTTCGTCCCACGCCTGTCCAGTTTCCCCGGGATCCAGAATAAGGCACGAGAATGTGGACGAAAGAGCCGGGGTTGAATCCATACCAGCCGAACCAGAGGAGGAAAGTACCAAGCACGACGAGCGTGGCACTGTGACCCCGGAAGATCATGACATTCCCATGCTTGTCAAAGCGACCGATACGAGGACCTTCAATGAGCGCTCCCCAGAGACCCGCAATGCCTCCCACCATGTGCACCACACCACTGCCCGCGAAATCGATGGCACCGGAGCTGAAGAGAAGGCCCCCGGGTCCTTCCGTCTTGCTTGCACTCAACCACCCATCTGACGACCAGAGCCAATGTGACACTATGGGATACACGATTCCTGGACAATAAAAACAACAACAGAGCTGAATTCTGTCAGAATAAGAAAGTTGCAACACAAAACTGCAACAAAAGTGGCTGAATTCTGTCAGAATAAGAAAGTTGCAACACAAGAAGAAGTTGCACAAATACCTGTCAAGAAGGAGCTGTAGACGAGGTAGGCGACAAACTGAGTTCGCTCGGCGATGGAACCGCTGGTGATACCAGCAGCAGCAATAGCAAAAGCCCACTGGAAGAGGAAGAAGCTGTAGTCGTAGGTATCGCTAGGGATGTCGTTCAAGCCCCAGTTGAAGTGGCCGATGAAGCCGTTGGGGTGAGGACCTTGGCCGAAAGCGAAGGCGAAGCCGATGAGGTAGTAGGAGATGCCA
Source organism: Sphagnum tenellum (assembly GCA_963921925.1). NCBI lineage: Eukaryota > Viridiplantae > Streptophyta > Sphagnopsida > Sphagnales > Sphagnaceae > Sphagnum > Sphagnum tenellum. The sequence continues at coordinate 4,837,499 of OY998159.1, forward strand.
CCACAAGCAGCGTCCAGAACGTTGGTCAACATGATGTTCATGGTGTTCTTGGCGCGCACGGATCCGGCACACAGCATTGCGAATCCCAGTTGCATGGCAAACACCAAGTAAGTCGAGTACAGCAAGTAGGAATCATCCACTGCCCTCGTCGTCGCCAACAACTGCGTCGACACCGTCTCCAATTTCTGGCAAAGAAATTGACTCACCGCCGACGCATTCGCGGACGCCCCAAGCAACCCTTGCAGCATCGCCTCATCACCTACTGCACATCCAAAGCTCGCCATTACGACAAACAACTCAACGAATTCGATATCCCCCTCTCCCGAGCTCTCCTCTACTCTACTCTGCTCTACTCTACACTACACTAGTATTACTCTCAGAAACAAACAAGCTCCAGGAGTAGTCGTAGATTCACGAGCATTGCAGCTTGCTCAAGAATGGTCATCTCACCACACTCATCACCTTTGAACGAGTAGTTGTCATCCTAGAGCAAAAAGAGCTTCTCCTTTTCCTCTACGACTGCAGAGAACTGTAGACAAGCTAGGAGTGAGAGTGTTCCAGGAGATTCACGGCTTGAGCAAGACACCCACCCAGCTGAGCTTATAAAGCGTCCAGCACTAGTTGTCAAGAACCTTAGAGAGTTTTTTCTTTCTTTATATCTCTCTTTCTTTCTTCTGCATCGGCGTCATAACTCCATAACATAAGTTTATTCACCAGGGTGAATGCACAATCCAGTGTAGGGTAAAGCCCCAGGATGGGTGCTATACAGAAATAAGGGACCCCAAGGGAAGTTGACCTGCCCTCAGTATCATAAACCTCAGAATCGCTTCCATGCTTAGCTTTGTGTATTGAGAGTCCCAAATTTTTGTAACGCTCCCTTGGGATGGCCTTAGCTCCCTTCCATGGACTTTACATGGCTTGAAATTCAAATCAGGATGTCATCAGGTATCGTTTGAAGAAATAAAATAAAAATGGTTGTTGGGCTTTACAAAAACAGAAAGCTAGTCTTTGTTTTCATAAAGCTTGACATGGCCATAATACTCTTTCTAAGAGTATTTAACCCTAAACCCTATAGACTACAAAAATTCATTTCTTTAATATTTTTTTCAAGTCCTGATTTGACAAATGAAAAATATTCTCATAAATTCATTTCCTTTGTAAGTAAGTTGGTTGTATCCTGGTCTTCAGTAGGAGGATTTACGTAAGAAGTTGTAAATTCTCGTTCCAATCCGCTGGTGTGATCCTCGCGTGTCAGCTCATTCCACAACTGCTATTCCATTCGATAGCTGGGGCGGTGGTTAGTTTTAGATGGGCTAATTTCAGTCCTGCATCCCCTGGTTTTACTGAACGGTTGTCTGACTCCCCACCGCCAAAGGTTGGGAGCGAGTAGAGTAGAGGGTCTAAGTCGGGACGCGGCGGACAGGAAACGTTCCTCTTCATGGACCCCACATGATCTTGAGCACGGGCAGCAGCAACGCAACTAGGCACCTCACTGACCAAGCACTCCTTGAACCTTTCTTCATCTCTACATATCTACCAACAACCATAACAAAAAAAAATCCGCTAATAAAAGGGAGAACCCATTCACAGAAAAGCTCGCAAACAAGTAATTTCCGTGCTTTTCCACCTTAGCGACATCTCAAAATCTAGAGAAAGAGAGAAAACTACTCCCAGCTCTTCTAAGTACGATCTTAGCGGCGTAAATGTCGCCAAGAAGATGAAGAAGACATCTACAGCTTCCTACTCGACCAAGGATTTTTGCTTATGAATCTGATGAGATTCCAGTTACTACAACCGAGCTGCATCATCATCATCAGCGGCTGTAGCAACAACAACTGTTACATTTGCTATTTTCTGTTTCTTATTTCTTGCTGCCCCCAAGCATCTTGCAAGATCTTGATTCTTCTTATTACCAGCAGCTGCAACAGAAAAACTGCTCCCCATTTTCTGCTATTTCTTTTGTCAAGCTTCGTACATTAATTCACTCCATCGATTTTCTACAAATGTACGATGCGCACTTGGTCGCTTCGCCGCGGGCAGTCAGTCGTTGTACGACAAGATTCATGACGGTACAACATTCTCGAAAGATTCCTCGAGGATAACAAGCTAAGACGAACGAAAGATTCTTCGTCGACGATATCTCATCCATGCTGATATCGACGAATCTTTTTTCACTTTTCTTTTCCATTTAAAAATCTTTCTTTTGTTTTAGGGCGGAGGGGCGAGGGAGGGGGTGTTTTGTATTTTCTAGTGTTGGGCGGTCCTGTAAGAACCCCCGGTTCTGTTTCCGGATTTCATACCCAGTTCCGGTTCGATACTCACCAACCAATTAACTCTAGTTAACACCCAGTTCTATCACTTTTTTTTCAAAAAAAGTTTGGGTTTCTCAGTTCTAGTTCCATACCTAAATAGAACCAGGAACCAGGAAACAGCTTGTGATGCCCCTGTTCCAGTTGTGAAAATAAGAAGTGGTTCCCCTTTGGTTCTTACTACCTGGTTTTTTACCCACCAAAGCCGATACCCGTTCAACATTAGCATTTGTCCAGTGTTGGGCAGGTACTAGATTTTGTTAATTACCACCGGTTCTGGATTTTTGGGAAAATGGAAATCAAACAACCATCAGTTCCAGGGTTTTGAAAATGAAAGTGAAAATAGAGAATTTGGCTAATTGTTGGAAAAAAAATCAGAATCAAAGAATCACCAATTCCAATTCCAATTTATTTGAAAAGAACTGGAAGAACCAATGTTACAGTTAATTTGGTTTCTAAAAAGTTGAGAACCATAGTTACTAACCTTCAGAACCGCCTTAAGAACCGCTTTGATAACCGTTGGTGACCTGTTAAGGTTTTTAGTAAGTTCCGCCCAAGACTGGTATTTTCTACTGTTGGGCAGGTACCCAATTTTGCAAGTCAAAACCACCGGTTCTGGTTCCAGTTAATAAAACCGGAACTCAAATTGAGTTCTCTGTTTTTTTTCAAAGGACTGGAACCAAATTGGACCTGAGATCTCTCAAATTTTTAAGAATCAGAACCCGATCTAACTATTTTTTTTGGAAAAATAAGGTTCTTTTGAAAAAGAAGGACTAGAAGGGGGAGGTAACCAGAGGGTTAATTGGCAATTAACCACCTGTTTTGGTCCAAGTTAGGGAGAACCAGGTCTGATTTTTAGAACCGGAACAAGAAGTTCTTCATAAAAGTCAAGAACCACCCAATACTTGTAATTTCTGATTTGTTTTTGGGCACTAAATTTTCAAAAGAATTTCCATAATATTGCTGAACCTGTTGATTTTTTCTCTTTGGTTTTTGCTAGGATGGATATATTTTGGGGGAAAAAAAAATTTAACATTTTGTAACCTTAAATTTAAACATTTCTCTTGTTTATTTACCCTTTCAAGTGATTTATTGTCTTTTTTGAAACATGAGAAAACAATAAATTCCCCCATAAAAGTTAACTCCAAAAATGAGGGAGTCCTAAGAGTTTTCTCATGGGTAAGTTTAAACTATATACAATATCAACATTATTATAACAGGTTGCAAAATAGGTTTAGACAATGGACAATGAGCGTTTTGGATTAGACATGGTTTGTCAAGAGTATCTGCCATTAGTGTAGTTTATGCATAATTAAGGTTTACAGTTTACACAATTGTCAGACCCTTGATAGATGGTATACATTCGAAGAGCATCCCTGGCACCATATCAAATAACAAACTGATTTTTTTTATCTAGATAAATTTGCATTTTTATTTTTTTCATTTTTTAATATATTTTTTAATATTAAAAGGACAATTTGTATAGTGCTATGTATGTGACCATGCACAAATAATTTTTCATATCCAAGTTTAGTTTTTTTTCAACCCCACCCATAAAACTGAAACTAGGACAGTAAATGTTGCTTCACCAGCCACCGCAATCTCTGCAACTACGGGGAGTCAAAACCATTTTCATGAGCCAAACCACCATGTTTTGACTTTTCTTCATCCAATTTTATCATGCAGGATTGATTGTATATGCTTGAGCACACCATGGGAGATGATCTGTGTTTGTGATATCTTTATCTTCTAAACATGTGGTTCAGTTCTACTTAACGTCAGTTAACATATATGTTAAAGATTAACCCTTTAAGGTGGCCCAGTGCTTCTCTTACCTACAGTTTCTTAGGCCAACTAGGAGACACATCAGACCTTCTTTCCCCATTGTGAGGTTCCATTTGTGTTTCTCAATTACATTCAAGCATTTTTTTCCAAGTTTTGGGCAATATCTAAGAACTCAAACTTCCAATTTTTTTTTGTTATTAGTCAAAATTACAAATATACTGGAACCTTGTTAAGGGCTGAGTTTGTACAAGAATTGTCACAAAGACTGTCTTTTAGTGTAGATGTCCATTGGATTTGCATCTTTGACTAGGGTAGTCAGGCCGGTCACCGAACACTTAGTATCTCAGAGGTCTGCAAATTTCTGGAAAGTGCTCTTTTGAATTTCATGCTGAAAGAGGAATTGTAGCCCTACTATTTGAGCGCACACAGAAATTTGAATGGTTGAAAAAGATGAGGAAATAAGTCAGATGTAACCCTTCAAAGTGGGGGGGGTCAAATGGTGGAAATGAAAAACCACTGAACACTCAAAAAAGTCTTTGAAAGTTGCTCTATTCCCTTTATGGTTCAAAGATGATTTGTACATCCTAAGGTTGCGCTATTATTTCACTTCATATCATTTAAATTGAACAAGAAATGAGATCGTAAGAGGGGGTAGAAGAGAAGGAAAACGCTTTTTCTAACTTGGAAAATCTTATTTCTCTTCTTGCTCTTCTATAATTACTACTTTGCATCTACTGTTCAAAGTTGAGTTGAAGAGCTCAAGTTAGCACTCCCATAACATTTTAAATCACTGAAAATGAAGAAGAGATGAGGAAGACATTAATAAAATGTTTGACCATAGGACAGGTTACCCTACTCAATTTTCCCTCATCTAAACTCCCAACTATGACAGTTTTTGCTTCATCAACCTTATATGAGTGCTTTTCTATCTTAAATTTCTTTTCATTAATGAAGCATGATAGCTTGGTCAAATTCTCCAAAAATGTGAAATTTTAGACAGCTTCTCATTTCAACAGTGGGAATTTCCCATTCTTGAACTAAATTCAAAAAAAACAAATCGCCAAAAAAATTAGTGAAAGTACCCAACAACTTCACTAAGTAAGATTTTCAAATTTTTGACATTGTACTTGACTCGGATGGATTGGTACTTGCAACTCATATCATTTTCTTATCACAGTAATTTTTTAAAGTAATTTTTGTGGGTGAACATCAATTTAGACACAAAGTCATATATTCATTTGCTGACCACATTGGAAGCAAAAATACACACAAATACTAGCATGGCCTTCAAGTGTAATTGTGTCACAGTTTTGTTGCTCCATTTGCATGATCAAATTTATAGCCTTGTAATGTGTTGTCCCTGCTGCTACAACGAGGGATTTATTCTAGACTTGAGCATGTTTGCTGTGATTGTTTTGCACTACCAAATCTGCTGCTGCTGATGCTCCTCCACCTCCTCTTCCTCCTCTATTTCAAGTCCCCAATTTATTTGTTTGTGTGTGCGCCTGCGTGTGTTGTGTCGGCGGAAGAACCTCCGTGAGTCGATTAAGTCTGAGGTTTTGGACTCTCAAGCCCCAAGCTCTTTGTTTTTCCATGCGTCTATCACAGTTCCCTTCTTCAAATTGTGACAGACAGCACTTCTTCATCCTTGAACTTGCTTGCTTGCTTGCTCATTAGTCCTTTGTGACGATCCTTTTTGTGAATTGAGTAATTTTTGTTTCTGATTTCCCACAAACACAAAATAATTCTCTCTTTGTTTCTAATGTTGTTTGATGTGTATTCTTTTTTGCAGGCAAGAAGGAGATTGAACACTCACCATTGGGATTGCACCTTTTCAAGCAGGGAATGCAAACCACCGTTCACCAGAATACTACTCTACCATGTGAGTGTCAAGGAAGGAGAGGATCATTGTCGATAAGTTTTGAAACTGTGTCAATTGTCTCTTCAATCAACCAGTTGATGTGAAGAAGCTGCCAAAAGGGTGTGGCACCACTGGAGGTGGCATGCGTCTATCACAGTTCGAAAAATCAAACTGTGACAGACGCATGGAAAAACAAAGAGCTTGAGGCTTGAGAGTCCAAAACCTCAGACTTAACCAACGCACGGAGGTTCTTCCGCCGGACACAACACACGTGGACGCACACACAAACAAACAAATTGGGGACTCGAATAGAGGAGGAAGAGGAGGCGGAGGAGCATTAGTAGTAGTAGCAGATCCGGTACTGTAAAATAGTCATAGCAAACATGCTCAAGTCTGGAATAAATCCCTTGTTGCAAGGAAGATAGCCAGTCAGGAAACTTTATCTTTCTTGAACAGCAAGCAACTAGCAAGGTAGAAGAATACAAAGGAACCGAGCAAGAGAATACAGTCTGGTGCATCTGGACCCAACGCTAAATCAGGAACTTTCTGTTGTCACCGAAGAAAACCTTCAATACAAGCAAAGAAACCGATGATTCAAGAGTGAAAACACGAAGATGGAGGGCGATCAACAGCAGCAGCAGCCATTGCCCTCTCAACCATGCAAGATCTGAGTGGCACCCTAGCCCATAACATAGTTCAAAATTACTGTTAACCGAAAAAAATTCAAAACCAAAAAAAAACTTACATCAATGCAGCTACGAGTCGGGTTCCACCAAAAACATTTGTTGGTGGTATCATAAACCTAGTGACAAATGAATGAGGAAACACCAGAGGGAGGAAGCTCGATATCCTTGCACAAAAAAGTGACCTTACACAGATACAAGAGCAAGGCCGTCGATATTTCACCCTTGTGAAATGAATAAAAAACCTCGTTTGGCAACACCACCTCTAGTGGTGCTGCACCCTTTTGGCAGCTTCTTCACATTAACTGGTTGATTGAAGAGACAATTGACACAGTTTCAAAACTGTCGACAATGATCCTCTCCTTCCTTGACACTCACCTAGCAGAGTAATATTCTGGTGAACGGTGGTTTACATTCCCTGCTTGAAAAGGTGTAGTCCCAATGGTGAATGTTCAATCTCCCTCCTGTAGGAAGGAATACACTTTAAACAACATCAGAAACAAAGAGAAAATTATTTTGTGTTTGTGGAAAATTAGAAACAAAAATCACTCAGCTCACAAAAAGGTTCGCCACAAAGGACTAATGAGCAAGCAAGCAAGTTCAAGGATGAGGAAGTGTTGTCTGTCACAGTTTGAAGAAGGGAACTGTGACAAACACATGGAAAAACAAAGAGCTTGGGGCTTGAGAGTCCAAAACCTCAGACTTAACCGACTCACGGAGGTTCTTCCGCCAGACACAACACACGCGAGCGCACACACAAACAAACAAATTGGGAACTTGAAATAGAGGAGGAAGAGGAGACGGAGGAGCATTAGCAACAGCAGATTTGGTATTACAAAACAGTCACTGCAAACATGCTTGCTCAAGTTTGGAATAAATCCCTTGTTGCAAGGAAGATAGCTAGTCAGGAAACTTTGTCTTTCTTGAACAGCAAGCAACTAGCAAGCTAGAAGAACACAAAGGAACCGAGCAGGAGAATACAGTCTGGTGCATCTAAACCCAACACCAGATCAGGAACTTTCTGCTATCACTGAAGAAAACCTTCAGTACAAGCAAAGAAACCGATGATTCGAGAAAGAGACACGAAGATGGAGGAGGATGTTGACTATGTCAAAGCAGTCGTCTCCTTGCAACGGCAGACACAAGTGCGTGGTAGTAGATCCTGGCGATAGACAACGAAACAAGTCTACGAGCAACAACGTGGCGATCCTCCTCCATTACAAGGCCTCTGTGTAGGGGGAAAGGAATAAGGGCTGTTCTGCAAACAAAGCCAAGCACAAGAGGAGATATGCTCACATGTTCTCCATGGATATTCGTATGTATCCACTGAGAAACTCACTTCAAACAGTATGGCAAAAGATGGGTTTGAAAATCAGATAAGAGATATGACAAAGGAGTATTAAGTGATCACATTTCCAGGACTACCCATGGATCCACTTCACATGGTTCTGCTTGCAAATTGCACATGTAAGAGGACCCGTTCTCCATTCTCTCTCTTGAAGTGTGTCACGATCTCTATGAGATAATAAATTGTAACAAGATCTCACTTTGTACAACCCTAGGAATGATGTCTATAAATGATAATTCCTTTACAAATAGTAGAACCATATATGTACTTATTAGGAAAGCATCAAGATTATTTTAGACATTGACTTTTTTATTATATGAATTTGTTTATTAATAATTTTCTTGTTGACCCCACAAATTCTATACGATAAACCCTAAACAGTTCCCTTCTCAAATATTGTATGTGAATAGCTAATTAGAGAGAAACTAACTAGAAAATGAAGTGCATAATAAAGAAAAATAAATTGGGGAAATTGCCTAATTTTCATAAATCACTTTCAAAAAATGCCTAATTTTCAAACATTGTCAAATGGTACAAAAACAATTGTCTTGGAGGCTAAAACTCTAAAACACTCAAATCCAGTGTATCTTAAACAAGAGAAAGAAATCACAAAGTGCCTCATTACGTATTAAAAAGAAAACTTACTTCAACAACCACATAGCCCTGCAAGAGTAAATCACAAAGTGATGACCAAAGAACATCATGTTGGAAGCTCCTCCACACCACCTGCTACTTATACGAAGTCCAAACAATCTCCATATGTCCTTGCATTAAGTCAACTACATGATTTCTTTGACTCTACATTGTCAGTTTACATACTTGTTTAATGTTTAAAAAGGACACCCTCAATCAGATTTCATTTTTTCCATTTTGTGATATAGCTGGCTGCCAAAGTCACAATCATCCATAAGATGATTTAGCCAGATTTGGCTATGTACTCAACAATTTTAATGTTGAAATGGAGTTCTAAATACAACATGTGTAATCAGGTGTTATCAAAGAAAAGAAATGCATTTCAAGTGTTGCGCAATCTATACTAGATCAGCACCCAACACTACTGAAACTAACAAAATCGCACAAATAAAAAGATTCAAAGTTCAAAGAAACACTCAACAACAATTGGCCCCACATGAGGCCTTACCTGAGGCACCCTACAAAGCATAAGGGACCCCAAGATGCAAGAAACCTTAAAGAGTAAAGACCTCTGGCTTTTGAAAAAAAGGTTTAAGCAGGTCACCTTACATGGCAGAACCTGCCATGTGCAACTTGCAGCACCTGCTGAGGTGCCTTTAGCAATCTTAGGTGCCTCAGTGTGCACAAAAGCTGCCCCCATTATACAAGGGCTGCCCAGAAAGAGTAACAGGAGCAAGAGATGCAAAGGCATTGTAGTATTAGGTGAAAACACCCTTGATTTAAGCTGAATCCACCATGGCTTTCATGTACATAGAATCTGCCCAGCCCTTCATAGTGGAGGTGTGAAAGACCTTGGCTTTTAACATCAATAGACAAGAACTGATAGATTGTCTATCAGTGGATTTTGAAGACTCTCACCATGCATGACTGGAATGGAGCTTCTGATATAGACACATAGGTACCCACTGAGGCATTTCATCTCATAGCCATCTTTTGCGAACCTTCAAGGCATCTACTTCACCTCTGCGTGCAACAAGATTATAATGTCAGAAGAATGATGTAATCAACATTTTGAGCTTCCTGAATGGCCCTATTTGAATAGTATCTACCCAGGTTTTGGTAGATTTTAATTGCATAGATAGATGATTCTGGGTGCCTGGCTGGAGGCTGGCTGGAGCAAGCAGAAAAATGGCTACCTGATAACTAATAAGTTTGTCACACTTCCTGAAGCATCAGGGAGACTCAGTCATGATGGTCAAGGGACTCAAGATAGCTAATCAAAAAACTCAGTAGTCCTCATTTAAGCTGCAACAAGCTTTTAATATGAGTGACATTCATTTTAGGTTGTCACTGTACAGGCAAGCATCTCAGCCAAAGGTGCAGAGAGGTATACATAGAAAAGGTAGTGATTGGACACTCCTGCACCCTGGACACATTTCTGTGAAGAAAATGACTAGGGACAACAATGATCACATTATTGAAACATGGTATTCAGAAGCCTATCTCCAATCTTTTCAAGACAGAACACTTCACCCTCCTGAAGATCATCAGCTCCAAATAACAAATCATTCACAAGATCCTTGCATAATTCAAGCTTTTAAAAACATCAACTATGAAAAATTATAATGGATATAAACAAGCCCATTTCTGGTTGATGGATACAGTAGAACCATCTTTTTTCCAAAGATAGGAAGGCAAAGGAAATGATGAAAGACAAACCATGATATCATGGTGGTCTGCACAGAAACTGAGCTATATAAATCTGGCAGAAAATGGTTCTCTTTTCTGTGCAGGGCTCCAATTATTGTGTCCAAATTGGGTCCTCTGCACTTGGCACTTGCAGTCAAGCTAAAGAAAAGGCCTCTCAATACAGGGGTGTTCAAGCAAGAGCTGGAGAATTTTCACTACACTACTTACCACCTGGTTGAAGCCCAATGGTTGTCTTCTGTTGTGGTGAAATAGGTCGTGCCCCAATATCTGTATCTAATAACCGCTTGGTCCTTTTCCTTGCACAAAACTGACGGTCAAAATGCTTCACCTGCTCCATATCAACCATTCACCCAAATAGAGCAAAACCATTAAAGAATACTGCCATCACCTCAATGATGCTTGAGAGTGGTATCTATGTTTCAACAGGCTGTCAACACATATCTGCAGTACCAATACTGCAGTCATCTCATTCCATCACAAGACAGGCAGTTGCCAAAGAAAACTATGAACAAGTTAGTGCTTCAGTGGGTGTAGTGATTGGGCAGGGTGAAACCAGATTCTAGACAAGACTGAGGAAATACCCATGTGGACCGGCAAAGTTGTTCATAATTTGCTCGGAGTGTTTTACATTGGGAGGGGTACAGCAGCCCTACTGATGCTACCTCCGTAGGTGTAGTGTGCCCTGCATCAGCTTCTACACACCTGAAAAATGCATCTCGGGCCTGGAAACAAATAAAACAAGCTCAAACTTCTGTCAATCCCCTGTATACTGTGGAGAGATAATTCCTTAAAATCAGAGCCCTAAAAATTGATTACTGTCTACAGGCAGGAAGTGATTGTGATTGAAGGGTTTTAGAGTTGCTCATTACTCCAAAATATTAGATGGTAACCACATGGCTATGTATCTCCACAACAACAATCTGAAGGTAACACAACAGTGCATGCAGTCATAACCTTATGAGAGTCGCTCACAGAGTGTCAGACCATTATCACCTTCATCAAGAATAGCAGTGCTGAGATGCCATGACTACCCACTGATTTCATCAGCTACGAACAGTGACAGGGTGTAGATACATGCATCAAAATCTGCTCAAATTTTCAAGCAAACCATTATTATAACAAAATCAGTGACCCAAGTGAGTTTCTGTTCTGATTTCCCAAAGCAACAGGAAGACTGTGATCTTGGCTAGCACTCAAGAGACATAGATAGCCAACACCTGCATGGCTACAGCACCATGAAATCTCAGCAGCTAAGAATTTGTGATGAAATTGTTATGGACTAGTCCACAAGGAGTCATCCCTGTCTTTTGAACACGAGATTGTGAATCCTACAAGAGCAGAAAATTCCAAAAAAAAACAAGAGACTCACAAAAACAGCCTTCAAACTAACACCAGCAATAAATGAATTCTCTCTCTTTCTTGTAGCTTCAAGCTTCAAAACCCTATTGAACCCTAATGATGCCCAAGCAAATGAAAGAGCTACTGGGAATTTTGAAAGAAAAAATTAGTCAATAAAACTGACTATGAAATTGATGATTGGTGACGGTGTTAGACGTCGGAGAGGAAGGAAGAATTGCAGATCACACAAATCAAAAAAAATTACCTTGTAGCAAGCATTACGTCCTGAGGCCAACACGTCCTTCTCAACACCGCTCACTCCCTTCTCTTGAAGTGAAGCCATGCTAAAGCAAAAACTAAGACACAGTGAAAGCGCAATTCGGTCAACTGCCTTCCATGTCCGAGCTTGTCGTCATCGCCATTTGGTTGGAGCTTCAGATCTCAGGAGCTGCTTATGTATGCTGCTGGCTTTTTGTCAGCCTTATCCATTGTCATTCATCAAGCTTTTGGAAAGCTACACCAGGTAAATTGTTTCTCTCATCAGCATTTCCACAGAATTTTCGCGTGCCTCGGTTCTATTCTGAAGATAACAGCCGCTTACTCGCTCCGAATGAACTCGAGGACACAAACCCTACACTGGAAAAGCTCAGACAAAGAGCTCGGAGTTGGCCACTCGTCGCGTATGCAGAGTGCTGGAGATTTAGGGTTTCCGGTTTTGCACCTCAGCTGAACTTTTAGGGCTGTCTCTGGCGTGGGCATTTTCTAGGGTTTTTCTTTTTGGCAATTTTGTGATATCGAGAATTTGGCGAGAAAAATTAGGGAGTCGAAATTCAAGGCTGACACAGTGATATTTATTTTATTATTTTTTTGTTGCATAATTGGCTAGCATCCCAAGAGGGATTTACCCTTAAACCCATGTGCCCTTGTTAATTATTTTCGTCCTCGGGCACAATGTTTATTGACTTCCAGCCAATAGATTTATGTTCTTATAGAGTGTGAAATTGCTGCCTACAGCAGACATGCAAAGTCACCCTAAACCCTAAACCTAAGCAGCCTTGGGTGCTAGATGACCTTTTCCTTGCTATATCCACAAGCTTAGAAAGGAGTGTTGTCTACAGCATCCAAAATAGTTGCAAACTTAATTCCCCATCCACACCCATAAACCATCTCCCACCGTCGTCGCTCCATCCACCGGATGCCCATTATTACTCAGTTGTGGATGAACCTCAACTGAGTTAATATTTGGTTTCACCTTGGTAACCAATTCTGAAGGAAGTAGGTCTCATACATAGGTAGGTAGGTAGGAAAATAGATAACTACTAAGTAAGTAGATGGTTTGTACATATGTAAAGGTTATTTTTACTACCTACCTACTAATAACCTGCTTGTGGGTCGTTAGTAGGTAGGGGGAAAAAAAAGCAAGTGGGCTAACCACCATGGTTAGCTAGGGAACTGAAACTCAACAGAAAACTGTTTCCTGACCACTTATCATTCATGCTTTCCACCAACCATATGATTGTTTCAATTGTGTTAAACATTTGCCTCACTTGTAAAAATTATTTGAAATGTTAATCTAGACATGAAAGTCTATTGAAGTTGAACTTTGGTCCTAGAAATCCCCTCATTTATGTACAAATAAATGTGCATAAACATTCAAAATAAGCCTTGTCTATTTGCTAAACCCAAAAAATTTGCAAGAGAAGTCATTATAAGGAGAAGTAACCCCATAAAACAATTTAGGGTGTAGACTCCCAGTCTAGATACATCAACTTAAAGAATTCAAGGATAGCAGATGCATTTAGCAGATCAGAGATTGTCTGATAGCCTTCACAATTTGCAAATTATGCAAGTGCATGGAGGCTTCACAATTCCCTCTCCCCATAATGTACATGAATCCTTAGTGTTGAAAGTATTATTAGCTCACCAGAATATTAGCTGAATCTGTTTTGCATTGCACAATCTTCATTGTCTCCTTTCAGTAGAGGACTCCTTCAGCTACAGGCAAACAATGTTGCAAGGTCATTCTGGTGAACACAATTCAGCCATGACATTATCACCAAGAATACTAATTCCTCTCTTGAGACCTGATAATCAAACCGCCCAACCTGCTCTTCTACAGAAAATTTGGCATCTTGTCTTTGCAGGTCAACTACAGTGAAGCGCCACATTGAATCACTTCTGTCAAATACCTGAGCAGATGGCATTTACATGTGTGGACTTCACATGTGCTGCAAACACCATCTTCCAAACTCTATAAGCACTTCACTTGCAACATTCTCAACTGCTGATTCTATGCTTTCAGGACATATATAAGGCTTTCATTTCCTTATTCTGTAGGCATGGTTCCATTGCTCTGAGCAAAACACTGATTCAAAACAAAAACCCACAAAAAAACAGAGTTCTTACTACCTCACTATTTACCACCACTTAGAAACTAAACACAACTCTAAGTCTACCATCACTCCCATCCATTGAGGGTTCCAAATCAAACTACGTTCGCAAGCTTGTCAAATCTGGAAGTCAATGGCAGGCAAGGTAGTCATGACATAGTTTAACTAACATCCATTTATTTCACCCTCCTTACGATTGGCTTGAGATGTTCCAAGAGATTGTTGCAATAAAACAACACAAACTTTGATAGTTTAACTAAAAACATGTTCATTGTTTTTTGTGCTTGTTGGAGAGGGCTTGAATGATGTCCAAAAATATTGGACATCAATGAAACTATAACCAAAAAGGAAAGCATACATAAATATGTGACCACTATCAACAACAATAACAAATAAACTTGCATTCATTCATATAGGAGCCATACAAAATCTAATCCTCTCTTTGGGATCATACCAAACCAAAAACTCACACTAAAACTATGGATATTGATGAATTAACACATTCTAGACCTCCTTTTTATCAAGTTATCATCGTCTTTCATTGTAACCATTCAAACAATTGACTCACATAACTCTGTCAAGATATTCCATTCTACCCTTACTGAACCCAACTAGCACACAACATTGAACAAGAACCAGAGACAATGTGAACAAGCAAACATTTCAATTCATTGACATATTACTTATTGATCTTCTTATTCTTCAATCATTTTCCAACGAATAGACACAATGCTTAGAGCTCTCAAGTGAATAGATACTCAACCCCCATGTACATTAATACAAAACACAATCGAAGTATACTGAACTTGAATGGAATAAGCCACAAACAAACCAGCCAATTAATCCCCTAATGTTTTTCACCTTTTCCATCAAATGTCCTTACATACCTAAAAGTGACTAAGATCATGTTTTCAAAACTCCTTTGCAATGAAATTCAAAGAAATAATTCCTTAGAACTACTAGACACCAATTTTGGGCATTTTTCCCAAGATTAGTGCATAATTTAAAACAAACATGATTATAAATCATTAAAAAAACCATAGAGACATAAGAAGATGAAGATGTTTACCTTTGGATTCTGTAAAACCATGGGATCCGACAACTTAATTATCACCAAAGAATTGTTAGGTAAAAAAGAATAAAAGAAAAATGGAAAGACTTGAAGGTAGGGATTGCTTTTTGTTTGCCTACCATCATGCTACAACTAGCATCCTACAACAACTACTATCCTTTGTAAACCTTAAAAAGACCCACATCCATTTGTAGATATCCTATAGTTGCTACTTATGTTTTGTATAGTGCACGTAAACCTTTTGTGACTATTGCTTATTGTTTGCAATGCAAGTAAACCTTTCATGGTTGTTACCTATTGGCTACAGCACATGTAGAACTTTTGTTAATGTTTACATTTTTAATAACATTGAACAAATTTTTCCACTTGAGGTATGGTGGATTTCATTTATATGCATGTGAAAACCAAGATGAAAGAGGTCCATAGGGAATCAAATTATCTTGCTATTATTTGTGACAAGGTTGCAACAATCGATAATCAATTTTAGATTTTAATGCATGCATATATTGTGCAAGATTGTTCAATCAATTATCAATTTTCATTTCTTTGGAACGTGTAACACACGATAGGATTGCCAAAAATTTTCTTACAATGACATAGTTATTCTAATATTGGTGTAACAAAAACAAATGTTGCTTTGAAGTTATTGTCATTTGGTGCAAACAATGTTTTTTTTTCCAAGTCAAAGTTTTTTTTCTTTTTATTGTTTACTATCATCATTCATGTTTTGTTTACAATCATTGTTAAGTAATGGTTTAACACAATTTTTTCAATATTGGCATTGATGATTACAAGGAGCCAAAATTGGTGTTACAAAAAAAATACACTAACATTTTCCCCTCATATGAAGGCTTTCAAAAGTATATTGTTTAAGTGAATCCATACATGATGTTTTAATTCTTGCTACATTAGCATTGTTGCAATTTTTCCTTTGATTCAACCTTTCTAAATTGAAGGTTTAGTTCTCATCAAATCAAAGGAACATATATCAATTGAAATGGGGGAAAGGTGAATAATCAAACTTTTGGATGAAGTCTAATTATTGAAGTGTGATGTCTTGAGACAATTGGGCTTTTTGTTTGTGAGTAATGTTGGATAGGAAAAAAATTATCTTCCCTTCAATTTGGTCATAAAATATTTTAAGGTTTTATTAAGGCCTTGAAAGAGATATATGTTCAAGGACCTCAATTAGAATGTCAAAGCAATTACCCTTCCAAATGTAGTTTGAAAAGTTTGGAAAGTTGAAATGACCAAAATGTTAGGAATGAAAAAACCTACCATTATGGTAAATCCAACAACCAACCCTTAGAAAAGGAAAACATAATGGGTGGGAATTGCAATGTGAAAATTGAAAGGAGGGGGGAAAGAATGACTAAAAGGTGGATTAAAAAATATTTACACAAAGTGCTCAGACCCCATAATAATGAAAAGGGTTATCGTGAGGTTTAAGGTTTAGATTTCTCATAGATGATGCATTTGAGCAATACACACCATTCCTTGAAAAGCATATTGAATATTATAAATCATTTTCAATTGTGAGAAGAGAATTATGATGGTTTAAGAAAATAAGCAATTATTGTTTGCAAAGGTAATCACCTTAGATTGAGAGATATATAGTGCACACATGAAGAGTACCAAACATCCCAAATGGATTACCATAATGGTGATTCAAATGTGAATGTCTTAGGTTTAAGGTTTAAACCAATCACAATATGGATGGCTCAACTTAGTGGGGAGGGTTGCAACTTTTCAAGTTGCACTTGATAATTTGACAAAATATTAAGTAGAAGATTTTAGATGGCATGTTTAATGGTCTAATGGTTAACAAATTCAACCATTTTGAAGCCCCATGTCACAACATAATTGATGGTTGAATTCAATAGTTTGAAGCACCCATTGAAAGCATGAGAAAATGCCCAAGGTGAAGGTAAAATAACAAGGCAATAGGAGTATGGTAAGTAATAAACAAAAATAGTGTTGCATTTGAATTAAAAGACTTTGAAAGTAAGAAATGAAACAATGACATGACTTGGTTGAAGTTGTGATCACATGGTTTTTTTGTTGAAGAAAATTGTCATTTCCAAAACGATAGTCCTTAAACCATGAGAAATTGAAATAGAAAATGTGAAAACAAAAGAGGTTATTTGAAGGAAGATAGTTGAAGGAGTTAAACTATGACCCAAAAAAAAAGTGCAATTCAAAAGAAAAGTGTACCCACCTTCATGACATTATCACAAAGCTTAATTTTTTTTGCTTTTCATTTTCAAAATTTTGAATCATTATTGAAAACAACTTATTATAGCCAATCTTTTTATTGTGGTGATTTTTCATACCATGAGGACCAAAAACAATAAAAAAATAAAAAATGAAATGTTTTGTCACAAATGCCTTATGTTTTCAACAAAACATTAAAAAAATGAAGAAATTTTAATTTTTTGTAAAAATGTTATCACTTTTGGATTGCCCTCACAAGTTTTCATGTAGCTATTATTTGGAAAAAACTTTGGATTGTTCTTAAAAATTTGTTACCAATAAATGTTAAATCTACATTTGGATACTATAAACATAACCACCTCTTCAACTAGAGGGGGGCATCTCCACTCAAGTGGTTGGTTGGGGGTTGGGGGAGGCGGTGGGGTAAGTGGCAAAATAATTTATTTTAACTAAATAAAAAATAATTTGTGATTATTGCATATATCTTGGGGGATAAATATTTGGTTTCAATATACCTACTTGCTTATATATATGCATAAGACATTTACAAAAGGAAAATTTAACCATAATTAGGTAGTGTGTATATAGATTAAAAAAAGTAAATCGATGGATTTTGCACTACGGGTGACAATGACTAAATTATTTTTCATGGAAATAATAATTTGGTTATAATTAAATTTGTCTTTTTAAAGATAAAATTTTATAAATTTCACTAAAAGTAATTCCTCAATTAATTTTTTTCATTCTTGTGTGATTCATTAAATAAGTTCACAACAAAATACAAATAGACCCAAAAAAAAAACAATGAAAAGATGTTAAAAAAGCAATAAGAAATAATTCTAAAATGAAATTTGATCTATGACAAATTATAATCTGGAGTGCTTCTAAAATTGTCACACTGACATTCACCAAAATCCCATCCTACATAAACCAATTCCAATGAAACATTGTCACTGAAATATATATGATATGCCTCAAATAATGAGTAAAGGGTAAGAATCTCATAACTTCAAGATATCCATTGCAATATTTAAGGGGATATTATTCATAAAATAATTCACCTTTGTCCCTGACAAAAAAAGCCCGAATTTAAAAAAAAAACAAAACAAAACATGCCTCTCCATTAATTATATACACCTTATTTATTTGTGCAAATTTTCAAAGATAATTGGAGTAGGAGTTGTAGCCCAAAAGCTCCATTTACATCGAAAGTTTAGATAGGATTACATTATGGGCCACAAACTCAGGCCCCTTCATAAGGCCATTTGAAAGGGCCCCAAATTCCCCCAAATTTTGGGGCCCTTCTTCTTATTTAAGGCCTTCTTCTTAGACACAAACATAGAGACCCTACACTTTTTCATTTTCTGAAGAAGTACCTAAACCAGAGGTAAGTTATTTTGACCACGGTAACCTTGATTTGGTGAGGAGCTGATTTGTTTGGATTTTTCTAATAACTTCTTTATTATTTATTTATATTATTTGGAATCGTAATATTGATGGTGATTATTGTTGTTATTATTATTATTGTTATTACCGTGTGCGGAAAAGAACCGTTGCGAGGATTTGAACCCGCACGCTCGGCCGCCGCAGCCCGCGCTCCCGACCGTTGCGGCGATGCGAATTTCGCCATCAAATCGCCAGTGCTTCGCCAAGTCTCACTCTTGTTTGCAGCTCCTCTCTTCTCTCTCTCTCTCGCACACACGAGATCTTGTTTGCGGGCATCTCTCGATCACAACGAAAAAATATTTTGTTTTGTTGCTTTCGCTTGGAGTGTGCGGAAGAGCAGGAGCAGCAGAAGCAGAAGGAGCAGTAGTAGCAGCTATGAATGAGGATTTGGTGCAAGTTGCGTCTGGTGAGGGGATGAAGAGCGATGTGGAAGTGAAGAAGAGCAGCAGCAAGCTGCAGGATGTGGAGGTGATGAAGCAGGAGATGGTGGATTCAGAATTCATAGACGAACAGCCGGACTTGGCAGCACGACATTTCTTGGCGGAGATCGAGAGCGAGATGGAGAGAGTGAAGGAGATCTTTGTGAGGGTGGAGAACGCTAACAACGAGTCCAAGGTTTTGCACCGAACCGACAGCTTGAAGACTTTGTGGCACCGCATGGACAATGACATTGCGCTTGTGAGTTCTCATCAATCCCTCGCTCACTCTACAACACCCCCTCCCCCCCGTTTCACTGCATCCATCAGTTGCATGGTTATAGAAAAGAGGAGGAAACTACGGTCGTTTCTTGATGATCGATCTGTACGAGGCTGGTCTCCATTTTCGCATCCAACGTCGTCTCGAGGCATTTCCATCAATTGACCGAACTTGTTTGATTGTAACGGAGCCACGCTCATCTTGGACTCCGACGTTCTTCCTGATATGCAATTGCAACGCTGTATGTTCAGCTTGTCGATAGAAAAAACCTACTGTCTAGTTCTCTTGCTTCTGTCAGCGAGTTTGTCGTTCTTGGCGACGGTACTAGTGACAACGATGGAACATCAAGAATCTTGAACAGAAAAACAATACATACAACTTTCTTGATGATGTTCTTTCTGTGCAAGGCTGTGTACAACGAAGGGTCGGAGGTTTGCAATTCTTGATTGTGATGGAGCATAGTGAGGAACTTAAACAGAAGAAGATAGATACACAAAGCATTTACTCTTGATCGTTGTTGCAACAGAAGAAAAGAGAGTGTGGATGCTATATCTGCGTGCAGTTCTTGATCGTGCTGGCGCAATAGAGAGGGTCTTCAACAGACGAAGATAGATACAAACGCATTTCCTTTTTATCGTTTTTGCAAATAGAAGATAAAAGATTGAAGTCTGTTGATAGGATCGTTGTTGAAGTCTGTATTTGCGTGTGTTTCAGGTGAACAGCGTCGCGAGGAAAATCGGGGCGAAGTTGGAGGATCGGGACAGGGCAAAGCTTATGCTCTGTAATAATAATAATAATAAGCCTCCAGAGACTAAGACCGGTGACCACCACGCCCGGACAGCCATCACCGCTACTCTGAGGAAAAGGCTGAACGATCTCATGAACGATTCTCAAATGTTGCGGCAGAGTGTGGTGGACGGCTACAGAGACGCAATTGAACGCAGGTATAGAACCGAATGCAACAGCTTGTTAAAGCTTTTGCTCTCTCAGTACTGCCCGTAAGCTTTCGTTTGGATGTACGAAAACCTTAGAGAGTTCCATAAGGATCTGTAACTTCTATCCTATTACTGTATTCTACAACAAGCTTGTGAGAAAATACGCAAGTTGCGGCGCAAGTGTTGTGCCATTCTTCTTCTATACATGAAATTAATTTGCTTCAAGAACTTTCCTGAGGTTTTGTATTCTTTGTCTTCTGGAAGGTACATCGCAATCACAGGAGAAAAGCCGGACAGTGTCACTGTAGGGAAGATCATGGAGACTGGGGAGAGTGAGAATTTTCTTCAAATCGCAATCCATGAACAGGGATGGGATCAAGTCCTTGAGGCCATTCTGGAAATCAAGCAGCGACATGATGCTGTGGCAGAGATCGCAAAGAGCCTGCAGCAGCTGCATCAGCTTTTTCTGGATATGGAAGTGCACATGAAGTCTCAGTGTGAGCAGCTAAATGACAGTAAGTCCCTTCCTCTCTAGAATTTTCGAAGCTTTGACACAGAGTATTCAGGAAAACATAAAGTCAGAATCCTACCACATCAGAAGCCTGATCAGTGATCTGCAAAGCAGAGTGGCAGGGGAGCAAGCGTCGCCATGAGGAAACGGTGAACGCTGAGATTGTAAACCAAGCTCTGGAGGCCATGACTACTGCTCTGTCTTCTTCCGCTGATGGAGCAGCCATCAAGGATATCCCAAGTGTGAGAAGAATTCAAAGCTTGTCATCAGGCTCGGCTGGTCGAGTTCTCCAGCACATTGACACTGAGGGGGCGGCGGTGCCAGCAGCAGGAGTTCCTGAGCCTAGTACTTCTACTTTGAGAGGTCCTTTCCGTCGGGTGACTCCCATGGGATGGTTTCCCCGAGGACAGAAGAAGGAATCTTATCTGGAGCGCAAGATCCGCATGCTCCAGGTTGAGATTTTTTTCGTCTGCTTCTTGTCAAATCTCTTTTAGTTTCTTTTGTTGCATTTCTGAAGAGACCCTTTTGTTTCATTTCTGAAGAAACCCTTTTTTGTTGCATTTCTGGGAACACCCTTTTGTTGCATTTCTGCCGAAACCCTCTGGTTGTATTTCTGGAGAGACCCTTTTGTTGCATTTCTCAAGAAGCCCTGCTTTACTGAATTGCTGGAAATTGCACCTAGGAGTTCACCTGTTCTGAGTGTCTCATGTGCACCTGCATCGTGATGATCTGCAGCAAAAAGAGGGAGGCACTGTAGCATCATTGGACGAAACACTGGGAGCTGCAAATCTACATTTGTCCTGCATTGAGAGAGAAAAGCGTGCTGCAGCAGTAGCAGCTAAGCAAGCTACAGAAGCTCGCAAGGCTGCACTTGTGGAGGCTTCTTGGTGCCGCATACTTAAAGCAGCAGGGTGGGTGCTTCCTTCCTTCAACATGAAAGTCACTTTCTCTAGCAAACTGCAATACTTCTTCTTCTTCCCTATATAACAGGACTCTCCCATATAACAATCTCTAAGCACTTTACCCTCTTATTTCCTCTTTGCAGGCTACCTTACATGTCTGCAGCTATGGAGCTTCAGAAAGTGGAGAAAATAGCAGCTGAAGCTTTGGCAGCTGCTGCAGCTCTAGGGGTTATACTGGGCAACAGTCCGCGCAGCCCTAGGCTTGTCTCAGAGCTTGACCCATCTTCAAATTCCCATCACAACATAAGCACTGCACTGGAAACAGCATTTGATGTTGACAAGGAGGTTGTTGCTGCCTTGAAAGCTGCATTACTACGGCGTATGAATGACTTGGAGGAAGCAGCAGGTCTGAGAGAGCTTCTGAATGCAACAAGCATAGTTGCTGCACAGCAGCTAGTTGGAGAGTCTGCTGCTTCTAGTGTTCCACCAACTTGGGTGGATCAATTGTCCGAGCAAGAACAAGATGATGATGCAAACCATGGTAATACACTCTGTTCAAAGCTGAGACTTATGACTAGCTGCTGCAATAGACTCACATGTTGATGTTCCCCATTCAGTGTTGAATGTTTTGAGCTTTGATTTCTGTGTGCAGAACTCAATGGATTGCCAGCACCCACACCATCATGTAATGGGGACTTTAATGTGGAGGGTGTTGCTACACAAGAAAATCCTTTAGTTGAATCCATGCTTGTGCGGGTGAAAGACTTACAGCCAGAGGAGTGTACTGCACTTGCAACTATTGTTGCAACTCGTGGTCTGAGTGATCTCTTACAAGAGGAGAATCTTGAGCAAGAATTGGGAACCAAGACTGAGGTTGGTGGTGGTACTGGTGGTGGTGGCTTGGGAGATATATTGGTGAAGCATGTCTCACGCTTGGAAGCTGAGAAAGCAGCTGCTCTTGCCGCTGCTAAATCTGCTGCTGATGGTGGAAGGAAGGAACAGAAAAGAAGGCTCAGTGTCATTGTGAGTGATGTCCCTGACTTGGGTAGCATGTTTGTTAGACATTTGTCCAGACTGGAGCGAGAAAAGCAGCAGGCTCTCGAATCTAAAGCCTTTGAGCCGCCACCAGTGAATTCTGTCTTAGCACCAGTGAACCAGAACATTGAACCCTTGGAGAAGATGGGTGTGAAGAAGATATCTCGACTTGAGACAGAGAAGCAACTAGCGGCAGTAAGGGAAGAGAAAGAGAAAGAGTTTGCAAGGAGGACAGACAGACGGGTGTCAATGTCAAGAAAACTTGGCATGAATGAATCTCTCATCAAGCATAAGTCAAAGCTTGAAAAGGAAGTTGAAGCTGCCAGGGCAAGGAGGATGAGCCACTCATCAGACAATAAAAATGGATCCAGTGCTTCCCCACCCAAGAAAGCAAGAAACAACACCACTTTCAATAGTGCCCCAGGCAACAGCTTAAGTGATATTCTTGTGAAGCATAAGTCAAGGCTAGAAAGAGAGAAAGAGGCTGCAAAGGCTGCAGAGCTACTATGTGGGCAGACAAACTCTACATCTGAAAGTTGCAAAGCTGAGAGTGCTACTGCTGCTGCTGTTGCTTCGGCTACTGATCTTGCAAATAAAGATGTGGAGGCCAATGATAATGTAAGTGTTGCAAAAAACGTTATGCAGCCTGGCCTGGCTGATGTAGCTGTTCAGAAGTTGTCGAAACTGGAGATGGAGAAGCAGGCAATGGCACAGGATCCATGGGAAAGGCGGAGGCCATCTTTTAAGGCCAAGGAGATTGAAGATCTGTGGGCAGGTATCAGCCTAGGTGATACACTCAAACGACATGTTTCAAAACTTGAACAAGAACAGGTATATACGTCTTACCAATCATCCTTGCTGCTAAATTGAAAGAGACTTCCTTCAGATGTGTCATAATGACACACATTGCTGAAATCAGATCAGAGAGTTATTGTCCAAGGAAAGCAACAAGTCTTTTGATCCCACTAAATGCTGCATTGCAGGCTGCATGGCGACAAGCAGAGGAGGAAGCAGCCAAGGTCGGATCACGAGTTCACTGATCTTTTCCAGTTTGCATTTTGACCTGCAATCGTTATTATTGACTTAGATTTTGAGGTGATTGAACATAAGCAGTTGATTATTGGCGGTACAAAAATTGCAGAGAAAACCTCTTGTTTCCCTCTTTCTATAGTCACTGACTGTCAAGGTGAAAAGCAAAAACAATTCAGACAAAGCATTATGACATGTAAAATGTACCATCGCTGTTCAGCTGTTCAGAATTGTAACATTTGAGAAGGCTGCTATTTGATAGCACTTATATTCTTCTGATCTTTACTTTCTCTGAGTCTCTTGTATGATTGATCCAGTAGCAGATGCCAGCTCTTCTCTGCCTGCAGCAATATGATCAGATCATACCCAAAAGCAAAGAGAATTTCAATTTGAGGAAAATTCATTGTGAGGCACACCTGACCAAGTTCAAACTTGTTCAGGTGGGCTTTATGAAGATAAGATCTTGTCAGTTTTTCAATGCCATCTTTCTTTTTTTCTGTGCAGGAATATGATCAGATTTTACCTGAAGCAAAGAAAACTTCAGC
Source organism: Sphagnum tenellum (assembly GCA_963921925.1). Taxonomy (NCBI): domain Eukaryota; kingdom Viridiplantae; phylum Streptophyta; class Sphagnopsida; order Sphagnales; family Sphagnaceae; genus Sphagnum; species Sphagnum tenellum. The sequence goes on from OY998159.1 coordinate 4,861,941, forward strand.
AACTCACTGATGATTTCAGAAGCAAATTCAGTGCGCCTCAGCATCTGATGAAGTTAGTTTTTGTTCTCAGACTATGAATAAATCTGTTTCTTGTCAAATATAGTTTTTTCAATCTGGTCTTCCTTCTTGGTCTGGTATTCTTTGCTGCTGCTTTCAAGATGCTTCTTCATCTTCTTCTTGACTAGTTTTGAACAAGCTCTTCAACTTTTCCCTGAGAAATTCCTGATCTGTAAATGGGAGCTGTAGGTAGGAGCTGTAGAAAAATGTACTCACTAGAGTTCGACTTCATCCATGTAGTTATGGATGCTAATTGATGATTTAGTAGGTTTATTCAATTTCATGCATTTTTCTATTGATGGAATGGATTTCTTTCAATATATGTGTTTAGGTTCATTGGCCTATTTCAGTGCTTGACTTTGGTCCAATCCATCTAGGTCGTTTTATCCCAATGGAATGACCATCTATCTATCCATTGGAAGGATTGATCAATGTCGTTATCAGCGCATTGGTTGAACCAGCACCTACACATCAGTTGGTTCCATGGTATAAGAATCCAAAATCCATTTAAATTATTTCTAAATGTTACAAATATTGAATGTTGAGTAAAAGCAGGGTAGATTTTTCATTTTGGTTAGTGTAGTTTCAGGACGATTGCTTACCTCAATTTTGCACTGTACCTTTAATTTATTGTGGAAGGTATAGCTCTGGATTTATTGAGGGTACGGGTACAGTTCTTTTTTTCATTTTTTTTCTTTACTTCCTGTTTTAAATACTTTTTATGTTGTGTCTTCTCATTAATCAAACGGATCTCTTCGATAGATGCACTTTTGACATCTAAAGTTTAGGTTAAGAAGATTGAAAATATGTATTTTTGATGAATCTTTTTTTTTCAAAAAGTTTGTGTGGAAAGTTACTATCGTCATAATTTTATTTTTTAAGTTTACAAAATTTAATTAATAGTCAGGTTTGTCTATGTATTAAAAGATTAATCACGAATTTTTTTGCATACTCCTATAAGAAAATCGTCATTTTGGACTACTAAAATGTGATTTGTTTGCCGTGGACCTCATAATCATTAATTTATAAATATAATTTGTAATTATCATTTTATTTTATAAAATTATGTATTTTGTTTCATAATCAGATTTGACTGTATATTAATGGAGCAATCCAGAAATTTTTTTCTCCATATTCCTGTAAGAAATCGCCATGTTGACTAATTAGAATGTGAATTGTTCTCATTATGTATTTATCATCCGTCAAACTTACTCCGTTAGATCCACTTTCTGGTTAGCAAAAGGACATACGACCACAAAAAAGGGTAAAACAAATGAAAAGATGAAAAAATGTCCAAAGAAAAATCTATGGGAATCTTTACGCAGGTGAAGATTTCGAATTTTTGAGCCCCCTCCCCTTGGCCTAACGACCACAGGTAAGGGCTTCAAATCCAAAAGGTACTATCAGCGAAACCTTCTCCTAAATCAGTGTCCCTGAGTTGAAATCTAACAATTTTTGGGCTCAATATGGTCACTACAAGACCTCACTCAAAGGGTACCAACATGGGTGCTCATTCACCCTGGCCATCAGGTAATTATGTCTGCAAGTGGTGTGTTTTTTCCTATCGTAATTTACTGTACACATTTTGATCTTCAATTTGAGTGACGAGTAATTGGAACTGGGCATATGAGATTTTTTTGGAATTTTTCACATAGTCGTGCATGGACCATTTCAAAAATAACCACCTCATTTTCATTTTCAAAATTAACTATTTTATTTTCTTTTAATAACTGCTTCCTTTTCCTATGAACTTTCTTAATAATTATTTCCCACCTTTCTTAGTAAATATCTTTATTTTATAATTATTTCACTTTTTTTTCCTATCCACTAACATGGATATAAATAAAATAAAATAACATATGTCTTTTCATGTCCATCAAATTTATATTAATTAGATTTAACTTCACATTGACATAAATAATGATGAATTATTGAAAACCATATGAAAACAGAGGAAAATATCAAATAGTTGATCATCACTCAAAGTGCACAGCAGCACTGAGCTCTAATATGTAGAATCTGTTTATGATAACCAACCCATTTGTTGGTTTGTTTGAAAATCATCATAAGAAGCTTTTTTTAAATGCATGGCATTGTTGACTGTAAAAATAAGAGAATTTTCGCTGCTAAATTTCCAGTGAAAAGTAGATCAAATTGGTCTGGTTTAGGGTTTAGGGAGCCTCTCATTGTTTGAAATTCACAATGTCATTTTAGGTGGGGCTATGAATTGTCAATTGTCAATTTCACCAACTGTGTAATAATAGAACTAACATGAAGCTGTATTCTACAAAACATTCACCAACTGTGTAATATGTGTGATGAAACCCTCCCAAACTTTAATAAAAAGAAAGCACCCAAAGAAAGGGAGAGAAAAAGAAACACTGTGTAATAGAACCAACATGACATGAAGCCAATTGAACTTCTCTAGTGGGTAGTTAACATAATTTTTGTGATTTTTTAACTTGCAAATCTCTTTTATGCTTGAAAACTAAGTGCAAATCTTTAGAAAAAGACTTCCATTTTCAACACCACAAACTTGAAACACATGCAAATTAATTTTCTAACCTTGAATAATACATGACAATAAATGAAAACTTTATTCTGCTACAGGTTTAGGGTTATATAACAAAAACATATCCCAACAAAGAGTTTCACTATTATGAAATTCAATTCAATTCGTTAATCTAAATCTAAACTGATCCGGTTCAGGGTGTTTTTTTTTCAAAATTCCTCAAGTTGGCTAGGATCCTCAGCAGTAGTTAGCAGTAAATGGCCACTGTCCCGCTGAACAAGTAGATCTTTTTTGGAATCCTGCCTACTTCTGGCGACCTACAGTAACACACTGTGTAAATCTGGCGACTTCTAGCTTTTTTTCTTCTCAAAATGTGGCGAATGTTTTTTGTAAATTCCCAAATTTTCCTTTGTTAGATTCGCCAGCCCATTTTTTGTTGCCAAGTGGCGAAAATTTGCCCAAAAAAATACCTCTGATCTGGTTGGCAAGGAATAATAAAATTTATATTTAGACTTTCTGCTTAACGAGAATCAAGTTTTTTTCAATGATAATAGCATAAATGTAGTGTGTCTGTGTTATTGCAAAACCTTCATCATAAATCCACCCAAGCTTGTCAATGTTTAGCACACATATGAATTTAGTTCAATGCCTCCACAGGTTACGGGGTACTGTTAGTTTTCTTTATAGCATGTCATATAGAGGAGAGAGTTTGTAATACTGTCATTTCCCAATATAACCTTTACTGTTAAATGTGATAAAACCATGCTTAACCTTCACAACCAAATGTGGCAATGCATACAGTTTACAAAATATTCTTCAATATAGGGCATCAAGCTTGTGTGAATTTATTATTAGATTCAACATCCATGGACTTTAAAGTAACAATGGTGAATTTCAAATTACACTTATAGCAATGTGAAGAATGTAATAAACTTATTTTACAAGTTCTATACAGTTTTGCATCATTTTCCACAAAATTGGATGTATCAAAGCTTTCCACAACAAGTTTACATTTATAAATAAAAGAAATTGGAGTGACAAGTAATAATGTATTCTACCCACAAGATCCTTTGTTTATAAGTATTTGTGTGTATGAGGATGCATGATCATTTTTCACACCAATATTTTGTTCATTTGAAGGAGATGTTTCAAAATCTAAACCCATCATCCACATGGCAGACCACTATTTTACAGTGTAACAATTCATTTACTCTACTTGAACAAAATCTTCCAAACATTACACGTAACAATATTGAGAATAATGCGGCATGGTTATCAAGCATGTTTCTTTCTTTCTAGTCAGTAGACATGAATGTGGCAACACTCTCTGCCCCCCCAACCCCACAAAAAGGCAGTTTTCTGCAACAATTTAATTGAGTTTAACAGAACATTCCGTTTTCAGAAAACTATTTTGCCTTCCAGTGAATTTCCACCCACAAAGGAAATACTAGTCCACATGAGACTTCATATTCAAAGGAACATAGTGGAGGCACCCACAGCTTCTTGTATTGTGGCCCGAAATACGATACTTCTTGTTGCCATAAGTCAACAATTTTGTGTACCATCAACAAATTGATCAGGAGATATGGGAGGTCTCTCTGCCTTGTGACATTTGCTTGCAACTTTGTGAGGGTGAACATCTTGCCTAAGCCAACTTGTCAATGAGAATTCAAACTTAAGTCTACTAAAGAGAAGAAAAGTTAGCACCACCACTTTTCTGTGTGCCAATTTCCATGACCAGGAAACTCTGAATTCTGCTGTTAGTTATAGACTTGGTGGGCTCTAGCAATTTGAACCCTCCCTCAATTTTCATCAAGCCCAGGCATTGATAGGTGGGCTCTAGCAATTTGAACCCTCCCTTGAGTTTCATCAAGCCTAGGCATTGATAGGTGGGCTCTAGCAATTTGAACCTGTCCTTCATTTTATTTGAGCCCAGGATTGATAGTACCCAAAGTTTCCATCTATGTTGATTGTAGATAGATGCAGCCATTGCTTTACAACCCATTTGAACTACAACAAATTTCATAAATCTAGCTTCTATAATGCCAAAGACTTTGTGTAAGGAAGTGGGACACCACACCAATTCCCATCACTGGATCACAAAACCAGCCCTGGTCATCAGTATTGTCTAGCAGCCTGACCCTAGCAGTCTATCACTGGCACCACAAGGCTTGACCAAGGCTCATGGAAACACTGAAATCCTAAAACAGATTCTGTTCATGGACAACATCCTAACCCTTTCACTGTTGAAGAATTGTGACTCAGGGAGTTTTACCTCAACAAAATCACCATAAAACACTTCTCTTGCCACTTTAGATAAAAGAACACCAGAAGCAAAACATACCATGTCAGTGTCTGAAATGGAAGTTCACAACAGTTGCTTGCAAAAATGACTGCTGAACTGAAATCGCAAATGGAAAGACAGGGTGAAACAAAAATGAGGCAACACGCCTAATCTGCCCATCATTTGCTCCAAGCTCCAATCCTGCAAATATCAAAAAGACTGTCTTCAAGATTGGATTTCCCAGTGACCCATATTCACATCACTACACAAGTTCTGAGGAGGATCTAATGACAGTCACTATCTCTACCATTTGTCAAAAGGGATACAATATGTGTTTTGTCATATTTAATCAAAACTCAGGGTTTCAGAAGCACTCCACCCTTACCAGGGTTGATTTTGAACTTAAGAGTGTTGGGCCGGCGCCTTGATATGAACTTGATAGGATGTTCCATGCAGGGTTTGTGGCGATCAATGGCAGATATAAACTAAACAACCATCACAAAATTGCAAATTGTTAAAACCAAGCTTTGGACATAGTATTATTGATATGAAACAAATTGTGGACAAGAAGCAGTACAATTGTGCAAAGGGAATAATTGGCTGACAATCATGAAATATTGAAATCAGCAATAATTGGCTGACAATCATTTATGATGAAGACTCATGAAACTAACCTTTTCATCATAATGAAAGAGGTACTGATCAAAGTATGCCGATGGACTTTGTGACTGACAATTAAAAGGCAGTACAGAAAGAGTCCTTCTGATCACCTGCATGCAAACACAAGCTTCTCAGGCCTAGATTACAAAGGCCTACAACTGCAAATGTTCAAATATCATTAGGCGAGAGTGAATTTGAGTCCTCATGTGTCCCCTGTCATACTTTAGAATGGAAGGTTATTGGATCTCCCCATACTGTAATAACTTTCAATTTGGTTTTGCAGACAAATCTGTCTCCCAAATCTTTAACATCCAGAGATCTAACTCACTGAGTCAACAACAGAAACTCAGAATCATGTTCTCTGAAATATAAACATGCCTCATCTTCAAATCTGGAGCTTTCCAGTGCATGACCAACTAGTCAAAAAACACTTGTATCAGGACTAAAGTACAGTGGTCAGCTACAGGTCCATTTGTGACAGGGTGATAGTACACCAAGTGTCATAAGACATAAACTCTACAGGTGGAGACCAAAATGAGAATCGAAGTAAAAGGGAGAAACGATGCCTGTGAAAGCTGGTAGCTTCTGCTAGTGACACACGTGGTCTTCTGCTTCCGCAATTGCTCCTGAGAGAAAATGTTGTTTCCATAACTTGAGATGAAATTCATATATGTTGGGATTGGAAGGGCCATTCGGAAATAGTCGTAGTAATGCTCCACCAACTGCAACATCTCCTCTGCTGAATTCTGGCCGATGCAGAAGAAAGCAGAGCCAAAAGTAGCACCGTTACACTCCAGATCTTAAAAAGAATTACTAAAGCAATCCACCATTGACCCTGATGCCAATTGACACATGATAATCAAAGCTTGAGCATATGATTCAAACAGCGGCCACAAGAAAAGAATCCTGCACTTGCACCCCTGCAATTTGCAAGGCAGAAGGCAAAAAGAGTTGGTAAAATCTACCAACTGCTGCATACCTGATAAAATGCAAGCATCTTTGTTGTCTCCAAGTTGTACACTGCAAGAAATGATGTTTGCTGCGAGGTATCTGTGTTCCGTTGTTGTAACTGTGGAAACTCATCATCCATCATCAGCAAACATTCTCACTAACTCCATCTCTCAAGTGCTACACCACAAATGACCTCATAAGAGAAGGAGATACTGTTGAAACGACAAAGACAAAATATGAAAGCATAATTGAGTTTATTGAACTTACCAACCCCTCAAGACTGCCAAACTTGATGAGAAGATGGTGTCGATCCAAAAACTGCACCTGCAAATATTGCATAACAACACATGAATTACAGTCATGATCCTTTCCAGATGACATCAACTGTCTAATAAGTCATTCCCAACAGGCAAGAAAGATCAGTTGCAAGTTTTGGTTTCAGGGTCTCATGAGTAACACGCCTTCCACATCACCAGATCCACATAATGCTGAAAGTGATAATAGAATCGCTGGAGTAGCCGTGCTCTCTGCTCACATGAACAGAAAAAGCAGAAAAGTAAGAAACTACAGGGAAGCTTATCTATGAGGTTGCAGAGAAACTCCACAACACTTTGAAGGCAACATGAGTGTGGTCATACCCTTCTGAATATCACTCCCAAAAGTGTCAGACCATCACCTTCAACATTAATAGCAGTGAGAACATGCAATGACTCCCCACTGACATCATCAGCTCCTGACTGTGGGTGTAGATATGTATACAGGAATTTGTCCCCAAAATTTGTGCAAACTAATATAAAAACATCTGTGTCTTAAGTTACCATCACAGTTCCAGAAGGAACAGGTTTTGCCATGACATTGGCTAGCACTGACTGTTGGCTAGTTGCATCTCTCCTCAAATTTACATTGAAGCTACTACCCACATTATATTCTATTCCTGTAGAATCCTTTTGCCTGCATTCTCCTACCTCCAACAGCACCAGAAGCAATCCACTAACACAGACATCAGCATCAACAAAGGACTACGACAATCTCACAGAACTTCCATTGAATCCAAATCCCAAAGGTAAAAGAGAAGACATCATACCACTCCAGGGCTGACATTCTCATCCTGGATCCCTTGCATGATGAAGGACAACAGTCGCTGTTTCAACCCCCCCAAAATCTGACTGCCTTCAGTCAAGACTTCCTCCTGCACAGGTGCAACATCCCCATTGCTGGCTCCAAGAACCATATTCAGTTCTTGCATTGAGTGTGGCACTACTCCATTTCTAGTACCTGACAGCTGATGTATTCCCATAGTATCTGCAGTGCTTGTAACTCTTGCATCCCGTACTACCCCACTAGATGTAGTAGACACTCCAGCAAAAGACCCAGATGGCCAGCCAACCTCTGCCTGTGCTCTAGCTTGTGAAGCTGGCATCACGCCCCCACTGCTGGAAATGCTGGGCCTTGAGCGCAGGTGCAAATCATTAGGTCCTTGGTCATCGCTATAGCTACTAGACTCTTGCAAAGTGGTGGCATCTGATGAACCTGGGTTTGTTGTGGTGCCAAAGCTCTGGCTTGCTGTGTCACTACCACTACCACTAATACTGTACACACTCCTGCTACTTGAAGCACTATGGTCAAATGGAGACCTCATCATTTCAAACTGACTGAACTCCCCACCAGCAGGAAACCATCTAACCCCATTTGTCTGGGATGTGCTTGCTTCATTGCTTCTTCCATTCTCAGCTGGAAAAAGGCCCCTAAAATAACCATCATACAGCATATCAATGTCTGCAGCCTGGCTATCACCATTGATTCCACTAGGTGCACCATGGTTAATGTAGGACTGTGAGGATGCTGTGCCCAATGGGGCTGCTTCATCTTGTGCAGTCCTTGTACTTTGAGGGTGTGGTCGTCGCTGGGTAGCTAGATTATTCCATGGTTTTAAACACCAAGGCTTGCTGGGTTGTGGTGCCAATGGTACTTCTGCTATTGATACTGAGCCTCGGGCCTTACGCACGACAGCCTGCTCCTGCTGAAATTTTGCCTCCTCCTGCCCAATTAACTGTCAGTGCCTTGCAAACCCATCTATGCACAATACAGAAGAATCATCATCTACCCATATAATCCAGTCACATAATGCAATTTCCAGCTCACAGGACAAAATAATGCACAGTTTCCTGCTTTGCCTGGCATATTTGCTCAGAGAAAAACAGAGAGTGATATTCCTGCAACCAATGTATTATTGGATGTACTGAGATCCACTATGCTTAATGCACAGGAGATGAGTAAAAATGCCACCCACAAGTTGTTACTGTACCAATAACTACAAATGAAGATCTAAAGTTGGGGTTCATACTAATTACATAGACGAGAGCAGTAGAGTGCAAAAACCTGAGACTGGGAGTTGAGCAAAAGCTCATCATCTTCACAACAAAAGTTGCCAATAGTGCGCACATCCAGAAAGAGTCCACCATCCCGGACCTGTAAAATGTGGATGCACTGGAAACGTACTGACAAAACAGCCAGCAAATCATCATGCAAGAAAACCCCTGCATTGTGTGCCAAGTGAATATAATCATCATGAAACACGCGCTGATCTGTCACCACCCCATCTGCCAACCGAACAAGAAAGAATGTAGTCTTCTCAACACTTGGCACTGTGGGCACTGCACCTGTTGCAGCAGCAGGGTTGGTGTCTTGTATGGTCGAGGCAGCAAAGATACCATATACATTGTTCTCAGTGGCAAGAAAGAAATCCTTGCAAAGGAGCTCTGTTTGTCCACTCACAAGAGGGATTTGGTGAAGCAATGTGAAATAGCTCTCAAATTTCTTTGCTTTGATGGGTAGCTCATCAACAGAATCAGGGGCAGGGCAGTATGATAACCAACAGGGCCGGTAAATTAGCACGTCGTGCAGATTCCTACTGAAGCAAATCAGGTACTGCCCATCATTTGTGAAACAGCGCCACAGCTGTTCCGGGCACTCCACATCATACACAGTAAAGCTTGGCACAATGTTCTCATACAGCTGCCTTGTTTTGTTTATCTGCACATGCATATTCCAAAGCCAGGACATCAACATTCCACACCCATCATCCTTCACAGCTATTATCATCACTTCAAGAATCACAGAAAACAATACCCGATTGCCAGAACCTGAATTAGGAACCTGATATTTGCCAACTCCATGAGAAATTCATAGCTTTCAAGGTTGGTACCACATGCAGATGCAGAGACAGTCTCACTGGGTGAGATTGAATTCAAAAGACTATGGTCCATACCAGATGGACTAGAGAAATGGGGAGTGTTTCAGGAGTTAGTACAGTTGCAATCACTGCAAGATAGCATCTACTCTGATGTATTCCACTGAGTGGAACATAGTTCTTCTTCAAGCTTCCATACAATTGCTCTAAGTGACAGCACTTCCATGTCCCCCAGCACACATTCTGCAGCATCTGAGTCTATACTTTGAAAGCTCCTTGAGCTAAACATACACATCTACAGCATTCAGAGTTGTAATTCCAAAGCTCCTTAGAGAAAAGTTGTAGAAACACTCACAGGGATGTAAAACAAGGGTGAGAGAATGAGTGAAAGGGCCTGAATAGGTCATTGTGGGAAGATTCTAGAAGCAGCAAAATTCTCCAGAAACATGCAGCAATAGTGAGAAGGGAAGGAGGGAAGAAAGGAAGATGATGATGAGTGTACATGAGTGTTGGGAGGTGCACGGTTGATCTGTCTTGAGAAAAGCCTATGCACAATGTTCTCACTCTGCTTCCACATTCATTTAGACCTGAAGCTCAAATCCTGCAATATGGTTGGTGTAGCACAGCACTCTCGCTGCCATGCCCACCAACACCAATACCATATGCACTCCTTCCTTCACTCTCCCATTCCATTCCAAACTGCCGCTTCAGACAAGAAGCTAAAGGAAATATAATCCGCCAAAGAAACAAAACAAAAGAAAAACCTGACGAGATTAATTTCTGAACCTCACGTCCCCTCCCCTCCCCCTCAAGCCCCCCCGACCCCTCCTCCTCGATACCTTCAAACCTCCAACTGCAAAAGAAACCCAATTTCCACAAACAAAAGCTTGTATCTTTCTTTCACAATCCAAACAAACAAGTTGGAACAATAACAACAAGAAAAAGAAGAAAAAGAAAACAACCCCACCAAAAGCACAGACAACCAAAGACGGAACCCAAACCCTAATAGCGAACACGAAACTGAGGACACGAGGCAGAAGATGAAGAAGAAGGCAAGTAGAAGTGGTTGAAGAAAACCAGTGGACTTCGCAGACACATAGACTCCAGAGAGAGAAGAGGGCATGTGCTCCAGGGATTGCCACGCCAACGGCCTTCCTCTCTCCTCTCTCCTCTCTCTCGCTGTGTCCACTCTTCTCTCTCTGTCTCTCTCTGTGTCTCTCTCTTTGTTTCTGTTCTGCGAGACGATGAGCTTTGTTTCTTCATCGAATTCTTCGACGAGCTCTATACGGTTTCATCCATTCGTCTTCCACGAAAGAACTGCTTCTTTATCCAATAATTGGATGACCTCGATTTCGGCTTCCATCCATTCTTCGTCCACCGACAACGCGGCTACTGCCCACAGTTGCACCAAGCACCTGGAACCGGCGGTTATTTAAAAGTCAGAGGATCGCCGTTCGCCGGCTAGTTTCGTCGCCACAGACCACACTGTTGACGAAGACTCATCACCATCATCATCATCTTCGCCGATTTCCATTCATGTTCGCCAACTCTATTCATCGTTATCGGCGATTCCCATTCATCATCCTCGCCAATTCCATTTATCATCATCATAGGCAATTTGCATTCCACTAGGGTTTTGGCGATTGGTGGGCACTGCAGCCACGACAAAAGCTACACGTGTCACAACCCTCACGTGTTCGTCATTTCTTTCTTTAATTTCCTTTCCTTCAACCAACCCCCAGCCCCCCCCCCCCCCCCCCCCTCTCTCTCTCTCTCTTTTGCCAGTATTTTTCCCCAAGATATTTGTCTTTTTTTACACAATTTTTTTTAGTTTGTTGAAAAATTAGCCAAATCTTTTAAATCACTAATTTTTAAATTTTTAAATTCGACTAATTTTGCTACTTTGTGGAAAATTTAACCAAATCTTTTATATCACTTTAAAAAAATCAATTGGAAGTTCGACTAATTTTGTTAGTTTGTTGGAAGAATTAGCCAAACCTTTTATATCACTAATTTATTTTTTAGTGGGAATTAGACTCATTTTGCTAGTTTGTTGAAAAATTAGCCAAATCTTTTATATCACTCTTTTTTAAATTGTAAATTAGACTCATTTTTCTAGTTTGTTGAAAATTAGCCAACTTTTTTATATCACTAGATTTCACTTTTATTGTGAATTTTACTAATTTTTCTCAATTTGTTGAAAAATTAACAAAATATTTTATATCACCCCCCAAAAAAAAAAACTCCTGCTTCTTAATGAGGGCTTTTTTATTTATTTTCATACTTAAATTTCTCTTCTTACATTTGAATCTCACCTGGAGCTACACCAACAACACAATCCACAAGACAATACAAACCACATGTAATGTGCATGTATTGTCTAGGCTTGTCTTTTTCACCCTTTTTGCACCTTGCATGTAAAGTAACTATTGCATGGTTTTGTGTAACATTGTATTGTTCTACTTGATCTATCAAGTTTTTTTAATTTTTTAATTAGTTTTTTTTCCCCTCCATGTTATGTTATTATACACTAGGTTTGAACCCATTACTTCTCCCAAGAGGATGAGGATACATGTCATCATTAACATACTTTCTATTGTTGATTAAGAGTAGTAAATTGGCTTTTATTCACCTAAAACTAAGGTCAACTAATCAAACCTTGTGACAAAATATTGTGACTAACACAATGTGCCACATTAATTTATGGATAATTTTCATCAGGAGATATTTAACACTTTTGTACAATATTATGACAAACACCCTCTTCTTTCCCCTTTTTGCAAAAAATGGTGATAATTTTTTTCTTTAAAAAAAGGAAAAAAATTCTATATTTTGATAATTGTTTTTAAAAATCTTGTCATGTGTTATTATATCGACTCTTACAACCCTCACTATCCACACATACAAATCTAATAACATAATAGAACCCTTTTAAAATTTTGCATAATGTTTAAAATCATGAATCATTTATATACCAACACAAGAATCCAAGCTCAAAATACAAAATCAAAATCAAAACATTATATGCAAAAAAAATTAACAACAACTATAAAGAAAAGAACATTATGTGTTTTTATATCTCAAAAGATCACACACCTTGAAATTATATCTCACACGTTAAATGTTCAAATTTGTGTTCACACTTAAATATGAATCATTGTAGTGCAAGTGACTATCATGATGATTGGACTTGCAGTGCAAAAGTTTTTGAATATTCAATGATTTCTCCACTGAAAATTAAATTAAATCGTAGTTCAAATTTTCAGAGGAATTGGAATGTGCCTTTGGTGTTGTTCTTGATGTGCAGGATTTAATGGAATTTATTTGATTTTTAAGTGAATTCTGCCACTAAAAGTTCAAATAAATTCCAAAAAACCAGGTTTTGGAAGGAAAAATCAGGAGATGGTAACACTTCTGTCAACCACACAGGCCACAATAGTACTAATGATGCACAAACTTGAGTGGATTGATGTTGGTGGACACGTTCTATTTCTGACCCCTAATGCAAGGAAATGTGTGGTCCATGTGTATACCTAGCTTGGTAGGCTTATTCATGGTTTGGGAACACAAAAGAACTTCCTAAATTCAAAAGGATTACAAAGGACTAACATGAATTTTTACTAATATTTATCACATTATAATTATTGTGCATTGTTGTATGTTTACAATTAGAATGATGTGATGTTAAATTAATCAAAGTATCTAAAAATAGATTGAGTATTATATATATATAATTGAAATCATCGTTTCAAATGTAAGTTGTGTAAAGGAATTTTTTTTAATGCATTAAGTAATGCAATTGATTTATCTATGTTTAGCAATGTTCATTGGATGTATTTGATTATATTGCACACGATTTTATTTTATTTTGAAATGATATAATTCATTCCAAAGTTTTTTGGGCCATTTGGTAAGCTTTTCGTATTCATCGGGTTTTTAATTTATAGCCAAAACTGCAAATCACATGAAGTTTATCATGCAAACAAAAATCTTGAGTTGTTCACAAAGGTTCATTTGAACATTGTCTGTAGTTTTGGTTTTGAACCAAAATATTAATTCACAAATACAGATGCATGTGAAAAATCGTCACCACCACATGAATTATTTTACATTGAATTATTCAATTTCTTTTCTTTAAATTTTTTTAATGTACAATAGATAGTGAAAAAAAATTACGTAATTTTTTGTCAGAAAGACAATAACCCAACCATAAATAAGCATTGGTAAAACCATTTTATGTTTTCTTAACAAGCAATTCATTGAACACATTTTAAAGCTAACAAGTAAATACATTATTAGTAAGATAGGTTGTGAAATTTCCATAACTGAAATCACAAAGGCACCCATACTTTTGGAATATGTTAAGAGAATGTTAGATCACCATCTCAATGTCATGACCCCTAAAGCTATGTTAAATGCATGTTTATAAATGTAAATTTTGGTGAAGTTCATCCTTCAAAGTTTTTTTTCTTTCGCAATATTGTGTATGTTCTTCGCAAAATTATACCAAAAACCATGTAATCAATGGATTATCCCAAGTCATGTATTACATAATGGTGTGCTAGCTTATAAAAGGTGCTTGTTGAAGAATCATACATTTACAAAAAATTAAAGGTATGCCTTTTAAAGTATGTGTTATTGAGACATACTCATGTGTAGGTGTTGGACATGCCACTTTTTTTTACTATGGTTGTTGCCAATCCCCCTCACAAAGAAAACCACAAGAATTATGGTCAATTGGTCTTTCATGAAGCCCAAGGGTTTATGAGAAAGGTTATGAGTTATAATAAAGCTTGTCCATTTAACAAAGAAAACAACTATGCCATGTATTTTACATCATTGGAAGTGGTGACCAATGAAGGATCTAACTTCCCTTCATATTGCATCACTGAAGGTAACTGAACATGTTGCAAACCTCAATCCTTCACCTTGTCAGAGCATACATATTAGAACCATCTTCTTCATTATAACATGGCATTTTGTATTTAGAAACAAAACATGTGGGCATTGCCCACAAGTATGCATGACATCCTACTGCTACCGGAATTCACAAACGTAGAAGAAGATTTCAAGAACACTCACAAACCACCTTGTGCAGGGTCCTCATATGCCATAGTCCTCCACTGATAACTTCACACATATGCCAAAGTCCTCTGCAATCTGTCAGACATTATCACCACTTCTGTAAAGAGTACAGAATGATAGGTGAGTTAACTTATGTGGGCACAGCTGTCTCACTCCATAATTCCTTTTGGGGGTGCAGACCAAACTAGTACTGCAGCAACAGAAACCTAGTGGTTAAAAAGTACAGCAAGCAGCTTTCTTTGTCTCAGTGTCTGGTGTTTATTTCCAAACTTCTTTGGGTTGCATGCACACCCACAAGCCAGTAGTGAAGCAATGGAGACCTAGCAGTGTCAAAATCCAGTGCGCAGCTTGTCAGGCCCCCTAGTGAAAAACCTTTGAACAAAATCTCCAAGGCCCTTGAGAGATTTTTCCAGCTATTCACAAACTTATAGAGTGTAAGAGATGATGAAGCCTGCCCCCTGCTGCAAAACTGGAACGAGAGTAGCCAAACTACCACAATAACCCTATGACTGAAAACCCAAGTGAAAGTACACAGGACTAAACTTATGGGGAGGTCTAGGTCGGTAGTTGACATTCTTGCATCAGCGCACTTGCACAATCCCTGCATTAACCAGCTTTTGGATTCTCCCCATCACCATTGGGTTCTTCATATGTTCCTGTGCAGCCTTAGGATTTTCTTGGAAATCTGTCAACACCTGTATTTCACCCACAATCCCTCTCCTCTGTCAAACTGATACACACAACAGAACAGCTTTTAGTTGGAAACATCATCCAAAAGCATCCATGAGACAATCCTTCAGAACTAATTTGTGGTCTTATGCCAGTTTCACCTTTGGTGAAACTAGCACTACAGTAGGGAAAGCCACTAAGTCCACCCTACACTTGCCTGCCGCATGATTGGATCTGACAGGATGCCCTGGATCTCAGGGTCTTGCATTGCTTTAGCCTGCATATGAGAATCAGCCATCAGTGGAGGCTACCAGAAGGTACTGAGAGATCAAAATGAAAGTGAGACAAGTTGACAACCAAGCCATGTCACATAATCTAACATGAAAATTCAAGTATGCTCCAAGCAAATACAACCAACCTGTTTTTCCTTCAAGTCCTCTGCACTAATGTCACCTCTATTCACCTTGTTGATTTGCTCAACACACCTGCCCACAGAACACAAGTTAGCAGTGTGTTCCTTCTCTGCTCAGAACTACACACCACCTGAAACCTTCTGACAACAGTCACAAATCATATTGCATCATTACAATTATGAGACGTTTCAAAAAATCACTAGTCAAGGCAGAACAAACCCATCACCAACAGCCCAACAAATAGGAGCAGTTATATCAACAATTTGACAAGGAACACTGCCATACAATCAGCAGAACATCCTCTCATGAACTATTCTCACGTAAGTCAATGTAACAAACCATTTCTACCTTCTCCCCCTCCTTCGTAGTTCTTAAAACTTTCACATAGTCACATCCCCTGCTCCAAAAATATTCCACAAAGAAACCAAACATAAATAAATGAGAAGCTATGAAAAAACAAGAGACCAGATAAACATACCTGCGAACTCCATCAATCAGTTCTTGATTGCCCTCATTGTATTTCAGACCAGTCTGAAGGAGAAAATCCACAATTGGTCAGGCACATTAACAATGTTGCCAATAAATTAATTCAAGTGTACACAAACAAAGAAATTTGAGTACAAAGCATGAGAATCCCAGCACACACCAGCCATAGTACCATCAGCTTGCAGGCTCCCTGTTTCCTGACTACCAACAATCTATTAAGAAGATGAGCTGATGGTTGTGTATCACACCAAGCATGAAAAAGGGAACAAACCTGGTAGGTTTCAAGAGCTTTATCATACTCTTTCATGAAAAACTGAATTGTACCCTTCCGTGAATACCCCTTTGCAAATGATGGATCCAACTCGATGCATTTGTTTGCATCCTTCAGACCCTCTGGGAAAGCCCCCAGCTTTGTGTAACATGCTGCCCTATTGCTATATGCCTGCTCAGCAAAGCTCCATAATATAAATTCCAGCATTCAATAGAACCAGATGCAAAGAAGATGCACAAAAGCATTAATAAACGTTAGTAAAGCTCTCCAACATGATAGTAGGAGTTTGGTTGCAAAGAAAATGCCTTGGTATCTGCAGGATTTCTTTTGATTGCTTCTGAGTAATGCTTCACAGCTTCTGGATACTGTCCCTGCTTAAAGAAATCATTTCCTGCAACATTTCCACATCATACAATTCAGTTTCACTGATTTTCCATTGATACACAGCAGAATCAAGCTCTTGATGTTTGACTTCAGAATGGCATTGAGAGTTCACACCTTTTTCTCTCTCTTCATCAGCAATTGCTGGATCATAATACTCTTGCTGTTCTAGATCCTTCTTAGCTCGCTCAGCATCATTCAGTTTTTTCAAGGTATCTGGATTACGATGCTCTGTGAGTGCTTTGTTGAAGGCCTCAATGGCAGGCTCATAGTCCTTTGAATTCTTTGCCATTTTTGTATAGGCAGTGCCTTTCCTTGTTAGTGCCTTTGCAATCATTTTGTAGTCTGCATGCTGTAATCTGCCCTTCTCTACTGCCTGATCACAGTCCACTATGGACTCCTCATACTGCACACAAGCAACAACCACCAAATCTGTCAGCCAACACTGACCACCTCCTTTGAAAAGAAGAGGGAGGAAACAAGTTGCAAGTGCAGATACAAAAGCAAGACACCCATTTCCAGGAAGCTGCAAAGTGGAAGTAAACAGTACCTTGCCCATTTCCAGATACACTGCAGCCCGATTGGTGATGTAGGAAATATCCTCATCATCTAGTTCTATTGCGCGGCTATAGTGCTGCACTGCAGACTCAAAATCCTTTTTCTTGTAAGCAGCATTACCATACTCCTTTTCCTGCAGTGCTTCTGCTTTCCGAGCCTTCTTCTCTTTCTCTTCATCAGGAATATCCATTGGCTCTGGTTCTGGCTCTGGATGCACTGGTGCACCATGATCAGGTTTAGAATCCACTTTTGAGCTTGTCTCTGATGACTCTGAATTGTCATCATCAAAAGTTGGTGCTTGATCCCTGTCTGCAGTCTGTATATTGATCCCCAAAAGCAGGCCAATCACTTGCATCATACGAGGGTCACTAATATGGCGTGTGACACTGCTTGGGTCCCGTTGTGCTTCCCGTAGCTTGGCCACAAAGTCTGGCTGCTGGAGATATGATCGTGTCCGTGGATCAGCTTGAATTTTGGCCCACACATCAGGACTACTGAACATGTCACCAAATGGAGAAGAACCAGAAGGAGGACGGGGTCGTGACCTAGATTTTGAAGCCTCCGCATCAGCCAAACCAGACTTTAGTGCTTCATTTGCAGGCTCATGCTGCAAACCTTGCTTGTAAGAATCAATGGCTTCATTGAGCTGACCTAGACCAACATATGCAGCACCCAAACGGCTGTAACCTTTAGCCCAATTACTTTTGAGCTCCACTGTCTTCTTGGCATCTTTGAGTGCATCCTCATACTTATGGAGGGATGCATATGCAGCTGAGCGATTGGAGTAGAGGACATGATTATCAGGTGAAAGTGCAATTGCTTCTGCAAAGTAACCTACTGCTTCTTCAAACTTCCCTGCTGAGAATGCTGCATTGCCCTTTGCCTTTGCTTCATCTGCCATGGCTGACTCTAAAAACTCCTGAAAGACAAGAAAATTGGAAATTCTTCACTAGTCAATAATGAGATAAGCTCTGTGACCTACAAACCATTATTTGCCACCTAAATAATGAATCTCATGTAGAAAACGGGGGGGAGGGGGGGGGGGGGGGGGGAGGGAATAGTAGTAGCAAACACCAGATAAGGCAAATGTGGAAGGAAACTGAAGAAACCCTAAACCTCCAAGTTGCAGTGAAACACACAAGAATGACCCAAAAATGTCTGTCTAGTAGCTTTCCAGCAAGAGAAACATCTCCAATAGCAGTCATACACAATTCGAAAATATTCAGAACTGGAATGCGAATGACCGCCAGACACTAAAAGGGACAGCAAGGAGCAGAAACAAGAACTCAAAGGCATATCAAGATGACTCCATACAATCACAAACATGTTGAAGAAAACTAAAAATCACAAGCATTCTCTCAGAACGATGTGCACATGCTAGAAATTTTCAATGCATACAGACTTTTGATATTTTCAGGTTAGTCAACTAGATCGATTGAAACCCTTGTATCGAACTATAAGCACAGCGGAATTGTATGCAAATTCTTCTTCTTATTCTATCGCGCTACACGGAAAAGCTCCTTTTAGACCACAACCTCCTGAAAAACTGAGCACATCAATTTTCCCCCGCTGTTGCTCATCGATCCAGAAACATTATTAGCATCGAACAACCGACACGAAACCAATATCCACTTCTACAAACGCCGCAAAAGCCTTGCGACGGTAGAAACGGATTTCGCAGGACCGAGTGGACGCTGGAAAATCAAAAAGAAAAAAAAACTACAAAGCACTAGCAACAACACGATAACAAACAAACAAACTCTTGTCTCATCAATCATAACTGAAGCAAAAAAAACATTTCGTAGGCAGAAACGGCGGTGCAATAATCCAATAGAAACTGATCGGTGCAGTAAGGGAAAGAAGGGCCGTATAAAATGCAAGAAGCTGACCTTCAAACACACGCAGACATGGAAGGAAAATCGTCGCCGATGCACCGAACCAAAGCAACCGCCGCGCAACAAAACAAAACCAAAAGTCGATGACACAGCGCGCGCGGGTGCTGAAGTAGCAAACGAGGGTTTCAGGAGAAGGTACTAGAAGGAGCCAATGTTCCCAGAGATCCCAAGTCACGTTCCCCACACTGTATCCCCAGACTATGTCTTGGATCCAGTTTTTTTTTTTTTTCTCTCTCTCTTTTCTTTAAATTTTGCGATGATGCTCAAATGGCGATAAATCCATGATTTTATTTGGCAAAATTTGGCGATACTCAAAATCTGAAAGGTAAATAAAAAATAAAAAATCTTAAACACCTTTTTCATATTGTAGGCACTTGTGATTATTTTTAGGGGAATGGGGAAAAAAAAAAAACTATTATTTAAAATCTCTCAAATAAATATGTATGTTTCAACAAGAGGTCGAGGTCAAAAAAAAATCAATATTTTTATTTTTATTTTTTTAATTTCCTAATTTTCTTGGGCCAACTTGATGGCGTATATATCAAGTTCACACCCTCCGACTCCATCAACTCTAAGAATATTTTGTGTTGAGACTCCTCCACTACCTTGAAAAATCCATTTTTTTCAGATTTATTAGGTGATGTCAATTCCACCCCATATGCAAGTTGGAAGGGTGAATCAATCCCATGAACAATTTGAATGTGAAATTGTACACACACATTACATGGTGTATTTTTTTATCCCAATTGCACAAGTTTTTAAATACTTGCACATTTTTACTCAAAATGCTACATAACATCTTATTTGTGCACAAGCCATCAACCCTACATTACGTGATGTAGGTTTACATGCAATGGTTATACAATGTTTTGATCCTCAAATTTTTCATGACTCCTTTGATGACATTGTTCAAGAATTGTGAAAATTAGTTCAAAACTTCATGCTAAACCCCTAAAATATTTGAAATGAACAATGAAAGAATTATCAACACAATTCATCTACATAACAAACATTGTCATTTATCAACTTTAAGCCAATAATATTATGCAACCTACTAACCTTGTAGAACTATCATACATGAAAAGTAACTTCATAGAAAATGAAGCAAAATTTGGAGTATATCCCTGAAATGTATGATAACTTAAAAAAAGTTCATGCTGAAATTTTTGAATTTTTTTAAAAATCTTTAAAAATTTAAAAATTGACATTGCTTGATAATTTAAGACAATATTGTATTGCAATTTAATCATTGGTAATACATGTCATAAAACTTATATTTAAACACATCTTCTAAATTTCTTTTTTTTGGTCATTATCTTCAATCGTATCATTTACATTTATGAATAAAAAAGAATGTGCATTTGACTACATATGTTGAGCTTGGATTTTTTTTTATCAAATGCCCTAAGTAACCTTTGATGATCATTAAAATTGAAGCATGCCCACTTCCAAATCTCTAATAACCAAGTATACAATTTTTCATTTAATGTATATACTCAAATATTGAAGTGCACATTAAGGTCTTTGTTCTCATTTATCCATAAATAGATCTTGACAACCATTATTTGAAACAATTTACAAAATCACATTTTAAAGCCTTTGCAAAATGAGATCCAAAGGTTGTAATCTTAACCTAAAATTAGTTTGAACAGACGTGACACAAATATGTGAATATTCATCCATGAAATGCAATTCATAACTTAATTATTCATTGAGATTACATAAGCAAAACAAAGAAAATAGCCATCGAGATTTATACAAATGAGTAAATAACTTGTCATAAAATTTGTGGGATAGGAAAGTTAATTCTAAAATGGAGAGTTCATAATATGAAATTGAATAAATTACTAAGTTAGTTGGTGATGTGTCAAAAAAATTAAATCATCATCATCAATAAATCACAATGTTATTAAATGGGCATAGTTCATGCATGATGAATCAATACGTTTAGTTGTTATGTGTGGCACATGTATGATGAATCACTTAATTAAGGTTTTAAGGGATTTTTTAATAATTAATATTTTTAAGAAGTAAATGGGCTTTAGAAGACTTAGAGGGCTAACTTGTTGTAAAGATCATATAGTTCAAGATTACATAATGAACTTCAAGATTTCATGATTGTGAATTGAGACTTTGTTCTTAAACTCCAAACCAAAAATGAAGGAGATTTAATTTGAGATATTTTTGTACCTTTAGTGAAAGAAGACTTGATGAAAATTGTGTGTAAAAAACATTAGTTTGATATAAAAGAAACATAAATATCATGGACATGCAACAAAATTACTTTTTGGTTCCTTACCCATGTTTTCATATAATAGCATTCATGCTTGAAATAATTATAGTTTTAACATTATACTTCAATGAAATAAATAGGTAAATCACTCTTCACAAGCAAAATTTATTTTACATGTTTGCTTAATATTCAAAATGAAGCTTGTAAAAATATCATATGCATTTTATAAATAAGTAACCTTACATGCCATGTACTTTCGGATGGGTGCAACCCAAGAAGACAAAACACATAAAACATGTAAACCCCAAGTAAAAAATAGGTAGAACATTTTTATGTATGTTGGGGGGGAGGGGGGGGGGGGGGTTTGTGGTTTTCATTTTCTCTTTGCTTTTCTCCTGTTCTTTTTTTCCTCATCCTTGTTTGTAATTGGCATTGCATTCTTATTTTCATTTCAAAATTTTAAAAACATACAAACACATATTAGATTTCCTTCATGGCATTTATAGTCATGGATGATTTTTGTAGCCTTCATTTTTCACGTTGTTCTACATCTTCTTCACATGTAGATAATTGTTTTTATTTTTTCACATGTTTTCTCTTCAATTGCATCATCAACACCTTGTCTATTCCTTTTGGTGATGATCACCTTGTTGATTTCACGGTCATGTTTCTTAGCACTCATTGTCATTGTTGTCAAAAACCTTGGTCATGATTGCCTGTTGGTCATGGTTTTAGTACTCATCATCATTGCCTTCTTATCTATTCTTAATTCGGATTGCCTTTTTGAGATTGATATTGTAGTTCTCCATCGCATTGTTGGTATCGAAATTGTAGTTCCTAACATTCATTGCCATCTCTCACTTCTTGGCTCCTCTTGATTGTTGGCATTCATGTCTTGGTCATATAGCACTCATCACCATCACCTTCTTCTCTATTCCTCTTAGTCATGATTGTTTCATTGGGTGCTGGTTGGGAATTTTAAAGGTTGAATTCAAGGGTGGCAAGATGCACATTTCTAAGTTGGCATACATGAACCATGAACCAGAGGTTCATCCTAAAACATAACTGCACACCACTGGTGTATGGGCAATGTTTCCCTTGTGGAAAGTTCCACATCTTGTGAGAAAATTCACTCCAAAGTTACCTTGTCAAGTAATGGTCAATCACAAGCTCCTCAAATGTCAGTTTGTCTTTTGGACATGATGAAGATGGTTTTTTAAAAACTGATTCATCTCATTTAAGTTTTTTTTATGCCAAAACAGAATGAAAAAGTTACCAGATAGAGATAGATGCATTGGGTTGAGAGCTTGGTTCCTGCCTCCCTCAGTGTGTGTCATCCTGTAAAGATTTAATGTCAGATCCAGATCGTAGTTTGAAATGGCTTCAAAGCACTGAGAATATCATATGCGTATACAATTCTACTTACTAGCCTTCTGTGACATTTAAGTATTGTGAGACTTACAGACATGGTTCTTCTGCATTGAAGACATGCCAATATGCATGTTCAAATTCCATTCCAATCCTGTGAAGATTTCCTACAAAAGGAACTGCCAACATACTTTGGGAAAGACTGATCTGATCTCCACAGGTCAGAAGATCTTCACAACTTACCAACCTGTATAGCCCCAATGCAACTTAATGCATCTAATGACAAGTAATACTTGGGCAATGACTTATTTGTCCCTCAAATGGTTGAACATCATCAAGTCTTATCTTCGTTCCTCCATGCATAATAACACCTTGAAGGTAACCATTATGTCAGCTATAGCCACCCTGAACCTAGATAAGCATTCCAATCATGAGTGCAGTCCTAACCTTCAGAGTGTAACTGAGAATAGAGACAGCATAGAGACCAATGACCTAAAAAAGTTACCAACCAGCTGAACAAATAGCAATGAACTCAGAGACCAATCAATAAGAATGCAAGTGCCCTAATCAATCAGATTCACTGACCACCCTATCATGAATCTACACAACAAATTTGTCTTAAAAAATCAGCGAACAAATACCCTATTGTACAGAGTAGACCAGAAAAATATGGTCTACATGGAAATAACAGTGTACAACGATTTTCATCGATTTTCTTTTGGAAGAACTGATTTTCAGACAAGAATCCTGATTCCACTGAAACTTCTAGAGTTTCATGAGAAACAAGAGATATAAAGAACACCCCAGGTAAAACATACAGATTGTTCATGTCTTTAGAGATTGAGCCTGTGGCTAGGTTCTACAACACATAGAAGAAAGTTTAAAATGTGCTTCCTTCAGGTGGCTGATGAAGTTTCCGATTATGAGGGGATGACATCTCCTTTCTGAGCTCTGTCAAGATGTTCTCCATGGTGTAGCTCCGGCGCCACTGTGCAAGCATAGCAAAATGCCTTGCATCAACCTGCATAGGAATCCATGAAGATTGATTGACATGAAGTTATAACAAGTTTCAAGATAAGCAATTTTTGAAAGATCTTTTGGATAGAAGCTTCAAGATACCAATTGCAGAACAAGTACTCACAGAGGAAGGAAACCATTTTGAAGGAAAATAGCCCAACATGAGAAGCTCATTCTACAAAAACCACCTATAACTAAACAAACCCTGCTTGAATAAAACATACTCCAGTTCTCAAAAACAAAACAGTGCACAAAATAACCATGAAGAAATAGAAACAAAAAATGAGAGGAGAATGAAAGAAAAAAAAACAGAAAGGAAAATCCCAAACAAGGAAACAGGACGAACATGCCAGAGCATGACTTTTGATGACAAACTGGGATTTGAGAATCTCCCTACTTAGGATTAAGAAGCACTTCAAATAATCTTTCCGAAGACTCCATAGCCAGGCACTCCTAAGCAGAAATGTCTCTTTGCCGTACCTCTAAAAAAATTGCAATATAGATGTGCTAAGACTCCTTTCATACAATAAGAAGGTAAGAGATTTCTCAAATCATTGAGATCAGGTTAAGATGGCTTACGACTCCTGTTTCCTGGTTGACACAATTCATGGTGATCCGAGAGTGGAACCTGACAGTTGGAGGCCTATCAGGATAATCCTTGTCACAAATGAGCTTGACAGTGTAAATGCGGCCTTCATGAACTGACTGCATCAACAAAAAGAACATGACACAGATTTCAGCAGTTGCTCCATCAGAAGCTTCCCAAGAACACTCCACCCATAGCTTGTTCACACAGACCAGATCAGATGGCTTTGCACATTGGTATAGAGTTTAGACCATGTCAAATGCATGTTGATATAAACTTGAAGTCATTTCTATGAAATTGCAGTCATAACCCATCACCTCCATCATAAACAGCAGTGACAAGCTGCCATAACTACCCACTAACATTATCAGCTCCCAACATTGTTTCTAGAAAAAGTATATCAAGATCTACCCAAAACATTGTGCAAACCATTGTACAAAAACTGTACTGATTTTCTGACACATTTCCACAAGCAATGGGAAGAAATACAACTCCTGAAACTCAACACACATTTACATTAATCAGGTTTCATAGCCCCCACAAAAGTCTAGAGATGTTGAAACCCTAGAAACCTCACTCAATGCATGCATGATCGAAGAGAAATATAGTACCGATCTGCAGGAAGAAAAGAAAAAGAAAAATTCTCAGTATGCTCACATGGTGGGGTCCGATGATGGTGCCAGTCCAAGAGCGCATGAAGACGTCGTCTCCATCATCCATACCATAGCTCACTGAGCCATCTCCGATTCCTTTCTCTCCTCTCTCTAGCTCTTCCAGCAACCGAAAGCTTCTTGGAACTACAGAGAGAGAGAAACAAAGCACAAAAGCTTTTCTTCAGAACTTCATACAAATTTCCATGGAAAAATCTCAGGTCCCAAAGACAAGGGTTTCTGGAGCTTGGCCGTTTGCAAAGAAGCATAGGTCGAGGTCAACTACTGCTTTGTCGTTTGGACTCTCTCCATTTTGTGAGTCTAAAACAGCCTGAGGAACCGTAACCTGAAACCTTGGACAGTGCTATGAAAGCCCTCGAGGACATCTATTTGATTTTTCGTCAGTAATTACTAATATGGTCCACCAGAGAAGTTTCACGCATAGAAAAGCAAGACAGCTCGCGAGAAAGAAACCAGAATCTCCAAACCAGTTTCAAAAAATTGAGACATAAAGAGTGCCTCAAAAGTAGGATGAACTTACCAACAACAGAGCCGGCGGTAGTCATCTCCGTTTCTCAGGCAGAAACTCTGTCCAACTTTTGCGCTTCAACAAACTAACAAGCTTCCAGCACTACAAAGAAAAACCTCTCACTTCCGTCGGTAAAGCACTTCTCGAAAAGCTCCTGATCGAACAGGTCTCTAAGCTCTAACAGCACTCCGACAACAACATCTTCTAGCGCACTCTCTCTTGCACAGTCTCCGCTACACTGGTTAAAACATCCTGGAAAAGAGACGGCGAGAAAGAAACCGAATGTGAAGAAGATAGATGGATAAAAAGAAGAAGGAGGCAGAAAAACAAACAAACAAACAGTTTAAGAGGAGACCAAAGCAGTACAAGATGCAAACCCCAAAACAGCAACAACGACAACAACGACAATGAAAACCAGCGCAAAGAAAAGAAAATACGGCACGAAATATGCAAGACTCTCCACTGAAACTGCAGGCGGACACAAAAGCTTAACTCACACAGAAACAAATGAGATCAGGAAACGAGAAACAAAAAGAGAGAAATGGGAGCTCCACAAAATTCATGCGCGACAAAGGGAATCCGGATTCTGCCGTCTCTGCAAGAGAGACGACACCCTCTGATCCTCCGGGTCGCTGGACTGGACGATCTAGAAATAGCCGTCCACGTCACCATCTGATCCTTCAGGTCACTCAAACGGACGATCCCAAAAAATACCTCTGATCCTTCAGGTCACTAGACCCGTCGATGGCGAGGAATCAGGCCACGCCACCCTCGTATCCTTCGGGTTACTGGAACAGTCGAAGACAAAAAGTGGGTAACTCTACCCTCTGGAACTTCGGGTCACCCAAACGATCATCGGCGGAAAATCCGACCACGCCACTCTCTGATCTTTAGAACGGTCGACAGTGGAAAAGCCGCCCACGAGACCCTCTGATCCTTCGGGTCACTGGAACGTTCGACAGCGACAACCCCGCCCAAGACAGCCTCTGATCCGTCGGGTCACTACACCGGTCTACCGCGGAAAACTCGGGTTGTCAGCTACAAAGACTCCGCCGTCCATTTACCGGTCACTCCACAAACATATCCACCTAAACACAGCAACGGGTGACCCTCCCAAATCATGGGCGAAATTTTGGCAATTTTTTTTTTAAACCTGAAAAAAAAACTGATTTCCAAATTTTTTTGAAAAAATGAAAGGAGAAAATTCGCTTAAATTCATCCAAAAAACCTCAATAAAAAATCCAGAATTCTATAATAAATTCCAGTAGGATAAAGCCAATAATAAAAAAGGATCCTTCGTATATATTTTAAAGTTTCATTTTTTAATCAATTTTGGCTAAATTTTTTTGTGGTGATAAAAATTGTCATTTGTATTACATCACAATATTAAAAAGAAAAGAAAATTTTGAATGAATACATAGCCAATATTTTCACATCTAAGCACAAGCCTATGAGGCTATTACAACATTCTAAAGTGTTAGGGTTCAAAATAAAAGAACTCAAAACAATTATTTGTGAATGCACATAAATTTTTTAAAATTTTTTTGTGATGAATGTTTTAAATTTGGCTTATGGTCCCTTGAAAAAAAAACTTTCAAACTTTTGAACATTCTAATCATAAAAAAGATTACAAATTTGGCCTACTTATTACATTCCAACAACTATGGTAATATCGAAATTATTATAAAGTACACAACTTTAGGTTTCAAGTCTCATTCAACCAAAATTGGTTTTTTAAGTGAAATTTCTTTAACATTTTATGTGCATTTTTAGATATCTTTTCAAAAAATTGTTTGTAGTTTTGTAAGAGGAGAAACATTTTGATTGAGCTTTGATTAAACAACTTTTGACCAAGTTTCTTAGCTTTGTCATGAGGCTGATGATGATTCTTGTGTTGTAAGCTTCGACAAGATCTCTACATCTTTTCAAGGTATGTCGGGTATAGTTGTGAATTATTGTTGTAGACAAGAGTTCAATGTGCTTTTGAAGCATATGTTTTCCATAATTCAAGGACAATATTATTCATGTGTTCAAACTATTGTTATTTCTTGTTACCGTCCTTTCAAAACTTCACAAACTCCACAAAGAGAGAAGGGTGGGAGGTCATACAACATCTTTCTTGTTTTGTCTTTTATAGTCATGCGTTCATCCTTTGCAACATCTTGGTCCATTTTTTTCTTTTTATTTGATTTTCTTTTATTCTTTTGTGGTGACAACATTGCAATTAAAAATGAAAAAAACTTTATGTCTTGTATTCAAATCATTTCAAATTATGGATTGTTATTGTTTCATTTCTTCCCTTGTTTAATTTGAGTTTTTCATGAAGCTTTTGATGTTTTCAATGGAAGAGAAAGATTGAAGAGTGTTATTTTTTATTGATCACAATATGTTTGTTAGGGCATTGTTCTCAAATGAATCAAAAGGAAAAAAATTATTAGGGTTTGGGATTATTGCATTCTTTTTTTATACATGGAAAAATTCATTAGCTATGGTGAATTGAATTAGGATATTAATTCATTTCTTTTAGGGTTAGATGCAAATAACATGGTTGGAAAGGTGCATGAATGTTTGTTTCAATCATGTGAAATATTCATGTAAAATGTCATTTGTGTTAAGAAAAGTTATGTGTTCTTCTCTCCATCTTTCTAGAGATGTATTGTAAAAGGTTTATTGGTTACAATTGTCCATTGTCATGAAAACCAAAATCTCGGCATCCTTTTCTGAAATAGTTATTTCCATAGTTGGGAAACAAATGTTTTGCATGTGTTCAAATTGATCCATCACAAACTTCCAATATCACAAAATTTCAATAAAATCCATGCAAAAATTGTAAAACAATATGTTTATGTAAACTCCGTGGGCTTCAAAATGAAAATGGTACGAAAAACAGATATATTACATTTGTATAAATGATGTGTCTTTTTTACTTATGATGTTTTGATGTGAAGTATGTATGATTTTACATTTTAATCAAATCTATGCAATTATCATGATGAAATATTGCATAAAATTGTGTAATTTTTTAAATATGAACACATGTATCCATTTTTTAAAAATCTATCATACATTTGAATATTTAAGATATTGAATACACTCAAATATTGTTCATATTGACCATAACATGGAATTCATGTGATTTTTCACAAACATATGAAAATTCAATTTTCAAACAAAACCTATGAAGTTTGGTAAATTTGTGATGTAATATTACTATTTATATTTGTATTATTAACATTTTTCTTTCACCTTGACAAAATCTACCACCAAGCATTGTATATTATTTTGATGTTAATAAAAGTTATTCAAACTTTTAAAATTACATTCAATTTTTTAAAACAAAATGAAACGTTTTGCAAACTCGTCAACAAAATTAAAACATTTGCAATTCATTTTCAATCATAAATTATTGTGAGATTCTTCATCCCATGAAAAACATTCAAATGTGAAAAAGACATTAGATGATAGATGAAACTACATGGAGGAAATTGTAATAAAATGTATAACACCATACCACCTCACCAAGCTTTAGTTTTTGCTTCACTCCTATTTTTCAAACTTTTATATTGTTTGCGTTATGTCATCTTTCAATTTTGTTGTTGTTGTCTTTAAAATCACTAGTGGGTGCCCGTGACCTTCGGACACTGTGAAGTCGCCTGGTTCCCCATCCATGTCCTGAAAATCATGTGCCAAAAAAATTCCAGGTCCTGGATCATGTGAAGCCCCCTGTGTGAAATCCAGGTCCCAAAATTGAAATCCCACATCATGAAAATCATGTCCTAAAGTTTTCAGGTTTCGGTCTTGGAAATCACGAATGTGAAAATCTAGGCCCCAAAATTGAGATCCCAAGTCCTGAAAACCATGTCCTGAAAACCATATCCTAAAATTTCCCAAGTTTTTTTGGGTCTTGGAAACTCGAAGTGCAAACTCCAGGTCTCCAAAAACTGAAGATCCCACGTCCTAAAAATCATGTCTAAGAAATTTCCAGGTTTGGGTCTTGGAAACCCACACCGTGTACGTCCCAAAACTGAAATCTCACGTCCTGAAAATCATGTCCTTAAAAATTCCATGTCTAGGTTTTGGTGAACCCCCCCCCCCCCCCCCCGAGTGCAAGCAAATTCCAGGTGGCCAAAAACTGAAACAATTAAGAATGTCCTATTCAGTGTGTTCAAATGAGTTATTTCTGAGGAACGGGCAATGACTAGAAGAATCTTCCAGGCATTGCCCACATAGACAGACATACATTGTTGCTTTAATATATAAGATTTTGAAACTAAATACTTGATAAAGGATTATAATCCTTCAACATTATTTTTATACAATGGTGTGTCCTATACTATTTAAGAAGATTTTTATTTTTTTAAAAATTTTGTATCATCAATAGCCATTGGATTACTAGTATAATAAGTTTAGAATTTTTTCAGGTTGGTTTGAAGATAATGACTTCCTGAAAAGGACATTAGAAACTTCATAGAAATATCAATTAACCATTCTACTTGACACATTCTTTCACTTTCAATGAGAAATGAAAATGAAAGAAAATGTTGAATAGAATGCTTAGTTGGTGGGCTTGCAAGGTGGGGTTTCAATTTCGTAGCTTAGATTTTTTTTTCCTTATAATAATTATATATTTAAAGGAGTACTACTTTGAGATAATAGAAAATATTTTTTGAAGGTGGTTTTACCACTCTTGAATGAATTTTTTTACTACCCAAGAGTAATTTGAAATTAGACAAAAAGAATTTGAAAGTTTTTTTTAAGAATGAAATAAGTGATGTCATTCATGAAATGATTATCACACAAAACTTAAACAAGTGCATTGGTGCAACGAATTGTTGAGATGGAAAATCAATATTAACAAGAAGTTAAAAAGGAAAAATCACGTAAAGATTGTAATATTACCATCAATAGTACAAAACAATATTTAGGGAATGGAATGAAATTATTATGTCATGGTCTTTTTCATTCAAAAATTCTACAATTAAACCAATTATTTTGGATCTTATAACTGAAATAAGATCCAAAATAATGTGCACTTGAAATAAAGGTTTGATTATTTCTGAAAATTGTTGAATTAGTCGGAAAAACGAAGTTTAATTTTTTCACACATGACTATAAAACCAAAAGAGAATGTTTGCACAATTTAAACAATTGAAAGGACTCCAAAATTGGTAGAAAATCCTCAATTGTCTTTTTGGGATATTTGGTTGATTGTGAATGAATGGCATGGACATAAAGATAGTTTATTTGTCTCAAAAATGTTTTTGGTATCACCTATGTTGTTCAAACCATAATCTCAACCCAAATTATTCTAATCTTAGTAGTTATGATAAACTAAACTACAATAATCTCAATTATAATAATAACCATTTCCACAAATGACATACCACCAACCTTAGTAACAAAAAGGGATTTGACTATAATGGTAACTAAAACCCCTCTTATTTCAATGATATAAAATCCCCCAATGTCAATAGTTATAAAAATCCATTTAGTACTTTGGTATGCCCTTCTTTTTTTTCCTTTTATTAAACCTTTTCCATATCTAAAAGGTCTATCTCATATCAATTAAAAAATTTATAAGTGGAGGATCAACTTGAAAAATATATGTTTCAATTTCAACATGATAAGCAATGGGGGGTGGAAATGTTGAAAGATGAAAAAAAGTTTGAAATTTAGTGCCTTGAGTAACCATTGGATTATTTATATTCAACATGGTATGGATTCCATACCAATTACTTTTGAAGGAATCATCAAATGTTTGGCATGGGGATATCAACCACTCCCTTGGTTAGCATTGCTCATACCAACCAACTTCCATAACTTTTCAAAAGGGCTTGTGCCATGCATTTGTAGATATATAAAAGCCCAAAAAATTTGAAGATTCTTTCTTTCAACTTTTCTAATTCAATGTAGTTGTAACAACACTATTGATAAATTTTTTGACTATTCCAAAAGATATGAAATGTTTTATGATGTTCTACTTGTTTTCTACAATAATATTTTGACTACTAAATCTATTTGTCTTCTATGTAGTTGAGTTTTTTCCTTCACTAATGATGTTGATATGGTTTTAGAATAGTTAAATAATAATAATGTTTGTTTATATATAAAGATGGGTTGAAAATATTTTCAAATACTAAGGTTGTGAATGTTTTTCACTACTTACCAAAAATGTTCAATAGATGCCAATTGGATTTTATGCGTTATAAAGTTTTTGTTTGAAGTTTTGAAATACCCCAAAAAAAATTGTTATTTCTTTCTTTGCAATTTTTTTACATACATATGTTTTATTGTTTTAAATCATCAATATTTTTTCCTTTCGACAAATTTAATTTTCTAATTTATACATTTCAAGTAGATTATTCCTTGAATGGTATTACAATTTGCCATAAGAAGGTGGTAGTAGCCCTTTAAGAAGTGGTAACACCCTTTGAAAGCCTTTAGTGGATCCTCAAAGAAAAATATCAATGGAAGAATTTTAACAAGTGCAACTAGACCACCAAATGGGCCATCAAAAAAAGGTCCACCAAGCAAACCATCTAATGGATCACCAACAGAAAAATATCTATCAAGATTTCCCATGAAGGCATTATTCACCCACCTAGGTAGCTTAATTTAATTACTTATTGATTAGGTTATTGAATTCTATAACATTATGAAAAATGAAGTTCGCAACAACTAAATTATCTTGTAACTAAAACTCTAAAACAATTAATATAAATTATGTTACAATTATCCCATGGAAATACATGGAATCAAAAAATAAAATGTGACATAAAAACATCAGGAGTTTGTAATATAAGTGCAAGTTAGTTACAAGATGAACATCTACATAGTAAAATTTACACACCGTAGATACAATTGTAGTGAACCATGTTCGATTTTGTTAACAAGTTGCACTTTAGTGACATGTGATGATTATGTTACAATTATAATAAATGTAGCACCCAATCAATGATTAATTTGCAACTAATGTATAGCTTTAACATGTACTATATGATTATGTCACATGTATGTATTTTCACTGCCCATTACTTATGACATTTTCAACATGTTTACAATTAATTATGAACTATGATTCTCATTGACATAACTAATTGTGCCACTAGGTTGCCATTGTATAAGTATTTTTCATTATTTTGTGATTCTTGTTCAACTATTTTATTACTAATTTTTCATTACATTGTAATTCACCACATCATGTCGTTCTATAAACATGTCAAACCATAAAATTCATTGAAAGTGAAAGTCCATTCTTGAAATGTGTATATTGTCTTATAAAATTAAGGTGTACATATGGATCTACCTTTATATACCTCAATGTCTTATACCTTAAACATCAAATTGTTTCATTGACAAGGGCTAATTCTTTCAAGTCAATCATGTGCCTATGCCTATTATAAAAATGTCAAAATGAATTAAAAAGGATAATTTTTTTCCTTCTAACAATTAACATCAACCAAGCCACCATGTGGACACATTAATCAAGCCAACCAAGTCAATCATGTGATCATTGTGAACAACTAACATGTAACTTGATTTCAACTTGGAATTTAAAAATTGAAAATATGGAATTTGGGCAAGAAACCCTTAAGCAATGACAAATCATAATAGTTCAACATATTTCCCCTTTTGCATCAATGATTTTCATGCATTTGTGCCTATTATCAAGAAATTCAAAATGAACTCAAGAGAAGGTTTTTAAAAAAATATTTTATCCATTTTTTATTTATTTGGTGATGCAATTATCATATCATGTGCTACATTATTAACATTGTTTTTATTTTTCCAATTTAACATTAAAATTGAAAGGTTCTAACAAATTTTTTGGTTTATTTTTTAAAATTGGAGGTTGAAGGTTTGTTTGATTATATGTTTATTTGCATATAATTAAAAAATGGTTAGACAAAATGTTACATTATTTTCATTTTCTTAAAAAGTTGATTTATAAAATAGTCATGAGGGATTTTTGAAGTTGAAGGTGGAGTTGGAATAAAATTAATTTCTTTAAACACACATAATATTTTTATGCATTTATGATAATTTTTGTTGTTATTATGTTATAAGGCCGAATTTTGATAATGTTTGAATTTATCAAAATTAAAATTGTGCATACAAGGTGAGATTTTTTCAACAATAAAATGTTTTAAAAAAATAATAAAATAATAAAATATTTATAATACCACTGATGGATCAGTGATTGATCAGTCTATAAACCGAAATGGATTGAAATTAAGCACTGCACCTATTTTCATGACTATCCATACCATGACTCCCTTCATAATTCAGCTCGGCTAGTTGTACAAATTCATAGACCTACAGCAAGCACAGAATTTCTGAATGAGAAGACAGCCATTTGTAGCTCACGTGTCTGAAAAAGCACATAATTTCTAAGAACTTGATTTTCCGATCAAAGCCTGAGATAGAGTGTACTGAGGGAATGGAAGATGTGCTGCCCACTCAATCAAGGAATAGGATGTAAGTATATGAAATTTGATTTGACGGCACAAAGTTAACAGCAAATAGTAATGGAGAGAAACCTTTAATTCTTGCAGTTGGAAAGAAAGAGCATGGTGTCAGCAGAGACACTACTGACAACGGCAGCCGTGTTACTGCTTTCTGTGTTGAAGTATCCTATATTTTGCCTTAGGATCGCACGCACGTATTTTGCACGGATTCGTCCTGCTTGTCTCTCCCCCGTGTACATCCAACAGCTAATCTCTGAAGTACAACAATACCAACACAAACACACAACACACAAAGTTACACTGGAATTCTCAACAGCTCCTGCTCGTATTATACAAACTTCAATAACCTGTACAAATCTTCTTTGCATGCAGAGTACAACTTACTCAAGCAGTTTACAAGAGGAGAGATCGCGCACATACCTAGGTACGATGCGAGACCTGAGACGATGGAGATATACACTAAGATCGATGCATACTGCACCAAGCAGATCAACACAGAAATGTTCACGTCAGGAGCACAACCAAAACTCCCATTTATTCCCGAACAGCAACCACAAATGGTGTTCAGTTATACGCTGTCCAGAGAACAATGATTCTTGACATGATGATTTATGAAAATCAAAGGTCTTGCATGCATGTCAAGAACTCCATTGAAGAATCATCAAACGATAGACGATGTGTGGAATTGTGTGAAGTCCTGCAGCGGTCACCGAGTTTGCAAAGGGTTTGAACAATCAGGAAGAAGTGCAAAACAACATGTTGTGAAAGGTAGACTTGTCTCTTACCGAAGATATCTTTTGTCTCTTATCTTCACTCCGGATCGGAGTGAAGGAGGCTTGCGAATTTGCTGACGATACGAGCTTGGACATACGCAATTGCAGGCCAAATGAGTCCGTCCACAATAGCACAGATCGTCCCTACAGTCATCAGCAAGACATCGATGCTGTCCGCATACTTAAACAGCTTAAAATACGGAACCGATTGTCTGTGAGCGCGACTTTTCTTGGCTCTTTTCAAGCTTGCATTCTTGTTCTTGGTGCCGGGCTGCTCGGCTGCTGGTTCAAAGCCATCCTTCGACGCATCGTAGAATCTCTGCGAGCTTTTCGAGTTGAGGCCTGTGACGTCTTCCATGGCAGAGGAGGAATAGCGTGCCGATTGTGACTCTGCTACCACAGACTACAAAGACTCCGGAAGCTCCGAGACATAAACTCGTTGCGACTTGGAGCGGAATGCACCTGTGGCATTCAAGGCTCCCGGGATTTCAACGTCGAAGAATTGTTCGGTCGAGGCTGAATCTGGCGCAGCAATGCCGACGAGGTTGGTTCTCTCCGAGTCTGGGAATCGAAACTTTTGTCTTGAGCCCGGAGCGCGGGACTCCAGCAATTTCGTGCGGTCCAAGAGTTCGAATCTCGCTGACTTTGATCGCTTGGGAGAGATGTCATTTTCGGAATTTGCTGCAAACACTCTCAGAGACCACAATCTTTTCACTCCCTCCATCAAGTTCATTCAAGTGCACGAGCTGAACCAAAGTTCTCTTACCTCTGCATTTCTCCAATCTAACTTACAAGCCTCTCACAACGAATTGCTTGAGCACAGGCAACTGTGTCACTAGCAGACGACGCTTGCACAAAGCTGATGACATCTGCAATTCATGAGCACGTCATATCTAGAGCTTATCTTCAAAACAGTAGTCATACTGTTACAGATTCTTTCTTGTCAATTATGCGTGCTTGAAAGACGCTGCTCATTCACAAACTCGCAACACTAGATCAAGTTCACAAAATTCGACTAGAAACAAAGAACTGAACGTCGCTATTAACAACCTTGCAACAGGAGCTAAGCATGTCAACGACCTTTTGGTCATTTCACTCGCTCATTCTTCAAATAAAAAACCACGCAATTCCATCAGCCGGCTAGCTTGAAATCTTCCCAGGACAAAAATTAGCAGCACATGCACACAGTAAACTGAATTCTCCCTCCAAAGCCAAGAAGAAAAGAAGAAAGTAGAAGAATCTAAGCAGACAAAACAAAACTGAATGCCGCCAACAGAAGAAGGAAAATCCACTTGACAAGACACCAGCAACAACAGTGATGTGTTCCAGAAAGAGGCTTGTGATGGTTTTACATGCAGCGAAGAACGATTTGCAAAATCTCAACTATACGAAGTTTGACGACGAAAAGGGAAGTCAGGATCTGCCGGTGTAGTGCAGATCGATGGTATTGGCGGAACTTATTTGAGAGAGAGAGAGAGAGAGAGAGAGAGAGAGAGAGAGAGAGCACTCTTACTTATAATCTCTGATTTGTGAATGCAAGAAACGCGAGAAAATTTGATCTCCTATATGTAAATAAAATAAGAAACCGTTGCTCGCGATTATCCTTTTTCTATTATTATCCGGGCATAGAATGGAATGGCATTTCGCCAGCTGCTGTAACGCTCCGCTGACGCTTTGAGGTGACGCAATCTGCCGACGACACCAGCACGCCGTCGCTCCTTGTCGCTTTTGCCCGTCTCCTCCGCCTTCACTCCCGCTCCGCTTCTGCTGCTCCTTGCCGAACGTGGGTGAGAAGGACCGGGCCGGGTAACATGGGTAGGCCCCGGCTGACCCGTGGACCGCCTTTGGTTTCAGGGGTGGGAGTGGGGTTTGTGTATGCTTTGCATCACTTTTTCTAGGCTATTTCTTCATTTATTTATTTTTAATTAGAAAAAGAAAATTAAAAAGCATAAATTCCAGAGCCTATATATTTTTAAAATATTTAATCAGGGTTTTTCATTTTGGTTATTTTTAGCCAAATAGTGATTTATTTATTTTCAAATTGGTGAAAAAATAATGTTTTTTGAGTTTTCTAATTGTCAATTTTTTAACAAACAAGACTATTTAAAAAAAATTGTTAGATTCTATCCTAAGTTGTAACAAATTAGTCGAAAATATAAAAGGATGATGATTTTTATTTTTTTTCACTTGCATATTTTCTTATCTCCAAATTTGACTCAATTGTCTTTATGGAACGTTGTAACAACATCAATTCAATAGCTAATCAATCTGTGTTGTCTTAGCATTGACAAGATCTTATTCTTTGAATGTGTGTTGAAAAAATGTAAATTATGTCAAAACTATCCCAAAGCTAACTCAATACATATCTTATATATAAATTCACGTAGTGCATGCGTGCGTCCGTTTGACACGACAATTCTGCGTTTTAATTCACTGGCAGAACCAGCCTTTGCATTTTCTATGGCAGAACCGGTTTTATCGGTGAATAAAAATGAAAGGAGAGAAATGTTCCCCAAAAAGGAGATCTCTTTTCTTTAACGCAACAGACATGCAACTGGCCTCTCAACTACGCTTGCTAACGAGGCTTTCGTCTCCAAATGGCAACAGCCCAACACTGCACGTTTTAAAGATTACACAACGGATGACGTGGCCAACTCACGCACCAGCAGTTCTGTCTGTCTTGTAGGGCAGGGCAGGGCAGGGCGGGCAGGGTAGGGGCCAAATAAAGAGTAAAAGATAAGAAAAAATAAAACCTATAAAACTTCACACTGGTCGAAGGTCACGAGCACCCACGGGGGACTTCAACATATTGTATCAATGACCATATTAGCATTGAATCTTCAACATATAGTCATCAATTTGATGACTTATTAATGTATGTTGTGCCAATGTTGGTCATATTCTTTTCATTGATTTAATATTGATAAGATGTTAAATGTTTTAGTATTATATCAATGCCATTTCAAGACATGTTGTTATAATGTCACTTTAACATCATATCAATGATTGTATCAACATTGAACGTGGAACATATTGTTAAGGTGTTATAAAAGCACTCATACAAAAAGGGGGCAAGTTTGTGATGTTAGAATAACCAAAAATAACCTTGTAATAGTGTATGAAATTCAAGTCAAAATCAAAATGTAATCAAGTACTAGCCAAAATTGTTGGTCAACTAACCATTAACTTGTTCTAACCAATAATTAACCAATTCTAACTAGTTTCTAGCAAGCGTTGAATAAATACCTAACCTACTAATAATCTACCCCTTTAATACACACTAGTAATTATACAATAATGTTCAAATTTGACAAATAATCGCATGAATAATAATTCAGTTTCACTTGCCATTTGAATAATGGGTGAAATATACTAAAAAACACCATCCGGACCAATACACCTCATATATCCAATGTTTCAAATGAGGCCAAAAGGTTCCCATCAAATTCACTTAACATTTCAAAAAGTTTTCAAAATGTTCTTGAACGTATTCCCAAGTGAAATATCATGAGGATATAACGTGTATTATGTGATTCATATTAATTAGTTAAGGTAGGGTGCACACACAAATTCATTTTGTTTTGCACTAAACCTCTATCATGTTTGACCATCACCCAAAAAAAAAAAAAAACTCAAATTTTCTTATTCCCCAAATAAAAAGTTTGCACCT
Source organism: Sphagnum tenellum (assembly GCA_963921925.1). Classification (NCBI taxonomy): domain Eukaryota; kingdom Viridiplantae; phylum Streptophyta; class Sphagnopsida; order Sphagnales; family Sphagnaceae; genus Sphagnum; species Sphagnum tenellum. The sequence continues at coordinate 4,900,647 of OY998159.1, forward strand.
TGCATTATCAAAATAGAAGCATGGAAGTCTTTTCCTTTTATCATTTCAATGATACAATTATAATTATTAAAAATGTTAGTAACCATTTTTGGTGTAACGGTAAGGAACATCATTTTTTTTATCACATATGTTTTGTCCAAACTTGTAACAAGGGAATTTACAAGTTGACAAGAAGTGACACATTTTTATCCTATATGTTTTGCCCAAACTTGTAACAAGGGAACTTAGAAAGGTGGTTAGAGGGAAAGACTTCATTTAAAGGAGATTCATTTTTTAATTCATCTTTCTTTCAAGTGTTTCAGCACGTCTTGGGTTTAGAATCCTTTGATAGCCTAGTAGGACCTTTAACTTGTAAACAAATATTTCTTTGAATCACATTCAATTGCATCGACCTTATATCGATACCCCCATTGCCCTAACAACTTATTTAAGGAGTTGGGCCCTTGTAGCTTTGATCATAATTGCTAGATATATTGTTGATCATTTTTCTTTCCTTTTTGAGCCTTTGGCATGAGTCGACAACACCACCTTTATTTTCTAGCAACATCTCAAAATGGCATGTGATTTTTTATTGCCCCCAATTCACACATGTTTTCCTTCATTTGAACAACTCATTGAACAACAAACAGTTTGATTTCAAAATTTCATTTCAAAACGTATGCACCATCATACCTTTAACATGTTTTTTGATAGGATATTTGAAACCCATCATGCCCTAATTTGATCATGTTTTGGCCCAAGGGTGAAGATTTAGTTTATAGCTCGACCAATTTTCCCAACCTTTCAATGATCTTCCCTAGTTTTTTCCATAGCATTTTGTATGTGACTCGGATTACCCCATCCTTCAATTGTAGGTACCCCTTGGTGCATGTGCACACATATCATTGACCTTATGGGTATTCACCTCTTACTTTACACTCATGGCAACGAGCTCACAAATTTTCATGATGTAGTTCATAACACCTTTGTTGCCATTTCTTCGGATGCAAGCTTCCATGTGGGTCAACAATAAAATGATTACATGCACTTCCTTCATTCACACTCAACTCTTTTTGTCGATGAGTTGAAATTGTGCTCACCAAAGATGACATTTGCACCCAAGTTGACATTATCATTGTTGACCCAACGCATGCGAATTTAGTTTTTCAATCTTACACAACTCAAGGATTTGTTGCCTGCGATGTGTTTCAAGTGAAAGAAAGGAGTTATTGTGATCGACACCTCATTGATCAATTCCTCCCATTAGCAATTGAGGTATTTGAATGTCTACATAAACAAGCTGATGTGTTTTGACATGATTGTGCTAATGCCATTTGGAGCTTTAAAAGGATAAAGGGCCTTTTTCTTTTTGTCTCAGTTACCTTTTTTCAATGAAAAGTTTAATCACATTGCAAAGGATACAAGCATCTTCCATCTTAAATCAGGTGATAGTTGTAAGCCTAGCTATTTCCTAACTTCCACCCCTTCAAGACACACCTCTCATTACCATGGCTGACCTATTGCAAGTGGTCATTTCTAACATGGAGAAACATGGCTCACCTATTATAAGCAGTCAATTTCTAACATGGAGAAACATGACTGACCTATTGTGAGCAGTTGGTTTCTAACATGGAGAAACATGGCCAACCTACTATAGGCAGTCAATTTTTGACTTGGAGAGATTTTGACACCTAGTTTTGATGTCTTGTAAATTCTCCCTTTTTCTTTTGCTTATTCCCATGTACATTTTCCAAATCTACAATGTCTTTATGAATAAAGTTTTGTAGGGTTGCCACAAGATGCAAAGTGCAACAAGGGTAATATGTTGGTTACATTTTAGGACCTACCTAGACTCTACCTAAACCTAATAAGAGCCATACTATGTATGAAGGGTCCTAAGATCCTTAGGTTAGTTTGAGGGGCCAAGTCTAACTAACTCTGGCATTTCTTAGGTTGGGTTCAAGGTAGAGTGTTGATCTGGGGTGGGTTTTTCCAATAAGAACTAAACCAAATTGGGGTTTGATTTTTGAAACTGGAACTTGATTTCATTTTCCTAATGAACTGGACCAAAACTGGTTCTTGGTTTTACTTAGGTGTGGAACTAGAACCAGATTTAAATCTAGTTTTTTGAATTGAAACCAGAATCAAATTGTTTTTAGGGGAAGAATTGGATGCAGAATGGTGTCCCCATTCGATTCGGATTGAGATAATTCTAATTCATCTTTTAGAACCAAAATTGAATGTTCATCCCCAAAGTAAATCTCACCCTGTTTATCAGCAAACTCAATGTTCTGATGTTATATTTTAATTTTTATATAAATAACTCTAGTATATTTTTATTATACACCTTTAATGACCATATTTTCTTACAAATCCATGTTAATTAATTGTGGGTGCATGTTTTGATAAGTTTTTGTGTTTGCAGTGACCCATTTGATTGGCCTATTACCAAAAATTTATGAAATCCCCCTTCCCTCGAGAAAATATACATTGTTTTACACTTATATTGTTTTATATAGCTGTGTAAAATCCTATAGATGTATTGATTTTTACACTTACACAAATGTAAATGGGCATTAGACACTAACATGGAGTGTAATAAAGTTCATTATGAGATTACAATTACACGGAGTGTAATAAATTTCATTATGAGATTTACACTTACATAAAGTCTAAGTCCCAAACCATTTACACACACAACATTGGTATATACACTTGCATGCCCCAAAATATTTACACGAGTACTTTAAGGTGTCAAAGAAGGCCTTAACAGTAAGCATCATGTATTAGATAGCGGGGTGGACAGGGTTCGGATGATTCTGGCTTAGAGAAAGCCTTTGATGCAAGGGTATGGGTGAGCTTGGAGGCACAATCAATGGAAACCTGCCCCATCCTTAAGATTAAAGTCAGGGAATCAAAAAGAACAAAAATCCAGGGAGCATGGTAGAATGGGCAAGGTAGGCAAATTCTAATGTTTGTCATGTTAATCAAGCTGAACAACACCTTTTACTAACTCCCCAATCCCTCTAACTTTATTGTTGGAGGGCTAAACGTCATAATAATGCCCATTATTGGCAAGGGTGCTACTTGTAGAATGCCCTGCTGTCAGGACTTTCCCCCTAAACATGACCAAGCCTTAAATTTGAAGGGCCCAAGTGCCCTTTACTTGTCAAAGATGTTTAATCTCCTCCTCTTCACATCGAAAGATTAACCATTAGAAAACCCTTTGCCTTTGAAAGACTTTTTAAAAACTTGCCCTTGACAAAACCAAGAAGTGTGACCTTGTGATGCTTCCAACAGTTACATCTTGTCGAAGATGGTGCTGACTTTACCATCTTTCCATCTAGTGTATGCTATGCTGGTGCATGCCCTACAAATGATATGCAAATATTTGAAGCATCAATAGTATTCAGTCTTTAAATATCTCCCGATATTCTTGATCAAATTGTGCCAACATTTTAAAAAAATAAACGTCCTTCACATTGAAGATTTAGGAAAGCAGTATGCCTTTTACATGTGAAGGGTCTCTCACAAGTTTTGCCCTTCACTAGAAGCGCCATATGCTATTGTTGAAGGGCATTGAAGGATTCAAATTTAATGCCTAAACATAACCACTCAAATATATAAACTCCTTTTAGGAATACAAAACAGAGTCTGGATGTTTGCCACATTTTGGTGTTGGGTCAGTTGAATGTCTTCCATGTTTATCATGCTGCATCTACCCAAGCTCCATACGCCTACTAGACAAGATATGACAAATTGTTACAAAACCCCATTCAATTGGGCAGGATGATATATCCCCACCCACCAAGATTTCATAGGGGTTGTCAAAACAGTGATCTGGGTAATTTTGCACAATTGTATTTCATGTTCTGCAAGCACCGAAGAGCGAAATTTTTTGGTTTTCAAGTGTTTGCTCTCCATCACATTTGAACTTGTCAACAAATTGCTGAAGGCCTAATTAATTACCTTGCATGGTTTTAGCACAAGGTTTGAGTACTATTTTATACATTATTAAATAATTATAATGGATGAAGGCATGATGTGGGCTAGTGGTGGGTACTAGTTCCTACTTCTCTAAAGTTGTGAGTTCTCAAACTCTGACAAGATAACAACTTATTTGTATGCTTTAAGTAGACAAGTTTTGACTCTGGAGGACACAATTAGTGTGGAGAACCATGAAGGCTCCATAAGTAGGCTCCCTAGAGAGCTCAATAGGAGTCTTTATTGTATCCCATTCCAGCCACCATAGTGTAGCTGGGTTTTAACTTTATTTAACAAAGACTCTGTCCAACAGTGTGGCAAAGCCATGTCTAGTGCGGTGCACATCACCAAATTGACACCCCTGAAGTTTGAGGGGCTTGTTTAGTTCCAAATTGCCATTCAATCTAAACCTCCTTATGTAGATCTGGCCCCATCCCTCTCACCCAAAAAATATTGCCAAAAGTTTGAGATATCCTTGGAGGGTGTGCGGGAGGGGGACACCAATCACACCTAATGCAATGTTCTGATAATATCCACATACCTATCCAAAGCATTTCGCTAGACTTATGCTATGAATAGTTTTTTTTTAATATTAGGCTCACCAAAAATTGATGTATCTTGTCGACTGTATTTTGTGGGGTGAAATATCAACAAAGTTCCCTAAAAAATTAGGGCTAGCCACCAACAATTGATCTAGGTGGTCCAGTGCTATTTTGGGGTGAAATCTGGCAATTTTCATCTCAAAATTCATCAAACCTTTGAATGCCACCTAAAAATCTCCTCAAGTACAAAACCTTTCACTTGTTGTGCAAAGGAAACATGTAGCCAATTTGTTCCCTCAAAGAACCTTAAGTTGCCTATTTGCCTATCTCAACTATTGGAGAGTACACACATTTTTTCTCAAATCCAAGTTATTCACCAAATAGTTTTCCCTTTGAACAGAACCTTTAGCCCATTGTTCTCATGTTTGCAAGATTTGCTTCAACAAAGTTTAGAAATAGAAGCTTGTGACACTTTGTTACAACTTGTGTGTAACTCAAGTGCTCCAATGTTCATAATGTGGATTTTGTATGATCTTTCTAGCATTACTTTGAATAAGTGTTGTGGAGCCCTTAGACTATTGATTCATTCAACAATCAACTCTTGAACAATCAATGTTGCAAGTTGTAACTCATCATTGAACAAGATTGTGACACAAATCTCCCCTTCAAATCTATTTACATATATAAGCAAATTATGGTTGCATGTCTACAAACCAAAAATAATAGTGACTTCTTGTCCGATTAATTTTCTACGTCATAAAATAAATAAATAAGTGTATATAGTTGGCTTAAGAATTAGCTAAAATAACATTGAATATGACTAAAAAATAGCACATGTAACACGTTATATGCCATGTCACATCACTAGTGACACAAATTAGTCAAAATAGTAAAGCCACACACTCCACATTAGTATCATCTAGTCCACGTTGCAATGGTAGTGTTTGAGTTGTTACTAAATGTTAAACAAACTTAGTCATATCATACATTATTATCTAAGGAAAGTGGTAAAATGGACAAAACAATAGCATTTTTTGTCGTTTTGGACTAGTACTTTTGTCACGTTAACCATCTTAGTTACAAAATTAGAGGTAACAAGCCCATAGTTTTGTGGTAGTGGATGGTCCTACCAATGACAAGGCAAAAACAAAATTTGATATTTTTAATAGCTACATGCATGTTAGGGTGGATCACTTTTGGTGTTGTAGCAATAGTTCTTTTTATAGTGCATGTGATTGTAATTGATCCATGTTATTTTATGTGTCACAAATTTCCAATAGGGATTCAGTTTTAGGTTATACACATATGTAATTGATTGTTAATGCAAAATGACTAAAATTACAAAAACTATGGACTCTTGAAGTTGAAATTACAAGTGTTATGTAGGAAAGAATTAAGTTAGTGAACTTTTAATTAAATTAATGGTGGTTAGCCCAACCTGGTTTTAATTCAACAATATAATGAAAAAAAAATATTGAATTTTTTTTGTATCATGTCATATGAAATTATTGAATTATGGATTTTTTAGGGTAAAAATTGATTATTTTTCAAAAGTCCATTTGGTGATTCATGTTGAATTTTTCGCACATGCCTTGCTCCATGACATCTACATGTTTTCATATTCCAATGAATAGAAATTTAAAATTATTAATTTTCATATCCTTTAAATTGTGACATAATGCAACCCAATGTGAAAAAATCGCCAAAATGAACTTTTAAATGATTTTTTTCTTGCTACTTTTTGGGCCACCCTAACTCACATACACCCTTGCACAATGTGTAGATTTTATTGGGGCCTACTACAATTTTCTCAATGCTACAATCAATCCATAACCTAATTAAATGTAAATACTTGTAAGAAGTTTTCATTTGTGATTTCATGGTCGCAACAAAAACATGCCATGGGGAAATCTATGAATTAATTCAAAACTGAACACAAGATTCAAGTTTGATGCATTTGATGCATAGAAATATTTGTTGTGTGTTAGGGGTGAATCAATAATCATTTGTTGGATGACATATTTGAACACAATTGTGGAAGATTTGGCATTTCATGTGAATGATGGCCACATTTGCACAACTCATTTTAATTTGTAGACTTGTGATATTTCATATCTGATAATTAAATACATTTTACAAAACAAAAAAATCTTACTTCCCATAGATTATTTCTTCAAGTAATGAGGTATAATTTCCATATGTCATTTGACCATTAACAAAAGAAATATCCTTCATTAACCTAATCAAAACACAATTTGGACTTGACACATAAAATTGACAACGAAAAAATATAGTGAAAATTTTAATGTTTTTGCTACAACATTGCATGGGTCATGGTTTCAAATCATTGTTTATGGGTAGGACTATTGGTGTATCTAATCCCATTTGCTTTTCCCAATTACTTGTAATTAAATTATTTACCAATATATAGTAATGAATTGAATTGATCCACTACTTATTTTAGTTTCCGTTTGTGGTGACATAGGTCCTCCTTGCATCCTTATACATATATATTCTAGGAGGTTTACATCGATTATGTGGCATGGGAGTCACATTAAATAAAAAACTAAATATGAAAATTCTACTAGACTTTTTGATAATTCTTGCCAATTTTTAAAAATAATTTGATGACAAACTTTAGGATTTGAAACAATCATTAATATTTGGATTTCAAAAGTCAACTAAAAATTTGGTTGAACCATAACCCTAGGTAAAATTCAATTTAAAAATGATTTGAAACAAAAGAAGAACTTGAATTGCAACATAATATATAAAATAAAATAAAATTACAAAATTATTTAAGTTATTATAAAATTTAATTTTGAAAGGGTCCATTCACAATTGGAGTACCAAAAAAAATGAATAGAATTTCAAGACTTTTTTAGGGCTACTTTTTCCAAATAACATTTATATGAAACAAATGTAAGTGAATTATTTTGAATAGTTCAAAATAAAATGATTCATATAGTGGTGATGATTGTTCACATGTGTACATAATTGTGCATGAATATTTTGGTTTACATGTGGAAACACAAAAAATGTCAAAATGGGCTTCAAAAATCAACTAAACATGTCTTTTTGCATGATTATTTCTTACACATTTGACTTGCATTTAAAGTTCAAAAATTTGAAGCTAATTAATATAAAAAACTAACCAAATGATTTAATAAAAGAATCATTTCCCTTGGAAACCTTTGTTTTTAAAATTCAAGATTTAAAAATTTTCATATGATTTTCTTTCAACAAACTGACCTAATGAACACATTGTAATTGCATAAGGAAAACATGATTTTCTTACACAAAAAGTTTGAAATCAATTGCATCATTTAGAAAAATTATAATATGGACAATTGACCATAAATCATTCCAAGATTCAAAAGGACTTTTGTACAACATGCAATAATTATTGGACATTTCAAAAAAATTCCCCAATAATTTAATAATAAGAACACAATAATACACCATTGTTGTAATATACTAAACATTATGAAAATCTAAAATTGTAGTTTATATCTTTGTTAAATGCTCCTTTTTGGAACCCCAACCATGAGTGAGCCTAAGGTTTGAGTTTGTGTTGTATTTCATGGAATAGTTTTTTTCTTAATATGTATGTTAGTTCACTTCTTTCTCATTCAATCTTAAAATCTTTTAAAATTACTTGATTGAGTTTATGGTTTGATATAATATTAAATTTTTTGTGACAAGGGTAGTTATAGTTGAAATCAAAAGTTGATTAATTTCAGTCTTTTAAAATTAATTTTTTAATTTGGAAAAATGTCTAATTATTTAAAAAATTCAAAATTTGCATGGAAGGTGGACAATTTTTCTTTGAAAATTTATAAGCATTGCTATCAAAATTAATTTTTTTCATTTCTGTTTACTCTTTTCATGTTTAAATTATTATGAAGCTTTAAACTTGCAAGCTCCCTCACAAAAAAAATTACAAACTATATATTTTAAAAAAAGATTCCAGTAACATGGCTTGAACAATCACTTGATACACAACAAAGTTTCTTTCCTATTTGATATTAAATATCCAACAATTGTCAATATGTTTCCTCAATATTTTCTAGATTTCTAGTTAAAATCTAAATTCCTAATTTTGAGCTTCATTGATCATCAATGCAAAAATATTATAACAAGCATATCCTGGGGTGATACATGAAAGAAAGCCAATTTGAAATCTTTTTCCCACTTTCCAACCCCAAATTATCCATAATGTCTAACCATAATTTTCTAAAAATTTCAAGAGAAGTTCCATTTGAAAATTTAATCTTCCATGCTTGCAAAAAAACTCAAGGATTTCTTGGAGACCTTTAAAATCCTTCCTTTACAAAATATCAAAATAAATTTATGCAATTCCATCTCTTTTGAAGGTTTTGCCAATAATTTAAAAAATGGTTGAATGACATTTGCTTTCTCCAATATTTTCATATTTCATGCCAAACATGTCTTTTCAAAATTTCCAATGACTTCAGCCCATTATTGTTCTCAAGTTTACACATACAAATATATGTATCACATAATATGGCCATAACACATGAAATGATGTGAAGGTCATAATAGATGAAATGATATCATATAGATGTATGATGCAATATGTGATATTGGATTAAAGAAGCGGACAAAATTTCATACTCTTTAGACTTCTGACTTTTTAGCTGCAAATTATTGACAATTTGAAGATTTCAACTTGAGTTTTGTTTTGTTGGCCAAGGTGAACCAACATTTACACTTATGTGAAATCATATTAAAGAACCACTTTAGGAAAAAAAATCGTGATGTATCACAAATATGACAATGTACGTTGAACTTTTTCTTAGTGGCCATATTTTGACATCCTAAACTCCAACATACAGTTTTTAGAATGTGCATGACAATTTTTTGCAAATCAAAGTTCATTTAAAATTAGAGGATTGGGTACATTCAATGTAGACAATATATAACCTGGAGTTTTCTTGATAGCCATAGGCCATCATATTGGATGACATGTTCCATTAACAAAGGAAAACAAAACTGAAAAATAAATTATGCCTACTTCAAAATCTTTCCCTCTTTCATTTGATTATGTTGATTCATTAAAATATTCATTAATAAAGTTTTTACTGCTTACCAACATTGAAAAATTCATGTTTTTGACTGCAATGCTTTAAAATAAATACTAATTTTCAAAATAACAATGGTTTATTTTTTCGTACATCATTTTCATTCTTCACCTACAAATATCACCTATAACCTTGGTTTTTTTTATTAAAAAAAATCATTTTTCATACTATGTGATGAGTATGACTTTGGTCCAAATATGTTCATTATGTAAATTTTTTTTTCATCTTTTGTTAATTTTTTTGGAAAAGTTGATTAAATCAAATTCCAAACTTTTGAAATCTCCCCAAATTTCACAAAATTGTTATAAGTTTGGTGTACACATCTTGTCAATTTTTTTAAATGTCAAAAAAAGAATTCCATGATAACAATTTTGAGGAACTCTTTCATCCATTTATACATTCACCTTCTCAAGTGAAACCCTGTAATAGGCATAGTTCACTTGGGAAATATTAAATTTGGACTCTAAAACCTTGCTTTAGCCTAAGGACAATATATTTACCAGGGTTAGACACCAATTAAATTTCTTTTGAAGTTAAAAAGGATCTACCAAACAAAGATCAGAGTCCATATGTGGCGGCCATTTTTTAGAAAACTGCAGAAAATTTAAAAATAAAATTCATAAAAAAATGGGAATGTTACAAATGAATATTCCATTTTAAATAAAATTATTTCATTTTGATGAAATTTCACACCCAAAAAAAATGCTGGTGTCCGTGCTGGCTCAGCAAGGTGTGCTCTTTCCGGTCGATTTATTTTAGTTCCGCTTTACACTAGGAATCAGGGCCAATGTTCAACCCAAATCCAGCATTCCTATTGGTACAAAAATTGAAATAAGCCCGTAGGGCCTTTACATTAGGAGTCAAGGCTTACATAGAAAACAATTTCAATTTGCCCCGAGTTAGTAATAAATGCTGAACATTATGGCCTTGTATTGGCCCCAAGGCAGAAATTTGCAACCCCAAAATTGCTACACCAAAATTGGCCCCAAGTATTTTTGGCCCTGACTCCCAGTGTAAAGTGGGCCTTATATCATGCAGGGTCTCCAGGAATACTTTTGAACAATAATATGCCATGAGCATATGGTATGTGCGTACTTGGACTATCATGGCATATCATATGTGCATACTTTGGACTATCTTGTCCCTATCCACAACAACAAATGAGGCTAGCTAGAGTGCTAAACTTTCATGTGAGAATATTATGGCTTTTTTTCAACCCATGAGAATGTATCAACCACGTGAGTACTATAATTTTTTGCTTCTCAAGACGTATAGCATCACATCATCCTATGGCTATTTTCCATGGGATTCTGAGAAGGCAAAGACACACAAGTATACCTGGAGCATGTACTTCCCTCAAAACACCCAACTAGTCAAAATCCACAAGATCACACTAATGAGAAAGGAATTGCTTCCTTTTGAAAAAAATTCATAAATTCATGACCCGATTCGAGTGTGTATGTGTAGGGGGTATTTTATTAGTGAAAGGGCTTCACAAATTCCTGCCTCTACATTAAGTTCCTTTCTTACTTGACCACACACACGGGTCACAACTTTTGTAGAGGATTCTCACCACCATCCCCACAACAACAGATGTCAATCAGCTGGCCCATGTTGGAGTCATATTCGAGTATGGCGTGGTGGACAACACTTATTATGGCTAATCCACTTGTGTTACCTCACTTACTTTTTTTAGTTATAAAAATGTGTCATTGAATAATAAATACGTTTGAGAAAATTTCATAGTCTGACAAATTGTGCTCTTAAAAGAGCCTCCACGTGCTTGGGTGATTAGGTGTTAAGCACCTAAACACACTTGCTTGCGGAGATTCTCTGCCTTGTTTTTACATGTCAACAACTGCATGTGGCAGATCGTATTGCGTTTGAATTCTAACAAATTGAGCGAGTATATAATTTTCTGCCATAAACTGTTGAAAATATTGTTAGCCTAGTCACGAGGATAGACGAATCTAACACGATGGAACACTGCCAATCATATATATATTAACAAAAACACCAAAACAACGGGGAATCCAATGAAGAAAATGGAAAGATCAACATCCTAGAAAACGAAAGAACCACCTAACACGGTGAATCACGAAGGGAACATCAAAGAAAATCTAAGAACCTATACAATCCATTGTCTAAGAAATTCAAACTTTACAATCCATTGTCAATTTGTGCCCCTTCTTTTCTTTCTGGCCCCCCTTTACCCTCTTTTCCGTGCAAGTCAAGCTGATGTTCTGTTGCATTCGCTAACAAGGCATGGGAGGATTGATTGGCATATCATTTGGCAAAAATTCGAGAGTTTTTCTTGGTGAAAATTTCTATATTTGCTCAATTTGTTAGAATTTATATTGATGTTGGGTTGTATTTTGAAAATCACTAATTGACAAATTAATTAGGTCATTGTTTTTGGAAACATCAATCAAGTAAAGGTAAAAATGTATGCAAAACTATAGGTCTAGTGAAGGTTTGAGGTAATTGACAATTATTTTCCTTCCCATCGTATGGATGACCATAAATACACACTTTTCATTTTTCAATTATTTTCCAAATAGAATCACATAATATATGTATGGCATGCGTATTCATGTCACACCTTAGACAATTGATTATGCATTTGGCATTAAGTACACAAATATGTGCATTAAAAACATCTTAAAAGATAATTTAGCAAAGAAAGACCCTTAGTACCTTTTACAATACGTTCAAGGTATTCATAATGCAAATCGTTCATAAGTCTAAACAGGTTAGAAGGAATAATGTAACTTATTGCGTGGGAATTTGATTTTTCTCCTCCAAAAAGTGGTAGTGCATGACATGACCCTTGAAATAAAGTTTGTGGATTCATCCATTCAATGTACAAAAGGTGGTGTTTATTGTGACATATAACATTAGAATGGCAATTTGACATCAGGTTAGGGCACATATTACACAAATGATGGAATGGCTCTTATAGGTGTAATTGTCAACTAATCTTGGCATATATAGTTCACCTCTTATCAGCCTAAAGAGAATTATCATATGTATCAAGCTTAACATAAATCTCTAACATATACTATTCAACTAGGGCTTGACAAAAGGTGAAATATTAGATCCTTTTCTTTTAGTTTATTGCACTTAATCAATCAATGTAAGTCCCATCTCAGCTTTTGCAACTACCTTTTTCCTCTTTCAAAAACTTTCAAATAACACATGATCACATCATCTATGGACCCAAATTGATGTGAAAAAATTCACCTACTCATGAGATTTCCACAATATTGAAATTTGATTATGTCCAAAGCTTGATTTATTTTATTTTAATTTCACCCTTGATTTGAAGATTAAACTCCACTAGATGAAGGGTGTTATTATGATTATAGCAAAAAATAATCTTTTGTCTTCTGTTAAAGATATTGAGTAGCCATCAAATAGATTTTCATATATTGAATTCAAATATATTATTTAAAACAATGTTTAATATGAACATGTTTTTTGATTTTTTTATAATTGTATTTAATAAGCCCATGTTTAGAATAAGTATAAGTAGAATTCATTCAAATACAAGCAAAGGTCACAACTTACAACATATGTTGCAAGTAGATAGAATATTAGATTTTTTCTATTTTCAAGTTAATGATGCGCTAAAATATATTTGTAAACTTTCATCTTTTTTCTATTATTATCAAAATGCATCAACTTCTAATATAAAAGTATGAAAAAACACAATATTCACCAATCAATTTCAAGTACTTGTTACTTACTTTTATTACACTAAAGTTTTTCAAATTTTTTATTCAATTAGCCATAAACTCAAGAAGCATAAACATTTTCATGATGACACTTAAAAACAAATTGAATCTAATTGCTTATGTTTATGTTTAGATTTTGCATATTTAAAAACTGCATTTTAGGTAAGATATGTTTTTGGTATAATTTACCATGCTTTCACCCGTAATGAATTAAAAGTTCAATTGGTTTTGAATTGACTTTGTATGGCCTAAAGTTCAACATTTTTTCTCATGTTTTTGTTGACCTTTATTTGATTTTTTCATCCATGTGTTCATGGCCTTTGCAAATCTATTTGAGTTTTGTTCAAGGAGAAACTAGATTCATATGTTTACACATTTTGTTTTGATTGTGGTATACTAACACACTTTAAAAATCACATATTGTCAAAATTAAGAACTTCTATACATTAACATCAAAGTTCACATGAACATTTGTTATTTAGTTTTTTCAAGAATATAAAACCTTTATCATTACATAAGCAATTATAAATTCACTGAAAATTTTACAACAAAATCTTTACAAAATTTGTTAATGAAATACACAACTTTAAGGTGAAAACATAATTGAGTGGACAATTTGGATTATCACACTTACAATTCTTTTGAATTGTAAATGAACTTAAAATGTAAAGCCATATTCAACATTACCATTGTTACTTCTTAAATTATTGATGTTGTTATAAAATTTAATGGAAATTATATTGAAAATTATGAATGAATCATAAGAAACAAATGGACTTTTGAAATTATGAAAAATATTCATATAATAATTGAGAATAACTTAGCATAAGTAGTATTACTATATGAACAAAAAATTTATCCATTTATTAAACCTTTTTTTTTCAAAAGAATGGTCATTGAAATGTTATTGAATAATGATATTCAACTTTTTTTTGTTCAAATGATTTTAAACTTTCAAAAGGAAATAAATGTAATCATGTACATTATTGAATTTAAAAAAGAGTAAACTCGAGTCATTTCATTTAAACAAAATCTCAATAAGTGATGAATTTTTTAAGTTTATGTTTTTGTAATGTTTAAAATGAAGTGTTTGATAAATAAAATGTAATGTAACAATAAGTGAGGTGGCTTGATGGTAAGGGTGTTTACTTCTAATCCAAAGGTCAAGGGATCAAATTTCATGAATGGTGTTATGTGTGGTCAACAATGGTATGTTGACTAAATATTTTCCTATTTAATTCCTAGAATATGTGTTTAAGTTAATTATGTGGTGTGTCACTACTTAGGCTAGGTTTAACCTAGCTTAGGTAGTGACATGTGTCAATAAATCTTAGGTTTAAAAAATCATGAAATTATCAATAATATTATATATTAAATAATTAAAATTTACTTGATTTTCGTGCTGGTTAGTTAATTATTTAACAAGTGAAAGGTTTGGTAAATTTGTATTTCACTTGAGAGTAACTTTGTTTCATTAAGTATTAATGAAGCAATTCATTGTCCGTAGCAACTAATCCCCATTCACTAAGGGGTTAAACAATTTCACTACGTAAAAATGTCCAAATTCACTCAAAATTTAGTGAAACCTAGAGTGAACTTGGACACATTTTGTAGTAGTAATATATTATGTATTTAAATATCTATTATGGCTATTTACATATTCAAGGTTACACACACACACACACACACATATATATAAGGTATTTAATTATATCTATTAAAGTTAGTTATAGATTCAATAATTATTAAGGTTAGCTACTTAAGTAGCCCCAACAAGTAGCCTACCTAACTATTTGTTAGGGGTACCTATTAGGCTACTTATAATCTTTGTCACAACCAAACTTAGAATTATGAAAGATCTTCAATGATAAGAAAGTTGAAGGTAATGATTAATACATACATGCACAAATATACCAACATAATAATGCCAAAATTGACGAAAAATATCCATCATCCATTCAATTATTCGACAAGGTCTATGCCAAACATAATTAAACCACATTATCATAAATGTGCAATTTGAATAATGACACATGCCACATCATATCATGGTACAATTAATTCACAAAGTCAAATGTTTGACTATTGTAATGAAATTGTAATATAATTAATATAATAACTCAAAATAACATGGAACATACCATTGTAATTGGCCTTTTTTACTTTCTTGGTTAATTTAATTAGTGGACTTGAATTTTTTGAAAAGATAATAACATTATAGTTGTTAATTTTTTTAAAAATCTCGTTGATTGCAAATTGGTTACTTAAAAAGGCATTAAATTCCTTCTTGTGTGCAGATGATAGGTGCCATACAACCTTAATACATGTTAAGGATGCAAGCTCAGTGATAGTTTGTTTATATTCAAATGAATACAAAATATGTCTTTGAGATTTAAAGTTATGAATTTAACACTTTCACTTAAGTGTTATCTTCTTTTATATATTACTTCACCCATTTTTTATAGATATGAATAGTGATTTCTAGCTTACTTCATCGTTGTGTTACAAACTATTTTGAATATTCTCAATATAATTTCCTTTGTTTCATAACAATTGTTTCCATTGTTTTTAAAGTTGTCAACAACTAAACCAAGTGTGCGAATATATTACCCCCCCCCCCTCCCCCCCCATCAAAATGGAATTTTCTTTTATTTTTCAACTTTTGTTTCTTACATTCTTGGACAACTAGACTTTCTAGTCTTAATTGAGTTCAAGTCACTTTTCCATAAACTAATTTGGCAAGTGCCAAAGTGTTTGGGAAAAATGAAGTTTTTCAAAAATGTTTCTTCAATGAAATTTTTAAGACTTTTATGGACTCTAAACAATTTTAGAATTTCATTCTTAAAACTTTTAGAATGGAATTCCATATGTACAATCTTGCCTACTTTGTCATTTAAGCAATTATCCTTATGATCAATATTTTGACTATTTATTTATAGCATTATATGGGACATGTGGGACATTATCAAAATAAGCAAAAAATATATCTTACGCCTTTAATGCCATGCAAGGTCACATTGCAATTTTGTGACGTCCAATAACTAGCAATTCAATAACCAATTATTTTCCCTACATAGTTAGTTACATGCAAAGCAACCATGTTGGTAATCATTTGTGATTGTGATCTCTTGCAAACCAAGCAAGTTTTTTTGAATCTTCTCAAAGGAAAGGCATTTTCTTTATGGTACATCATATTTTATTTATTTGAGATTTACTCTAATACATTTTATGGCTTTTACATGTGCTTCTTAGATATAATCAAAACCGTAAAGGACACATCTTGGTCAAAAGGTAATGAGTTACCTTGAACTAGTACTATAAATGTTTTGGAAACTTAATAAATCCCAAAAAAAAGGTGTCATATTGTCTCACTTTTGAATGATTCATTTTGTTTGGTTGGTCTGAAAATTCTAATTATTTTTTCACTAAAATTTCTCTATAAGATAATCACCCACTATTGGGTTTCAATGTTTTAGTTCACCATGGTGGTTAACACAATTGATGTTTTTCCTACCTATTTTTACTAATAAGCCACTATCCATTACCATATACAATAACCATTTCCATCAATCTATTTTGTTAATAGCCACCTATTTTCCTACCTACCTACAATTTTTTCACAAATGGTTTTGTCAATTGCTTGTAAAATTAGTCAATTTTCTTAATGGACTAACTTACCTTTGATAGTAGCCTATTTTGTGAAACGTGTCTTAGCATGACCAAATCTTTGTGGATAATATTTTCATGTGAATAAAAAATGCCATTAAAAAGCTATAACACATGTGCCAAAACTATGATTTAAAGGACATTACTCTATCAAAATGAAACTCTATTTTTCCATATAAAACAAGTGATGATAGGATGTTCATTTAGACCTTGGTTTAAGGTACATTGGCAACTTTGGGTGCTTTTACTTTAATCATCCATTTTAATGTGGCAAAAATAACACAAACAATGAAAGGCAATGTGATGAGTATGGCTAGCATTTTATTATTCATATACATCACATGAGTAGTGCTTTTGAACAATATTACAAATAACGTTATATAAAAAATTGGTATAATTTTTCTAATACAATTGGAAGTGTATTATCTTTTATATAATTTTGCCTTGGAAGATACCTTACATGTAAAGTTCCTCATTTTGAAGAATGTGTAAGTAGTTCCTCATTTAGTCAAACCTTATAAGGAACCTTATGTTCTTTTACTTATATCTAGTTGATTTTATTTTTCCATTCTAATGTGACCTTTCAAACATATTTTGAAAACATAGATGATAGGTTGCACAAAATATTAATCATACATGTAAGGCATTCAAATGAATCATAACCTTTTGATATGAAAGAAAAATTCTCCCATATCTTTACACAAGTAAGGACTTCAAATGGGGTCATTTTGTGAAATTCAAATCCCACATTTAGCTATCATTTCATGTGGGGGCCTTCATTCCCTTAATAGCCCCATTATTTGCAATTATAATTGAATCTTTTTATTTATTGATGTGAGTTTAAAAATTGATATATACTAATGCAAGGTTTTTTAAAAATGATTTTGGAACAAATGAAAGTATTTTGTTGATAGTTATTTCCTACTTCAAATGATATTTCCATTTACTATGTGTCATGTAAAAAATCTTTTGGTCAAGTGTGGTATATAAAAAAAATGATAAAATTGGTGCCCTTTACTCCAAAACATAGATACATGTACTATTTATAAATCTTCACTTGCATAAAATCAACATTTGGTAAGAGGCAATAACCATAACAATTGGTGAGGAGCATGTTATTTACCAAAGGCCAAATAAATAGTCTTTTTTTCCATTTTAACACATGCCATCGTTAAACATGTCATCCATTCATTAGTTTTAAAAATATAAAATGCTTAAAATGTCTTTATATGGAAATTAAATTAGTTCACATGATAGTTTTTCATTGATGACATTCAACAATAACCCGAATAGAAACCACTTTTATAACTTATATTTGAATTTACCATGCATATCACAAAAACAAGCATAGTTTAAAAAAATTAATTATTATTATTATTTTATAACTCATGTCGTTTAATTCATTATTCATGGAGGAAAATTATCCATTTTCCTTCATTTTGATTCCTTTCAATTTGAGCCCTATGGAGAGCTGTTCCACTTCTTGACCTCAAAGTCAATTCCCATAATTAATTGTAGCAAAAATTAGATTTATAAAAAGAATACATTTCACCAAATTGAACATTTGTTAATAAATCATTTTTTGTCACTACTAAGATGTGTATATCCTCAACATGGGAATGATATTGACAATTAAATAGATCCATATAATTTTGATATATGCCACAAATTGTATCTAAATATATTTTTGTTTGTTATATGTGCATTTTGTGATAGTCATTTTTGACATTCCCACATTGCACTTTCTTGTAGCAAAAACCTTTTGTAAAAACATTTCCACCAATTGCATCAAATTTTCTTTGGTATTAACTAAAAAATAAATACCATCCCACTCCCATGCATAAACCTTTCAAAACACAATTTCAAAATTGATGTAATGTTTATTGCTTACATGTAGGTCAATCAAAACCCCAACAGACCTATGCAATGAATTAGTTTGAAAGGGTTCAATTTTACTCAACATAAATGGCATATTTGTAGGGTTGTAGGGGCTTTAACGTCACCTTGCACTCATATTTAATATCAAGGTGCCTATGGGGTATCATGTGGTGGAGATGTTCTAAACAACGAAAAAGGTGGAGAGGATGATAATACATCAAATGACCAAGTTGATCATAGTCATCAATGGGGGGAAAAATTTGCAAGTGGAAAGGTTACAAATATAACAAAAATGATTCATGGATCAATAATGGGCCATATTTTTATAAATTTTTACAGAACTTGAACACTATTATTATGTTGAAATGCCCCATGGTCCTACCATGCTAAAAGATGGTGAAAAACAAATCAAAGTAGTTGTCAACTAAATGATCATACTCTTGATCTATAAGTAAAAGTGTAAAGTTTCTAAATCTAACACTTGAGGCAATGAGCTTACACAATTTGGGACCCCACATCTATTGCTAAATACATGAGGGGCAAAGAGCCATTAGTAGATTAGTCAATGTGAAATGTATTTGTGATGTTTGATGAATATTTAAGTGTCTTATTGATGAATAGGGCACTGGTAGAAGAGTTTAGAGAGAAAAATGAATAACAAAGACAAAGAATCTTTAAATATGGTAGAAAGAACAACTCAAATAATAACTTAGAAATGTGCAAGGATAAAGTTCATTCAAGCTTGGTTTATAATAGTTATAAAGGATGTAAAGGACCAATTCCACAATAACTTTCAAATAAGTCTTGTAGCATGTCCATTAGGGATTTAAGGTGTATATTGGAATCACAACACAAGATAAAAAAAAGCCAAGAAATAAGCAAGCATTAAAATGCAAGTTTGAAGGTATATCTAATTTTTTATTGCAAGAGTAGGGGGTGGGGAGGGTGGAGAGGGTGGCGGGTGGGAGGAATATGGTTATGAATAGAGACTAGGACGAAAATCATCGTGAATAGTAAAAGGTTTGTGACCAAGGAAAAATATTTTCATGACCAAGAAGAAAATCATCACAACCAAAAGAGGTTTGCGCAACCACAAAAAGATCATTACAACATGACCAAGAAAAAGATCATCACGATAATGGAAGAATATCAACATGATTGGGAAGAGGTTTGTGACTAAGAAATTACCATGATTAAGAAGAGGTCCACTAATATCACCTTTGTCAATTTCATGGATTTGTAATTCAAAGTTTGAGAAAAGGCTAAAGAGGAGGGGGGAAAGGCAAAAAGACATAGAAACTTGAACAAATTTTAGGAAAGTTTGAAAAGAAGCAATGCATTTCAAGCTTGAAGATCACAAAAGATGGTACAAGGATTTTACAAGAACAAAGTGTTCATGCTCATAGACATGAAGCAATGCCCATGTGTGTTGAGGGGTTTAGGGTTCATGGGCTTCTCAAACATTTCCAATTGTTGATTGGTAAGGCTTATCTTAGGTTGGATTTTTGCCATTGATACAAATGTGAATGTTTTCATCCAAGATTATGCTCGTTGTTTACTTCATTCATTTTGTTGATGGGGCTAGGTAATATTCACTTGTGCACATTTGATTGTTTGGCTATAGGTTGAAAATGTATCATTATTGGGTTGCCATGTGTCCTTTGATTTTTATTTACAAGGTTTTTGAGTCCCCAAACTTTGCAGGGTCATACCTTGCTCATTTCTTAACTTTTTTTTTGGTGATTTAAAAGGTTACATGTGTCCTTCCATGCACAATGCTTTGTCCCTTCACGAACAAAAAACCAATATTGAGTATATGACTAGCCTCTAAGTCACTAAAAATTTAGTCGACAACCTAGAATGACCATAGTTGCACTCCAATTTTGTCTAGTTTTTGAATCTGAAAGGAACGTTTGGTTTCACTAATTTTTTTTAGTAATAGATTTTATGGAACTTTGAATGTAGTTCCAAAAGTTATTCCTTCAATTTTAAAATCTTCAATTTTAGTATTTTTTTCAAAATATTTTGAACCTAGTTTGATTTGCAAGCAAGTTCAATTCCACCTAAATTATGTACATAGTATGAGACAAAAGAATTGTGCAAATTTTTTGTCAAACTCATTCACACAATCCTCAACATAAAAAAGGCCAAGGTCAACTCAAACAATCTCATGACGGATGGCTATATTACGCCCCAAAAATTAGAGATTGGCCATTTCAACACATGTTCATCGAATAATCAATTTTATCCTGAAATATTGAATTCAACAAATGGAATGTTCCTAAGGATTCGATATTTTCTTTCGCCAATCCCAAAACAATATTATAAGATGAAATGGGATGAACTTCAACTCTGGTTAAGGTCGGTTCACGAGAGTCTAGCATCCCATTTTGTTGCATCGCATTTTTCTCACCCACCGTCGGCGCCATTGGAAAGGACCTCTCCTCCAAACTTGTCGAGCTTTGCAAGTGTGTACCCTCTTTTCAAGTTTCAAGTAAGTTCCAAGCCATGTGTGTGGTTGTTTCATTTGTTTTCTTTGCAAAGTTTAGCAAGTTTTAAGAACAAGAGGAGGATGGAAAAAAGTGAAGAAGAGAACTGATATTTTCTTCTTCTTCTTCTTCTTCACTTCTTTGAAATTCGTCGTTAGCCAAAAAAATTTGCAACACGTTGAGGTGAAGGTTTTTTCTGCTTAACAGAAAAAGGTATGAATTTTAAAGAATAAATGGTTTCTTTTTTTCATAGTGTTGCTTACGAGGAGTTCACATCAACATATGTTTTAAAAATAATAAGTTATGAAATTTGTAGCTCACTCCTCCTGACTGTGTTTATCTGCCCTCTTACGTCAAAGCTGCATGTTTATTAAAGCTGTTGCAAGGTGCCAAGCTTCCGCAACAAAGCTCCAAGCTTCCGGAGCAACGTCAATTTTTCTTTTTCTTTTTTTAAAAAAATTCTGGATTTTTTTTTGGTTGTTAAAAACAAGAAAAAACAAAGAAGACATAGGAAGAAAGAAGAAAATTCCTCCTCCTTTATTCTTCGACTTCCTTTTTTCTTCTTGTTATTTTGTTCCTCTTGCTAATCCCTTTGCCTCGCCCCATGTCTTCGTTCGTGCGCGTTGGTTGATTCTTACGTTATTTATGTTTGTCACCATTCATGCTCCATAGCAAGGGCGTGAATCTTGAGGACATAGTCATCTCTAGTGCGTCGTTCTCAGAAAACTATTATGTGATATTGGTAGCTTGATTGCCTTGCAAGTTTTAAAACATGGGTTCCCAAAGAAGCACAAAGATTTTTATTTTTTTTGCTATGGCTAACTCACTCACGATGTAAGAATACTAATTGGAATTAGAGGTCTTGATATTCAACTTGTGGTCTTGTGAAGGTGGGGAGAGGGGGTTGAACCGCTTTGAAGAACTGACGCAAAAAATAGACCTCTCTCAAAAGGGGGAGGAAGGGATTTTGGAAGCCACTTACATCCTAAGGTGTATGCTACTAGTGCAAGAGACTTATCCAAGGAGGAGGAGGGACAACCTCGTGTACATGTTTGCATGTAACACCCCATCAACATGAGTAAAGCTAGCACTGGGTTGTTGATGCATCTTTAGGTGCTAAGGCAGAACAGAAGTACTAGGCACCAGAGAATGGTTCCTGCAAAATTTTAATTTTCTCGGTTTTAACTGATTTGTATTTCTCTTGGTTTTGGTTCTTTAGGGATTCTATTTAGAATCCATCCATGGCAGCAGCTACACATATCACCCTTGGACTAGATCTCTGCAAGAAAATAACAGAACAATACAAGATACTTTCTTTAGCAGATAACAAGTCCAATGGTTTGCTAATCAGCGGGCAACAGTGTATGCTTGTGTGCAACAAGCTGTTAGAGACTCAGGGAACACTAGAATTGTTGCAATGTGAGCTACCCGATGAAGAACAAGCTCTCTTGATGTGGGTCCAGCAACCCAAGAACTTGTCCAGGTCCTAGCCAGAGCTTATGAGACATTCTTCAAAGAGTGCTTCTGCAATGAATGGATGGAATCAGCGCTCAGGCAACATGGAGACTTGAAGGAAACTGCAAGTGGAATTCTGTACGACCTGCAATGGTACCGCTCCATATTGTGTAGTATCCTTCTCAAGCATGCAGGACAAGACAATCAGGCTTTGATGCCAGAAGATTGTAATGGGATGCTGAGTGTAATGGATAGATATGCTCTGACGATAGCTGCAAAAAGAGATCAGAAGAATCTCAAAGCTCTTTTGGGGGACTTGGAGGAAAACCATACTTGCAGTGGAGAATGTTGGGATGGAAAGCAAGTGAGTGCACCATGTCTTGCAGCACAATTGCTGAAGAAGATTGACTTCCAAGCACAATCTAAAGCAGCTCAAAAGGAGTACTATGAAGGGTTGCCTCCACGTGATAGAGAGATGTTGAGTAAATGGCCTCTTGCTTTGGTGATAAGTCAGAAGGATCTGCAATCTGGAGGTCATGTAGGTTCAGGTAGTTTTGGGGAAATATCCAAAGTGGTTTGGCGTGGAGAGACATATGCGATGAAGACACCAAGGCGAGCATGTATAAATGAGATCAAGCAAGACATTGAAGCTCTTGTAGGTCTGAACCACCCTCACCTTATGCGTCTTCTTTGTTGTACTGAAGAGTGCTCATATATCATGGAGCTTATGGATATGAGCCTCCATGACATGCTGTTGGACGGACACCACATCTCATGTATCTTGCAAGCTGTGGATCTGATGCTTCAAGTTGCAGAAGGGATGAAGAACCTTCACAACATGGGGATAGTGCACCGTGATCTCAAGCCACTGAACATTCTTGTCAAGAAAGTGCAGGAAGTGTCTGTTGATCATCATCCTGACTTTAAGAACTCCACTTCATCTCCACTGTCAATGAATCCTGTCTGGATTGCTAAAATCTGTGATTTTGGGACCTCAAAAGTCAAGAATCAGAGTACTGCATATCCACACGCCACTATACAAATCGGTAGCACAATGTATATGGCACCCGAGTTGTATGAGCTTGACCCCGAGGATGAGATACCCGAGAGATTTCACCCCATGAAAACAGATGTTTATAGCTTTGGTATCCTTTGCTTGGCAGTGGTGACTGGGAACCCTTCTCGATTTCAGATTGATGGAGTGGATGTGACAGTCAAGAAATTCAAAGCCAGTGTGCGACAGGGGAAGAGACCAAATCTGCCACTGGACTGCCCTGCTCGCTTGTCTGGGCTTATCAAACGATGTTGGCATGCGGACCCACGCTTGCGACCTAGTTTCCCTGACATTTGCACAGAGCTGAGGTACATCAAAGGTTTACTTCTTACAGGTATTGTAACTTTACCAACCTAAATAGTTTAGGAGGGTATATTTTGCACATGTAAACACCTTCATAGGATTTTTCTACTGGAATCGAAAGGCATGTTCCTCACCATAATTTTTTGTTGGGTGGGCATTTTGTTTTTTGAATCACCTACATCTGATGGGCCTTCACATTAGGTGAATCCCTCAGCCATAGTCTTTATCAAAATCAAGCCCCACCTCACAGGCTCTTATTAAGATAAAGCCCATGGCCTCCCGGTTTACCTTACTGCTTGAATTGGTGATGTACAGTAAGAACTGAGAATGAGGTCGTTTTGGGAATGAGGCCTATGTGTGAAGTGGGAGGCAAATTCCTGAAGCATAGCCTAACATAAAGAAGCAGTAGAATTCTACTTTTACAAACATTCAGTTGTCGTTCATTTGAAACGAGAGGAGGCAGCTTATGCCTAAGGTGTCATCCTCTATCCATCAAGGCAGCAATTTTAGTTGGTCAGGGCTAAGGCACTGTCCACTTATGAAAGAATTTTTTTGCTTGTTCTTTAATAAGATCTCATGATGAGTTAGTGATTTTGAGGAAATCATCCGACCTATCAATGGCTGAGTTATAACCTTGTTCATGCGATTCTTGTCGTTTGGTATTTCGACTGCTTGTAAAAATATGCTGCAGAAATTCAAAATGTAAAGTTTTGTATAAATGTCTACTATAAGTTTGGAGCAAAATAGGTGTTACGATACTACATACTTATATGTATCCCCTATTGGGAGCTGGTTGAAGGGGAATTTTCTGGAGCCCTCAATGGATGCAAACTTGAGCTTTAGTTTGGAATAATTCATTTACCATTTTTTTTCTTTTTGTTACCATGTGGACATAGTAGGCCCATGTGTGTTATAGAGCTGTAAATTCATTGCTAATTCGAGTTTGTGTGTCTAATTCAATTCTATGTTTGGTTTATTTCCTGATGTTTTACTTTCCAGATGATAAATCAACCCTGGCTAAGCCCCCAAATGATGAATCAACCCTGGCTAAGCCCCCAAATGATGAATCAACCCTGGCTAAGCCCCCAAATGAAGGATTTCAAGGAATTAAGGTGTGTTTCAAATGCCTTTGAAAAAATGTGAATCGGTGATCTGCAGTCGCACTATGGTGATCTTGTGTCCTAAAGTGATCCCTTAATATGTTGCCTCCTGAGTTCTCATCTCTTCTTTTATAAAGATTGGAGTGTAAATATTTGGATCAGAGGGTCATTGGACAATTGTAGTGGACCAAAAGCTACAGAGAATATTACTTGGAGCAGATTTCTATTCCATAGCTGCCTTTTGTAGCTGTGAACATGTAGACTCACACTGGGAAGTTTAGATGTTAAATCTGTGACCAGATTTCACTACATGAGCTGCCTTTTGGAACCAAAGGCTCAGAGGAATCTCTTTTGACCCAACTTCCAACATTTAAGTTGAAAAATGGCATGTTTTCATTTCTGTGAAAATCCTCATAGAAGGGAGGGAGGAGAGATAATTCTAGTTTTGGTCTTGGATGGACTTTTGACATTCATGCCTGATCTTGGTATTTGGTATTTTTCTATACTTTTGTGTAGTGGCTTGATCATGGTGTGGGGCTTAACACTAATTTTTTACTAGTATGGAAAACATATACCAGGTGTTCAATTGGTATAAAACTAGAGCAATGCTAGTTTAGGTCCGCACCAAGTTAATAGTGGTACAAGGCTGGTATTGCCTCGTCATACCAGCCTAGTAGGGTCCTTCAACACCAGTGCATAGACTAGACAATATACCATGTGCAAGCTATACTGTCATACCTTGGTGGTTTTGGCACAAATTCTAATTTTTGAGAATTGCTGAAATTATTTTTAAATAATTTTTCTCAAAGAAGAAAATTTTGTGAAGGAGGATGAAGGTTTTTGAAAATAGCGAGGAATAATTTGTTTCAAAATAGAATGTTCAAAATTAATCAATTATGAGTTTGCAGAGTCCAGACATGTGCTGAAACTTCCCTGTACTATGATATGCAAAACCAACATTGAATGATTATCTTAATGTATATTTAACTTCTTATCACAAGCTTTGAACGTCTTCTAATTGTGTTGTTTATTCCTTAGAGGGAAGGACCTTTTGGAGGCCAAGGTGGGCGATTCGTGGGATGTGGTACCCCCATGTCCATCAGAAGTATTGAGATACAGTATGAAAGTGATCCATCACCACTTATTTGGACTCTCGAGGTTGAACAGGAATACAATGGCTATAAAACTACAACAACATTTGGTGAAGAGATGACAAGATACAATGTCAAGAGAGAGAAGAGAGAGAAGGTTTGCCTTTGATTTCAGTCTTTTCTTTGCAAGAATTGCAATTTTGATTCCAAATGCGAATTTGTCACTTGACATGTGTACTTTCAAACTTGTACTTGTTTATACACTTACTTCAAGATTTTGTTTTGCAGTTTTGGCTTGAACCATATGAGTTCTTAACGCAAGTTGAAGGATATTATGGAGTCACACATTTTATTGTAGGTGGGGTTGGAATTCCTGCACTAACAGGAATAACGTTTCGTACCAACCTCGAAAAGGTTCATGGGCCATATGGTGGGGGAAAGGAACCAAATTTCACCCATTTCCAAACTTCTGTTGGCAAAATTGTTGGGTTTTTTGGAAAAACAGGTGATATTGTCGATCAACTCGGAGTTTTCATGAGTGATGACCTTTAGATCTTTGATGGAGAAGCATTTTTTGGGAATTGGTTGTACTGATGATGACTTTGGTAAGTTAGTTATATGATATTAGGTTAGAGTTTGAAATTATATCCAAAGACTAGCATTTTAGGAAATATTGCATATTGTCTTCTAAAGTATACTATTCACTTGCTTTTTCAATGGATCCCTGAATGTTAGAAAACCTAGGAGAATTTTGATTATACACATCAAAGGACATCTGACTATAATCCAGAGTTACTTGTGATGCTGATATGTTGCCCCCCATTACGACAGCATGAGCATAGAAATCTAGGGGCATAATTGTTCTTCAATAATGTACTATCTTGCTTTGGAGGTGTCATATGGGAAATATTAAACAGGCCATCATATAAGTATTTGTTTTTCAAGACTGAATTCAGCAATAAAATCTTATGTAAATTTTGAAATTTTTGGTCCCATATTATGTTGAAATAAGAATTTTCAACAATGATGATTGGTCATTGTACTTAATGTACATGGGAAGATGGCATCAAAAGAGAAAAACTAAAAGATTTTCTCTCATCACAATAATCGGTTATAGTAACAAGGATTCCATTTCATCCCACAACTTCTGGAGTTTGGGCTGGTGAATTTTAGAATTTTTAGAATTTTATAAATTAATATAATTATCGCTGAAATTGAATAGGTATAAAGGTAATTACACTTTATGAACCGTTTTCCACTCAATGGTCTCAATCTTTGTAGGTTTTTCTTCTTCCAAATGGTGTTTCTGTTTCTTATATTTTTATTGAACAATGTCTACAAGGAGAACATGACCTTTTTGTCTTTGCACCCCTAACAAAATGGTTGTGATTCACAAATCCAATGATTAGATCTCCATGCGAAAAACTGCACAAGAAAGTGTAACGACTTATATTCAAATCCAATAGCATACGTAATCAAATTTCAACTCCAAAAAAAATCAATTTAAATCATACAAAAGTTCACCAAATGGTGTGAATGTCGTCTACCCACCCTCTATTTCTAGGACCAAAACTTGCAATTTGTACATGAATCATGGCGACCTGAATGGGAAAAAGAAAATTTGAGGAAAAACCATCTTTTGCAGCTTATGAACCCATACTGCCCACTGGAATTTAATAGTTAAGAAACCTTGAATAAGGACATTGTACAATCCACAAATACTAAAACTAGGACTACAAATGATGGGTAGTTTACAATAGTAGCCCACGTGGACCGATCAAACTATTTAACAAATCAACTTAGTTATTTGCAAGTATGAGGCTTTGTGGCGCCTTTGACTAGGCTAGCTTCAATACCTTGAGCAAAAATGCATACCAAAGCTACTTTGGTGAGGTTTTGTTAAATAGGCCAAGGGTCTTCAATGCAGTCAGTACAAAAATACTGCTGCTATGTTTTTCTCCCAGTCTGCCCTTTGCCCTGTTCATTTTCACCTTGTCACTCTTAGACACGTTTTGGGTCCATGTTACACAGGTTCGTTTCAGAGTTGTTAGGGCTAACAGTGGTATGTAACATGCTACTTGGCGTGTTATGTGCCCTTGGAAACATTCATAACATGGGACAGACGTTACCAGGCAAAACGAGCCTTGGTATTTCATCCAAGATTATGCTCGGCTTCTCAAGCATTTCAAATTGTTAATTTGTAAGCCTTATCCTAGGTTGGATTTTTGCCATTGATACAAATGTGAATGTTTCATCCAAGATTACGCTCGTTGTTCACTTCATTCAATTTGTTTATGGGGCTAGGTAATATTCACTTGTGCACAATTGATTGTTTGGCTATAGGTTGAAAATGTATCATTATTGGGTTGCCTTGTGTCCTTTGATTGTTATTCAAGGTTTTTGAGTCCCCAAACTTTGTGGGGCCATATTTTGCTCATTTCTTAAATTTTTGGTGATTTAAAGGGTTACATCTGTCCTTTATGCACTACGCTTTGTTCCCTCACAAACAAAAATCCGATCTTGAGTATATGACTAGCCTCTAAGTCACTAAATGTTTAGTCACCAATTTAGAACGACCCTAGTTTCATTCCAATTTTGTCTAGTTTTCGAATTTGAAATTAACCTTTGGTTTCACTATTTTTTTTTAAAGTAATAGATTTGATGGAACTTTGAGTGTAGTTCCAAAAGTTATTCCTTCAATATTAAAAATCTCTAATTTTAGTATCTTCTCAAAATATTTTGAACCTAGTCTGATTTGCAAGCGAATTCAATTCCACCTTCATTATATAGATAGTATTTGACAAAAGAATTGAGCAACAATTTTGTCAAACTTGTTCGCCCAATTCTCAACATAAAAAAAAGGCCAAGGTCAACTCAAACAATCTCATGACGGATGGCCATATTAGGCCCCAAAAATTATAGATTTGAACTCAGCGACCTGATTTTGGTTTTGGAGATGAGAATTACAAATATTTAGAATATCTATAAGCAATTTTAATGGGGTTTGGGGTTTTTACCACGATCCCAATGCAAGGGTCAATTCGCCGTGGCCTAAAACTAGGGTGATTAATTAAATGGTCATAATCATAAAGTTGAAAAATGCATGAATGCCCACCAAAAAGATACCTACTACAATTGTTAGAAACAATATTACAATTACTAGGACAATACCTGTAAGAAGGGTTTAGGAATAAAAAATGAAGGAAAATGGATCATTTTCATCCATGAATGATGTATTAAACTACATGAATTATATTACAAAATATTTTATTTTTACAATTAATTTTTTTTAAAATATAGATGTTTTTGTGACATGCATGGTAAATTTAAATATAATTTTAAAAATTGGTCTCTATTGGAGTTATTATTGAATGTCATAAATAAAAAACTATTATGAACTATTTTGATTTCCAAATAAATAAATTTAAAGAATTTTTAATATTTCTAAATTAATGACTAGATGCCATGTGTGAAAATGGCATGTGTTAGGATGAAAATGAACTAACTATTTATTTGGCCATGGGTAAATAATATGCTCCTCACAAATTGTTATGGCTATTGCCTTTTACCAAATGTTAATTTTATGCAAGTGAAGATTTATAAATAATACATGTATCTATGTTTTGGACTAAAAGGCACCAATTTTATCATTTTTTTATATACCACATTTGATTAAAAGATCTTTTACCTGACACATAGTAAATGGAAATATCATTTCAAGTACGAAATAACTATCAACAAAATATTTTGATTTGTTCCAAAATCTTTTTTTTCTTTAACTTGCATTAGTATATATCAATTTTAAAACTCGCATCAATAAATAAAAAGAATCAATTTTAGTTGCATGTAGCTTTTCAATTTGACCTCCTCATAGTTTTGAGTTTGAATCCTTTTCTAGAAAACATTACTTGCTTTGATAAATTGGTGATGTTGATGAGATATTGACATTTCATACGATGATAAGTTACAAGCCAATGTTCATATTTTCATCTTTCTACAACACAATGTGATATTTTAGTTGATTGAAAATTTTCATTTTCCATACTTTTTTTTAATAAATTGCACATAATGTAGCATTTGGCCAACCTTTATATTTGAACACATTGAATTAAAAAAAATGTTTCTTTGCATTAATATGTTTTAAGTGATTAAAATATTTACAAAATGTAAATGAGTGTTTTTTTCATTTTCCCTATCTTGGGAAAGTTCCAATGCAAACCAAGAACAATTTGTTTTCTTACATCCACTCAATATTTCATTTGAACAAAGTCTGAATGACTTCCTACTCTTTCACGACATGTCTTTTGTCTAGCTTTAGCTTTTGTTTTCTCAACACTTCATTGTGTACCACTTGTGTGTGTGTTTTTTTTCTTTTCATTTTTCTATCAAGTGTACTTAGATCTCTAGAAATGATAAATCCTTTGGTCACCTTTAATGTGTAAGGTAAGGACTAAAAATGGGGCTATTAAGGGAGGCCCCCACATGGGATGATAGTTGAATGTGGGATTTGGACTTCACAAAATGACCCCATTTGAGGTCCTTATTTGTTGTAAAGAATGGGAGAGTTTTTCTTTCATATCAAAAGGTTATGATTCATTTGAATGCCTCACATGTATGATTATATTTTGTGCAACCTATTATCTTTGCTTTCAAAATATGTTTCAAAGGTAACATTAGAATAGAAAAATAAAACCAAGTAGGATATAAGTAAAAGAACATAAGATTCCTCATAAGGTTTAACTAAATGAAGAACTTTACATGTAAGATAGAGTCCAAGGAAAATTTATATAAAAGATAAAACACCTCCAATTGCACTAGAAAAGTTTTACCAATTTTTTATATAACATTATTTGGAATATTGTTCAAAAGCACTAATTGTGTGATGTATATGAATAATAAAATGCTAGCCATACTCGTCACATTGTCTTTCATTGTTTATGTTATTTTTGCCACATTGAAATGGATGATTAAGGTAAAAAGCACCCAAAGTTGCCAATGCACCTTAAGCCAAGGTCTAAATTAACATCTGATCATCACTTGTTTTATATGGAAAAATGAAGTGTTTTATTTCCATAGAGTAATGTCCTTTAAATCATAGCTTTGGCACATGTGTTATAGCTTTTTAATGGCATTTTTTATTCACATGAAAATATAATCAACAAAGATTTGGTCAACTAAAACATCTTTTACAAAATAGGTTACTATCAAAGGTAAGTTAGTCGATTAAGAAAATTAACTAATTTTACAAAAAATAAAAATTCATCGCAATCCCATTTACAAGAAGTTTTAAATCTTTTAATATTTTTCCAAAGAATAAATACAAGCTAAAATCAAAAGTTTTTCTCATCAAAATGTTTATTTTGATGGTTATTAACTTACACATAAGGTGTGTAACTTTTTGCACCTTCTTTGGTTACTAATTAGGTTTTTCATTTTAGACCTAACTAGCACATCATAGAATAAAAGGTAAAATTAACTACATTGTAAATTAAATATAAATATAAATCCATTAGAACTCGAATCCAGCAAAATTAACACACTTTCATAAGTATTGACATCAATGTATCAAAATTTTAATTCAAAATTATTAAACAAAGATTTTAATTTTCCTCGAAACTTTCTTTAAAAAATTTCATGTACTTCATTAAAAACCCAATTTCTAGTGTGAAGGCTTAATCCTTATAAAAATTCCATTTCTTGATCATTAAGGTGATTAAAATCAATTGTAAAATCCAACCTAGAAGATGTTACAAATTTTTTGTTAACACCAAAAATGGCATATGATAATGTTAATGGTATGTTACAAATAGGTTATTAGTTGGTGTACATAATCATTACAAGTTGGTTCGATGCCAACTAGCTTCTAGTTAAGATTTAATTTGAATTTGAACTTGAACTTCATATGTGAAAAACAGATTTTTGGGGACATTATTTTTTTGTATCTTTTTTATTTTTCTTTTGGTAGAATAGAGCTTTTGTTTTGATTTACTTTTGTGATTACATTTACCATTGATTCTTACTTGATTAACATATGTTTTAATTGGGTAACAAGTACATGATGTTTACATATATTAATACTTGTTTGGAGAGTATTAAAAGTTTTTAATGTAAATTTATATTTTACGATTTGGACACCATTCTTAGAATCAAAGTTTTAGATTACAATATTTGGTTCAATTTTATGTTTAATTATACTTTCCTTTTTGTTTGTGGGAAGACAATACATAATTGAAAGTTTATTCATTTAATATGCTAAAAAAATTGTTCAATTCTTAAAGGGTAAAAATATAAGTGGTTTTGGTATTGTACAGGTTTTAATATATGAAAATTAAAGTAATATAAAATCTACTAGTGAGGTTGAACATGTCTAGAACTATGACTTACTACTAATAATTTTAAACTAGTAGAATACCATAATAGACATAAATAACTATCAAGATTTCTTATTTAATATTTTTATCATTAACACCTTGTGGATGATTATGCACAATCAAATAATTTTCATGATTACATGACTAAAAGTGGGATTAAAGAATTGTCCTGATCATGAATCCCATATTTTGGCATAATGACA
This sequence comes from Sphagnum tenellum, assembly GCA_963921925.1. Taxonomy (NCBI): domain Eukaryota; kingdom Viridiplantae; phylum Streptophyta; class Sphagnopsida; order Sphagnales; family Sphagnaceae; genus Sphagnum; species Sphagnum tenellum. Next base: position 4,933,604 of record OY998159.1, read on the forward strand.
ATAGGCATTTTTATTTGTATTAAAAGACCAAGTTCATAAAAAAAATGGTGCATGTGTGTTATGCATATCTTGTGAAAAGGACTACCAACATTATTCATGAAGTTAGGTGACAAGGAGTTGCTTCTGTTCCCATTTGTGAATTTTTTTGAAAGTAATTTTAAGTATGGTAGGCCTTCTTTGTGGAAACAAAAAGGGGTAACATCCATATGTGTTAATGGTGATGGGTGAAAATCCTTTAAGGTGTACCATTTAGGATGAAAAGGACCTAGCCTTTTAAAAAATCCATTTTCCTTTATAGATTTCATCAATATTAATGAATAAAAAAATACAGTATTTTACAATATAATATTTTAAATTGTCACAATTTTGGATTACATCAATATCATCCACTTTGTGTCCTATGTACGGTGAAATAAGATTAGGTAAAGGAATATAGAAAAAGGTCATGTTGTGACAAGATTTTGGTACACTTTTTAAAAATGATAGACTAGTTCCCAAAATGGATAGAAGCCAAGGTTGTGACTAATCACATGTTTTGACTATTGTAAATATTTTTGAAGAAGCAATTTATAGATTTGGTATACCTAAATATATGTTGACAAATAATGGAACGAGATGAGTAGGAGAGTTTAATGCATTGTGCAAAAATTATATGGAATTAACTATCAAATTATCAAATGTTTTCCCATCTTTGATATAATGAATGGCATAAAGACTCTTCACAACTTTGTTTGAAGTTCATGGTTAAAATATTTGTTCTACTAGATATATGACTAACGATTCCTATGTGCAGCCAAGAACATTCTTTGGATATGATGTGGTGAGGAGGACAACAATTAAAAAAGTTCTAAATATATGTTGTCACTATACAAAAACCAAAGTTAAGAATGGATAATTGTTTAGATTCCTTATGTGAAATGTTTTCAAAATGGGTATTATTGATGATCAAATCCAACAAAGAATATGGCATGAAGATGTAAATGACTTTATGTGTTACATTAAAACTTTTGTAGATGTTAATTAATTCCACTTGTCATATTGTCATAAATGTTAAAATGGTATCTTGTGAATGTTAACCACAATAAATTTCATACTTTTGGAAGTGTTAGTTTGTTACATCTATTGTACATGTTAGTTAACATGTTTCCAATCACATGTTAGGTGATAGAAAACATGAAGTCTTTCTAGAATAGTTCCTGTAATAATGTGCTTAAAATGATTATTTAAATTACCTACATGTTCATTTTGGTTACAATATAAACTATTTACTAGCTATTATACATCTTAGTCGTCAGGTTATTAGTAAGATAGATACCTATATAAGGAAATTATTTTGAAGAAATGATGATACATTCATGATTTTTTTCATACCCTGTTTTGTAATCCATTTCAAATGCAAATTTTATAATTATCTGGAGTTATCGCTTGAATTAATGACATGCCCTTAAGCTTGTCCCAAGGAATTGGTGGTAATTCCCCAATTTGCATTTAGTTCATTTTGGATTAAACTATTAATTTTGGACTTTTCAGCTTGGTGGTTGGATCACGTTTCATATTCAATTTGAAACAAAATAATATTGATATCTATTGTTGCATCATATGACATATGGTGGCCCCCAAATCAAAAAAAATCTCCAATTTTTCAAACTCCAAATAGTCATTTGTTAATTCTAAACTTTTCAAAAGCCCAAAGTATAATGATCAAAGTAAAAATAATATAAATAAAGAAGAACCAAAGGCATAATCCTTATCTGCATGCCTTTGAACAAAAGGGCATGTAAGAAGTCCATGAAGGATTAAAACAAACTTTTCAAATTGAGTTCATTAACATGTAAAAATGCACAAACCAAGAAAAGAAAATGATTAATGCATTTTAGAACCAAATTGGGTCCTAGATTTACCTTGGATTCATCATAATCTCGCACAACCTAAATTTGGGAGGAGTCACCAATTTTCGTTTATAGTATATTTCGGACCTATTTGTGAAGGTTACATGGAAATGGTTGAAATTCTCAAGAGTCCCAAAATGGATTCCTAAAATTGAAACAAAGTGTAAGAAAATGCAAAGAAATGAATCCCCACACTAGCTTCCTAGTGGATTCCCAATTTGAGGTCCCATAGTTGTCCCAATTTCAAGTTGAAATATGCCATTATGTGTACCTTATGCATGGTATTCTTTAGTGAAGGGCAAAAAAAATTCATTCTATGTTGAACACATGACTTTTCATTTTTAGGTTAAAATAATGTCCAATGTGGCACAATAAAATTTGTAGGCCAAGAAAATGTGCTTCAATCTTGAACATTATCTTGATTTGCATGATAAACTTGATGGGTTTCATTTTTTTAATGTATTTGTTGCAACCTCAAAGCAAAGGGTTGGGACTATAGTATATGAACAAGAGAATTACCTTCTTAAGGTTGGATATAAAATAATGAGAAAAACCATCATAAAATGGTTGAACATTGAATGTTTTTAGTTGGATGATCAAATATGACATAATTGTTCACTAACATGCATCAATTTCCAAATTTCACATTATTTGGGTAAGTTTATTAACTATTAAACTTTTGAAACACAAATGGTTGTGAATTTTATATGTGGAGTATGGATTGTTTGGAAAATATGTACCAAGTGTTTTAAGAAATAAATTTAAGTTAGTTATTTTATATGACACTTTCAATTATGTAATGATCTTTACCATGGGTCCAAGCATGGAAAAGTAGACCAAACATTATGTCCACTCAAAATCCAATTTAAAAAATGGTGTTTTTAAACATAAAAAACAAGATATTATATTATAATTTCTTAAAATTCCCATTACCTAAACATCAAAGCCTCCATTGAATTTTTGATAAGTTAAATACAAAATTTGAAAAACTTAAAATCCTTACAATGTTTTCAGAACATGTTATAATGCTTAATTATGGATGTTTTATCCTCACTAGATTCATTCCAAATCATATCATATGTTTCTATAATGGATAAAAACATGAAACAACAAGCCAAAAACCATGTCAAATCATTTTCAAAACTATATTTATATATATATACACTAATGTGGTGCCCCTTTAATGACATGTTAATCAAAGCAAGTTGTTCTTTATTATTTATATGGATGTTGAAAAATCTATATGGAACCATTGGATCATTTGATTTTGAGTTTTGATTTCAACAAAATACCTTTAAAGTTGAACACATCCTCTATCAAACACTATTAATTTCACAAAGGGGCCATTGATTTTCATAATATACAAATTATTTGATGTTGAATTTCTCTTATAATAATAGGGGATTATTAGACACACATAAATAGAATATTCAAAATTTAAAGAATCTATAATTTGATCTTTTTTCAAAAAATAAATAAAATTAGGTCTATTTTATGTTCATGAGTCCTTTATGACATGTAAATGTGATGCAATGTTAATGGTGTTTTTTAAAAAGTTGTAGAATATAATGCAAAAGAATAAACTTCAAAGTAGTTAACATGTTTTGACATGATTTGAAGTTGTGATCATTTTTGAAGATGAAACACAAAAATCTAATGCAAAATCTTAAAATTTTAAAGAATCATATTTATTAAAAAATGATTTAAAAATAGCATGTGATATATTGGAAAATTTGTAATAAGTAAAAATAATAACTTTTAAAATGTTTTGTCAATAATTCCTTTCCATGAAAAAACGTTTTTTGGCAAAAAGACTATAATCCTTTGAGACAAAGTAAACAAATTGGTTCATTGGTTCATGATTGCACACTAATATATTAAAAACATTGTCATGAAATGTGATCTTGAATGACTTGCAACATTAGTATTTTTTTTAAAAATAAAATATAAACAATTAAACATTAATTAGACTTGTTGTGGTTCCTGTTTATGTGGACACACCCTACAAATTACCTTTCGAATATAAAAAAACCAATATTTCATCTACTTAAATCCCATTTTTTGTTTATATTGCAAGGATCACAAGTTGTCCATTTTACCATGTTTTCATCTTTATATCTTAACCTAATATATTTTTATTTCACTAAATATTTTGTGTTTATACTAGTCATTTTTAAAAATACTTTTATTTACTTTTAAATTTCATTTGCCTCTAATTATAGTGATAATGACAATTGGAATTGGCTTCAGTAAACTAGGTATACGGTTCATTGGTGGTTGCCATTAAAACAAATTTGGATGTTTTGACATGGAAATGCAAGGTTGGGCAAAACAATATGGGTTTAAGCCTTTGCAATTGTGCAATTTTTACTTTTGTCTATTATAGTACATCATAGTGCAATTTTAATTATTGGTTTATAAACTTGCTTGGATTTTGAAGCACCAAATTGACCACAAAGACAAAGAATCAAATGTCAAATTTACAAAGATGAAATTGTAAGAATTGAATATTGGATTTTTTCATTTGATGATGAAAATACAATTGCAAGAAATAATTGGTACAAATGATTATGATCATGATTATTGCACAATTTTGTTACTGTTGTTGTAGATTGCAACTTTAGGTTTAGCAATGGAGCTTATAGCTTATTCTTGTGTTATTGATACAATGAATGTGATGATGATGTTATTGTTACTTTTGATAATGATGAAAATAGGAAAATGTGTGACGTAAAATAGCTTCTAGTGTTGTGAATCATTTGAATAAATTGAAATCATTGTATGAAATGCCATTGGGTGTTGTTTTTGGCTTTTTGATGGGAGACTCATCAAACATTTTTTTTGGCATAATTGGAAGAAGTTGCTTGTTGTCGTTGTTGTCATTTTCATTTTATTGTTGTGTTTGCGAACACCACCACCATTCTTTTAATTGTTTTTATGCTTTGCACAAATGACATTATGTTATCTTTAAAGTTGATGCTCCTATTTTGCTTAAGGTTTTATCTACTTCCAAAATTATTTGAGACTTGACATTTTTGTGTATATGCATGTGTATGTGCATGTATATCCCCTTCTTTCAGTTTCTCTTTGTCTCTATCTTTATGTCATTCTTTTTGTGTTTTGGTGTTTCTTAACATTTTTGGTGGGTTTCTAAACAATCTCCTATGGTGGTGATATTGTTAATGGCTCTCCTATGAAAAGTGCCAAGTTCATTTATACTCTTCATGTGGTGATTAACAAAGGGAAATAAATTGATGGTGTGTCATAGGAGGGGAAAAAAAGTGGAAAATCTCTCTTCTCTCCAAAGGGAGTTGTCATTTTTATATAAACAATGGAGGGTTGTTGTTATGAAAGTTTGAAGATGTTGAAACAATAAGAATTCTAGGGGTTTATGATAATGTTCTCTAAATAATAATCATTGTAGCATAGCAATAACTAAAATTACATGTAACAATCAAGGAAACAACTTTGTATCATCATTATTTTTTTAAATATTGCACTTGATTTTTTTCTTCAAATCAAAGTTTGTTAGGATTGTAATTTCTTTTTCTAAGTTTTTATACAACCATATTCTCACCCGGTTTGGCTATCCATTAAACATTGTGACGGATGAAGGTGCCCATTTTATTAACGATATCATTCATTATCTAAGCATTCATTTTATAATAAGACATATTAATTCCACTATTTATTATCCACAAGGGAATGGGCAAGTTGAGTCTACTAACAATTTTTATACATTACTCACAAAACTAGTGAATGAAAATCAAAATGACTAGGGTGAGCACTTATCCACAATTTTATTTGCTTATAGAAATGTTTTTAAAGTTGGAATTGGTCACACTTTGTTTCAATTAGTCTATGGATTACACCTATTATTACCTATAGAGTACTTAATACCATCTAGACCAAGGAATGGTCAAAGTTTTAATTAATTGATTGTTAGAGCTAGAGAAACTACAAGAGAATTGATTCGTAACACAAGTCATTATGGTCCCATAATTGGTACATTGAAACTAATTACTAGTTTGGAAATTATGTTCCATGGTTTCTAGGGGTTGTCAAGGCACATTCCCCTAAATTTCAAAGACAATGGTTTGAACCATATAAGATTTAGTATATATTGTTTAACAATACTATACTATTAGTGACTATTCACAAATTTGATCTTAATCTCGTACTAATTAATATTAATTGGTTGAAACCTTATAGGTTTGTTGAGGACCAATCATTTTAGTTAGTCTTAACTAAATTTAGTGGCTAGAAGAATTGATTGAGACTAACAATTATGATAACCTATTCATTGAGAAATTGGTTGTACTTGACATTCTTGGTAACCTGGTCACTAAAAAACTAATTAAAACTCATTTGGGAGGCTTGCTAGTTGATACCTAGGTGAGAAAGGGAACTAGTTTTGATTTGTCCAACCAAAAACTAGTTGAAGGAGGTTTCACAAACCTCTTGGAACGATATTTGATTGTGGAAACACATGTTAAGATTATTGTTGTGCAAATTCAAGACATCTCAATTAACCTAATTGCAAGTGTCAACTTTTGACGAAAAATTAACTCTAAAAGTCGTGTTGTTTTTTAAACATTGCCATTTTTCACATGGTGGCTGCAGTATGAAGAATCGACATATTTCTTGAAGTGTTGATTCATAATTCTACTTTGGACTTTCTTATTTCTTCTTGCATAATGATAAAGAGATGAACACTTTGGATCAATTAATAAAGAGAAGAACAACGAAAGAAAAGGAATTGACGAATTAGTGAAAGGAGAAGGAGAGAGAGGAGAAAAAGCTTAAGAAAGGAAAAAAAGAAGTCTTTAGAGCAATCGAAGCAGTTTATATTAAACCACTTGTGTGAAGATCGCCTATTTTTGGAGAGAGCAATGAGAGTTTTAAAGAGGAAAGGGACTTTAAAAATATATATTTTAGAGGCATTGTAGCATCCTGCCACTATTAAAGAAGGATTTGATGAAACATTGTGGGGTTTAAGATGACATTTTTCACCTTCCAAACCTGCAATCATAATAATTAGTGATTTTGAGGTGGAGGAACATATGGAAGAATGGGCCACAAAAAAAGGAATTAATCAACCTATTGAGGTTGAGCAACCGATCGATTTTTCATCAAAATTGGTTAAAAAACAATATTTTGGCATTGAAACTAATTCACCCAATGTACCCATTATTGTACATACTAAGGCATGATTTAAGTGTATGATGAAGTGCAAGGGGAAAGATTTGGTAGAAGAAGGTATTTCACCTGCCAAGGTTATTCGAAAACGAACACTTGTTGAAAGGAAGGATATCGCCAAAATGCTACAATGGATCTAAATGGGAGCAAGGGAATGGTAGTGGGTTAAATGAACCCGTTTAGGTGGCTTGTTCCCAATTGATTGGACAATCCCATGAACTAACATGTTGGAGGAGTTCCTACATACTTGGAGTCCACATAGGATGGATGGATTTAGGTAATTGTTTATGGAGAAAAAATTACCATTGACCAAGCTTTATTTGTTCAACAATTTGGAGTGCAAGCTAAAGGAATGATTGATGCAGCTAACACATTAATCACATGGGCACACGTTGTTTTCAAGAACATAGTTGGATTGGATGCCTTTGTCAACAAAGAACAATGGAAGGTGATTTAGATGAAAGAAGAGTATCAAGCCAGGTTTGCAACCATTTGGCAAATTGTTTACCAATGAAAGAGGTTAGCCTACTTCAGCAATCATATTGCCATTATTTTTAAATTGGCAAAAAGGGGGAAAAGGTCAACTAGTGTTCCATCATGTTGGCGCAAATGGCAATAAAGTTGATTCGATGGGCAATGCACCATAAGACCATTGCAACAAGGTTGGTAGTACTTGACTAAAAGACAACTACTTGTTATTTGGGACTAGTCATAAAGGTTTGTCTGCAACACTAGTTTCCACTATTTGAAGAGGAGTTCTTAGGACCTCAAGGTACCTATTGACTCTTTGAAGCCACGATTGGTTTAAGGTAAAGGCAAGAAGAAGATTGTTGGGGAACAATTTAGAAAACTTCTCTTGAAATCATCACCAAGGAATAGTTTATTAATGAGGGCCAATTTATGCGTTGAACCAACATTTCACCACAACTAGTTCGTTAGTCACATTGATTAAACGTATGTATAAAACCATCAACACTTCGAGACTAGTTGAATCCAGAACCGACCAGTTTTACACCAAAGTAGAAGGCATGCACCCGTCATCATGTCCTAATTATGGAAAGAGGAGATGAAAAGATGGAGGTTGATGTTACCATGCAACAAGACGATGAGTCCATATGACTTGAAAATGATTAACCATGGAGGACAAAAACAAACATGATTCTGAACATGTAACCAAAAAACCTTCACTTGTTTAAGAAATTTTTGTTCCTATATAATAAATTAACAACCTATTGCCAACAAAAGTTGATCAACCAATTCAACCGGTTCCATCTAAACATGTTCAGCTAGTTTTACCGACACATGTTTACATCTTTCTTGAAACATTTTTGGCTCATGATCAACATGAAAGTTTCACACAAATTATTCTTTTCTTTGAACAAGCCTTTATAGTTGCTCAAAGGTGGTTTCATATAGTAAACATCTTAACTAATTTTAGGGCTAAGTTCAATGTTGTTGAAAACTTATTAGAAGAATCCAACAATCAATTACAAGCTTATTGCTTGGAACTGATTAGTAATAAGCAAACCTTACTAATAAAAATAAAGAATTAACTCCTACAAAGGCCCATATTCTTAGATTATAGATCAAGAATAAGCACCTAATTGCCAAGGGTGTTGAAGTTGTAAAGGTAATCAAGAAGGTTAAAACTTTGCAACATTTGTATAATGGACAAAATCAACCCCATTTTAAAAGCCATAATGATTTCAAAACTTTACATGCTGACCATGACCAGTTCGCAAGGGATTATGGCAAGATGGAAGTAGTTAGTGTCTTGCAAAACTAAGGAACACATGTTTGGAGTAAAGGGATGGTAAAAATGAAATTTAAATTCTAACATAATATTTCACACTACTATAACAATAGACTTGCATTTCACGTGCATATGTTCATTATTTTTGTCTTGAGTCTCAACAAATTTAACATTACCATCCATTCCAACATCAAATTCATGGTTATTTCATGTAATTAGAATTTGCACTTTAGAATACATTATAAAAAATTCTAGAAAACAAGATTGCAATTCATTTCATCATAATCTAACATTATAGAAAATTCACACCCTCCAAAACCATAGGTGATAGTTTTGCATCATACGACTTTACATTTCAATTGATAGGACTTGAGTCCTAAGAAAGAGACTTGGCAGGCTCAAAAAGGAAAAAAACCTAAGCTTCCAACGGCTTTTCGAAAACCGAAGGTATCTTTGTATTTTATAAAGACAAAGGAGTTTACATTTGGGACAGGGTACTTAGTAGATAAATTAGGTGGTAATTTTTCGTTAGGTGCCTGAGTTCTGCTTATAATATTTGTGGCGTTTCCCTATGGTAATTTGCTTTTCATATTAATTTCTAGGTTTTTTCACTTTATCACGCAAAGATCCCTAGCAGCTTTCAGTTTGTTTCATTTAGCTCCTATTAGATGCTTATCAGCATCATCTAGACGTGGATGTTCATCGTTCATCAGTACTTTTTTTCTCTTTTAATTGACTAACGGTTGATTACGAGCATTCATTTTTTTCTCCTTTCGGCCTCTTTCAATAGCTGATCTGCGTTTTTAGCTTCATTGATAAGCACTTAATTTGATAATCAAACTTCAACTTTTCCAATTTGAAGTTCTTTTCTCGCAATTTGAATTTATTTACTTTATTTGGATTATCTACATACCTAGAATATAACCAAGTACCCCTCATCGTAGTAAACATGCCTATCCTACTATCAGTTATCCTAACAGCCTCTATGGATGGGGTTTTCCTCTGCAAAGTGACCTACAGCCTCTCTAGCAACCTTTGTGGCTTTCCTTTTTTTTCTCATACTTTACTTTATTACTTTGCTCACGACCCGCGTACTTTTTCAAACTATTTTATGAGGAGTACCTCTATTGGGCGTACTGTTAGAATGGCGGCTAGACCTACAAAAGCAATGAGAGAGCACACAATAAAACTGTAGAAATTTCTTAGTAGGCTAGGTGTGAGCGTCAACCTAACAGCTACTTTCCTTTGCAAAGCTAACGCATGGAAGTAGCTGTCTAAAACTTGTAAAATACCGTCTCAGGTAAGTGCAATGCTTTTACTTTCTGGGGTAGAAAATTTGTGCCTTTTTTTAGTTTCCATTTTGGCATATCTTGAAATAAACCAAGATGCCAAGAAACAAGCAACGTAAAACAAAATTGACTAGAAATCTGTTGTCTGCCTATAAAGCTAAGCCAAAGAGCAGACTTAAGTTAATATCAATAAATGGTGGATACAGCCGCAAGAGCTAAATTATGGTATAACTGCTCATAGATTGCGCATTTATATGATAGATTTATACAATAAGTATTGAAAAATGATAGAGCTGAATAAAAGGTGGGCCTGTTAAATGGAAAATATCTAACCTAATATTTTGAAAACAAAAAAATCTAGAAAATAGTAAATAAATTCTCAAGCACACACTATTAGATAAAATATATCAAAAATAGATTTTATCTTTCGATACTCAGGTCAAGGTCCTGAAAATGAGAACATATAACCATATTGAAGTCAGAACACTCCTTTTTGAAAATCTCCAATTATTACTAGAGCTTCGTGCTTTTTCGATTTTTACATTAATTTATCTGTCCCGGGTATTTACCAAAGTGTTCTTATGTCCACGTAAAACATATATTTTGTTGAGAGCGGTGCTTTGACGTAAAGCTAGAAAAGTGTGATGATAAGTAGAGGGACTCATGGTTGAGAGTGCGTTTTTTATTATTATTTGTGAGACACTAATTTCTCCCAAGAAACATACATAAGATTTATTCATTTTTTTCAATTGATTAGCATTTAAGCTTTTAATGGCTATATGTTGCTCAGGTACGAAATATGAACATACAATTCATTGTAGAAGTCGATGTTTCTCCATATTATTGAAAACATGAATCCAAGTTATAACATAATCCCATGTTTTGTTGAAAAATTTCCAAAAAAACAATTAAAATTTGTGCCATTTCAAAACAGAATCTATGGTTTTCTACTACAAGTAACTCCAATTCCTCCTACTATTTTCTAAAACTTTCCAGCCTCATCTTCTCCTCTATCCTTTGTTCTCTAAAACTCTCCTTTTTTAAACTATCCTGAGTCACGTCATCATGATCCAAACAACAAGAATCCAAAATTTAAACTAATAAAGTTCCCTAATAGGTGTTATCATAATCGCCTTGTTCATCCACAATCACATACTCAACCTACCACCTTTGTACTTTGGATTTTGTCCCCGAAATCCTTACAAAATGACATAAAATGAAATGAGAATATTTTATATCCTTTTAAACATATGTTTCCCCTACTACAGTATTGTAATCCCAATCTACATTGAAACCGGTGGTTCTATATCTATGTTTTATTCTACAATTATGATCTCCTCCCCCATTAATTTAGTTTATGGTTCTATTTCCAGATGTTGTATCTTGGATATATTTTCCACCTTTTCTTGTTCTTGAATTCCCTTTGGTTTTTTTTCTTCTTGACCCCATTTTTTTAAGGTCCTATGGTATCTCTGGCTATACCTACTCCTCCTAAGCTCCTCCATTTTTAAGGTCTTTTGATTCCTTTATATGTACTTCTGCCTCTTAACCTATCCCACTAGGCCCTACTTCTATCTCTTCATCTTGGTTCAATACCTTTGTACTTATTAAACTACCACAAATGAAATTTCACTTGATGAACAAATGAAAATTCTTTTGATAAGCTTCCAACTTGGACCTTTGAATTTTTTCAATAGTTTTATGTTCAACCATATTCTTTTCCAACTCCTTTGTAAAATATTATTCTGTAACCTCCCACCACTCCTCAAATGAAAAGGTGGGAGGTTACATGATAATTAATTTTTTAAAATTAATTATGTATCCTTCTACTTTAAGGAGAAATATTACTCTGTGACCTCCCACCTTTAATTAATGGTTTCACATGACTATCCAAAGCTTCTTGTTGTTTCTTATGAAAAAATAATGTTTTTGTCCACTTCCTTTCTATGGTTTCCTAAATTTTAACCTTTTGCCATAAATTCTGCATTTATTCATTCTATGACTTTAACTTTGTTGTGCTACCCTTGAACTCTTCATTCTCATCTTGCAATTTCTTAATGAATATATATTTTTGTTTAACCTTTGCCTTATTCTTTCTCCATATTTCCACATTATGTTTATACCCCTTCTGGAGATCTCTCTCCTTATCCAATTCCTCTTGTAACATTGCCTTCTCCTTCTCCCCTGTAACTAATATGTTATTCAAAGTGTTTACTGTCAAAATCAAATTCCCCATATTTAGATTCACAATTGCCATGGTCTGAAATAATTCATCCACTTTATCTGTGTTCATTACTTCAACAACTACCTCCTCCACAAACTTTGGTATACTTGTTTGTATCGTAGGATCTCCAGATCTTTCTACGAATGATCCCAACTGATGTACCATTCTTTTCCCCAGTTCAAATTCAAACATGAATCCTTCTACAGATTCTAGCCTACTAAATGTTACATATAGTTCTATTGATTTAAACTTGTCAAAAGTAGGTTGTGTTGCCACTCTTTTTATATGTAGTTTAGTAACATGTAGACCTTCCTATGTTTGTTGTTGTTGTTGTTGCAAATGTTGTTGTAAATGTTTTAGACTTAAATGGTCTCCATCCAATCTTCACATACATCCCCTTTAAAATGTAGATGTTCCTCGCCTTTTGGAAACCTTATGTCATGTTCCCTTTTAACTCCTTGGCTCTGCTCCCTCAACTATCTCTCTTGTGGCAATGTCATCTATGGTATCTCATGCGTTTGCTCCTTCAGTTATCTCTCTTGTGGAGATGTCATCTATGGTATTGTTGTAGTCTATTTAACTGCTTGTACCATTGTTGGCACTATAAATGGTTCCATTTTTCCTCTCATCATTTTTTGTGCCGTGAAATTTGTGCTTTCGTGTTCCCTTTTCATGCATGAGCTTGAAGCTCTTCCTTCCTCACCTCTATTCTTCCTCTTGAAGCACTTATTTGAAAGTTTGCTACAACTTTCTTTCAATTATTTGATGTTGTCTACATTTCCTCCCTAGTTCTTTTAACCTTGGCCAATGGTTTTAATGGATTGTCCTTTTGATGCACAAACAAATATTGAAAGATTTTTGTTAATACCAAAGTAGATTGACATGTATCTTTCTTATTCTCCTTAACATGCATATACCACCTATCTAGTTCACTACATAGACTATTGAATATAATTTATGCCCAATTTACTTTCTGCCCCTTCTCTACTCTCACCATTGTAATAACATTCTTGTTGCTACAATATTGTACCTTTTCCTTTTGATAAATGACAAATATAATGGTAGGATATTTGAGAGAATATGGCATACATAAACACTTTGGATTCCATTAATTTGTAGAAGAATTTGTAAGTGCAAATTTACAATTTTATAATGTTTGAACTGCTAGTGACTCATTGACTTATCCTTTTGATTCTTTTACACACCCTTCCACACATTCCAAAAATCTACAATAAGTGATTACATACACCTTATGCCTAAAGTAGATATCTACACCCTTGATAAATAATGTGTTTAGAAATTCCAACATTACATTAGGCATCGGTGCTTCCCACCCCATTAGAAACAAAGGAACAAGCGTTACTCTAGAATCCCAATCTTCTTCCGTAGCAATATCCTTCCAATTCTCCATCCACTCTACATGTTTGTCATAGTTATGTTTCGTTTGTGTCCACATGAATTGCTCAAGGTTTGGAATTTTAATACCTTTCTCCAAAAGTGTAACTTTGTCCAAAATTAGGCACCTTCTCTTTGCTACTACTTCCGCTTCACGTTGCTCCATCACCATTGCCCTTCATTGTGCTTCTTGCCATTGTCTACACCTGTGTGGCTTGTTGTACTTTCAATTGCATTTATGTGGATAATTCTTCTTCTTGCATAACAATGTTCTCTTCCCTTGTGTCCTTTTGCATTGTTAATACCTCCACACAAAGATGTTCCTTAGCTTTGTCTTCCTTTTATTCTTCAATGCACACTGGATCTACTGATGTAGCTCCTGGTCTTGTATGCTCTCTAGCACGCCAACGTTATCTACTTTTGCACAAAAACTCAATTACAAATGTTCCAATTATATTTATAGCTTGAATTATTGTCTACATAAACTATATCTTCTCATTATACGCCTTCCCTTTTGCACATTCTGAAGATGATGATGAATGCAGCGACAACCTTACAATTAATGGTTGAATGTTCAACATTCCTATTTTAGTTCTTCTCAACTCCTCTTCTACTTTTGTTCTTTTCAACTATTCAACTTCATCCTCTTGCCTTTGTCTATGCTCACTCCTTTGCGCTTCCTTTTTCCTTGCTATCATTGCAGTTTATCAATTGCACTCTTTGCATTCGTACTGTTGTGAACTTTAAAACTTAAAAAATGCACATAATTTTTAGTAATAAACACAAACTACTTTTGACAATTACCCTGTTTTTTCTCGTCCTTGAACATCCTGCCCATCACATTCATTTTTTAATTTACCCACTGTCTTTTAATTAACATATGATCCTCAAAAATAGTACGGCCCATCACTAAGTTTATGTGTCCCTTATACATATTCCATGTATTTAAAAGGTTTGAATTCATTCACGTTGACCAACACAAGGTTAGTTTCAAACTTCTCAATGGTCATCAATAACACAATGTTATTTGGCAAACACATATTGTATTTAGTACAGTCCAAACCATTTCTTAGTAAACTTCCTTAAATGTGACTTATTGCCCTTTGGAAACCATAAAACATAATCACCAAAATTAAATTATTTTTTTAGATTTTTTTAATTAACTCCAATATGTTTTATTCCATTGCTAAAATGACTATAGTTTTTATAACCTACATTTTAACTTCCTACAACTTTTGAAGCTTTGTAATTTTGCTAATTAAAACTTTCACTATAGTACTATCTCTTTCAGTTCCAGTAACAATTGGAACGATGTACTATATGGGCATTAATGGATGTAATCCATACACTAGTTGATATGGTGTATACCATATTACTAATTTATATGCATTTGTGGTTTGATTAGACACACTTGTGGGTTTTATACTATCCGATAATCTTGACAATGCATTTGTAGCTACATGAGTTTTGCCCGCTTTATACACTATTGTGAAATCATATTTGAGGAACAATAACAACCATCTAGTTATTATCCTTGAAACCTATGGTTTGTTAACCAAATACACCAATGCCATATGAACTACATAAAAGACAAATTTATTACCCAACAAATAATGTCTGAACTTGTGTAAAGAAAAAACCATTGCTAAAGCCTTTCTCTCTATTGTGTTATAATTTTGTTCTCTTTTGTTCAGAAGCCTAGAAGCATGCACTATTGGTTGATCACTCTTCCCTATTATGTTTTGAGACAACATAACCCTGATAACTAATAAGGACACATTTATATGAATATCAAATTTCGCTTGTTAGTTTGGTGATATCAATATTGGTGTTTCAATATACTTTTGTTTAATCAATTCCTAGGCCTTCTGACATTCCTTTGTTTAAAGAAAATTCTGTCTTTTTGGTCAGTTTAATGATAGGTGCCATAATAGGAGCAAAGTTTTTTATAAAACAATTGTTAAACTATGCCATCCCATTGGATATTTGAATATGCTAAGGATTCTTAGGTGGTGGCATTTTTATTATTACTTGGATCTAGTAGTTTCCCTTCTTTGGAAACAACAAAACCCATATCATCCTTGAAAATATAATAAATGCACATTTGTTTAAATTTAGTTTAATGCCATATTCTTTGCACTTTTGAAAACATAGTCCAAGCTTCTACAAATGACTCTTCATGTCATTATACACCGTTAACTCATCATAAATATATTCATAAAATTGTCCAGATATTCTCCAAATGTTATTGTCAAGGCTTTCTAATATGTTGGAGGTCCATTTTTAGCTCCAAACATCACCTTCCATATAAAAACTCCTTAGTCTATAACAAATGCAATCTTGTATTTGTCCTTTCGAGTTATAGATATTTGATGATATCTTGAATATCCATTTAAGAAGGAATATGCTTCATACCCTACTACTGTGTTCAACATTTCACATGTGAAAGGTAATAGGTATGGATCCTTTGTTGTGGTTGCATTTAATTTTCTGAAATCTATATAGATTTTCAACTTGCCATTTTTTTGAAGTATTACTACTATGGGTGACAACCATGTAACTTCTTCTACAGATTCGATAAATCCAATTGCTAACAACTTATATATATCTTGTTTGACCATTGTAGCATACTTTGGGTTTAAATCTATACTTGGCCTAATGTGCCAACAATATAGTAGTGTCCAAGTCAATTCTATGTTGTGTTAGTTTTGGTGGAATCCCTTTCAAGTCTTTATATGTCCATGCAAAACCATCTTTGAATTCTTTCAACATTTGCTCCACTTCCATCATCTTGCTTGTTTCCAACCATGCATTAATCTTCAGCATTTGTGGATTTGCATTAATTCCCATGTTGAGCTTCATCAATTGTTGTTCTTTAGTTAATGTCCATCAAACTATCTACAATCATGTGCTTTGATGTTTGCTAAAGTTTCATCCACTTCAACACTCCATGGTTGATGTATGTAGTATGTCTTTAGATACACCTTATGTTCCAAAGCTATTTCTAGCTCATATCTATTGCCATGTATCTTCTTCTATGTGCTTTGTACTTCGGATCCCTATTTTGAAATACTAATCTTCACATTTGTATGCACGATCCCCTCATTTGTGGTTTTCATAGATTGAATTGTCTCAGGTAAACGAATTATTCCGACGAAGATCAATTTTGACTTGTAACAAACATGATATTTTCTTTTCAATTTGTGATACCATTTTGATAATTGTAGCACAATCACACTTCTGGTCTTCTAACTTCACCTCCAAATGTTTGGTAACTATAATTGTTTTGATTGTCCCATTCCCTTGTATGGTAACAATATTACTTCCCTAATAATGTGCCACTTTAGCATCCCTCAACCATGATCTCCCCAACAACATGGACTAATTACAATCTTATAATCATTCACAGAATGTCAAATAAAAATCCTAGTTGATGAAACATATGCATGTTATGATCGAGATGTTAAAGTCAATTAACTGTTGCTAGATATTTTCTAAATAAAAACTATTTTATATATTGTATTGCAAAAGCGTCGTTGCATAGGTTGTGATAGAGCGTGGTCATGGCACGACATAATCTTTCCTATTGAGCTCTTGTTGGAGATAGAGTAGATATCCTTTATTAGGATCATGTCATGTTTCTGGACACACCATTTTCGTGTTTTGCTATAAGTCCAAGGTGGGAAGCTACATGGTCTTGCAAAGTAGGTATATGTGATCACAACAAACTAGATAACTGATGGAGATATCTATGACCGTTGTGCCATATGGAGTTGGTGTGAAAGACTCCATACGTGTCCTCAATCCATTTGTCAATCCATTTCTTGAAGGTAGACATAAAATTTCTTCTATAGACAAATCCAAGATCAACTCATGTTCTGTGTAAACATAACACAAGACATTACCAAGAGACGTCGTCTTTTGTTGTGATAGATATGTATTATAGAGGTAAACTAAGACAACAAAAGATACTAAGTCAATGGTTACGCAAAGCATTATATAACCCTAGTATTATAGGGCATTATACACATCATGCTAACCATTGAAATTTTGTATAGGTTCTAGATCAAGTTTGAGTCAACCTCTGTTCTATTCCCTCACTTTCAAGGAGAGTGTTAGTTCAAGTTAGAAGATGTAATGATATCCCTCCATCTGATGTGGAGGAAGGAGAGTGGAGCCTTGCCATGTCCCTATCTAAGTGTAGGCTAGATCCTTCACATGATGATTTGTGTCCTGGATTGTCTCCTCAGAGTCCACATCCCTTGCGGAGAGGACAATGAGGTGGGTGGAGAGGTAGACGTCAAAGAGGAGGTGGTGCTGGTCAGGTAGCCTTTACAAGGTTCTTCCAATCCTTTCCTAATCATCATAGATCATGTTACTCTTTCCAAGTTTTTTACTCAAGAGAAAGGTCTTCCATGTCAAGCAATTTTGATTAGAGAGAGATGCTTTTCGTTTTGTTTCCATGAGATTGTGATGAGGCATCCTTTTCAAAGTAACAATCCCAGATCTCTAGATGTCAGTGACATTACTCTTTACCATGGCTTTTGGAGCTCGTTGGGGGCTCTGTTTTGTGTGAGAAGTATATCTGCCTCAGTCATGAAATGAATTTCATTCAGGTCCAACATTTTATCATGACCAATCTTATTCAGCATGCATTGAAGCACTCTTTGCACCAACATCCTTGTCAATATGTTGGCGACACTATATGTTTCTTACTTGTTAAGAGTACCTAGAGCTATTTTGCATGATGAAGTACTTCTGATAGGTCAGACGCATCCTTTTTGTGTTTTTTGGTTTGAGGATTCTGATCAGGATTGGCAAGACTTTTGTGTCAGAGATGTGCTTTCATCAAACATCCAGTTTGTTCATACATATGATATAGTGATTGGTCCTGTGTGTCTACCTCATGATAGTGATCACGTATTTGAAATGAACTTGAGATTTATGGTACTCAGGCTACTCGGGTTACTTTCTGCACAACTTGACCATTCAACTAGATAAGGGACTGTGCAGAAGTTGTTTTCAGAGATACCAGAAATTGAGGTGAGTAGCACATCTGAAGTTGCATGCAAGTAGATGCATTGGCTGGATTGAGTCATTTGTACAATGCTTGTTAGCAGAACATGGAATGACCATAGCAGTTCAACTTCTGCACTTTGTGATCAATATTTTTCTTCCGATTCTGTACCAATTTCAGCTGCTATGTAAGGTGTCAATGTGATTACTCTTTGATACTGCTTACATTGTAGACTTGTGGCTTTGCCGGTTGCTTCCATTTTTTCCCAGGACAATGTTGGGCGCACAGAATCATAACCTTATAGTTGTGCTAACTGTTGCAGTTTCCTATGGGGTGTATACACAGATTGTTAAAGTCATGTGCAGCAGCTAATGCAAGAGTGAGAGCAACAACTGCTGTGTACTTGGTTGCAATCCTTGAGTATCTCACTGCTGAGGCGTTGGAACTGGCTGGCAACACAAAGATCTAAAGGTGAAACCTCCTCTACAGTTGGCAATTCACAGAGATGAAGAGCTGGACACTTTGATCAAGGGAACCATTGCTGGAGGGGGTGTGATCCTGCACATTCAAAAATCCCTCATCAACAAGTGTTCGAAGAAGGACCAAAGGAGCTGGGTTTCTGGTTTCTGCGGATCCAATGCCAAAAAGGGTTGGAGAGTTCTTTATGCATCACTACACTTCACAACTTGATGTAATTATCAACCAAGGGAGCAAAGGTGCATACCCAATTCCTGTCACCACCTGTGTTCAACATTCTTTCTTGATGAGGAGTCGGAGCTAGATACAAAGAAAAACAGGTCAAATAGATTGATAGCACAGGTTTATCAGGTGTGTACAATGGTGGTCTTGTGCATGAGAGGAAGCTGAGAAAGTCACCATTTAGACATTGCTATGTCTGTAGTTTTGGGTATACACAAACATCCACAAAATTAGCTGATTCCAAAGATTGATTGTTTTAAGCTTAAGCAAGCACTTACTGTGATTCCATGAACAGTAAACTCCACCTTTTATAGCTTGTACTTGTGGAGAAAGCAGTCAGTCTTTTGCGTTTGTTGCATTCCACAAAATCTGCAGGATTTCTCTTACTACACATACCATTCATTTAAATGTCAATTATCAAACTCTTTCTTGCACTGTTTATCATCTTCTGAGCTGTGCTTGAATCATGGTTGTCCATTGGAAATCACCTTGAAAAAACATTGGGAAATTTCACAAAATGATCCAAAAAGGTATCTGGAGGCTTGGGCCAAAGGATCATTTTGTGAAAATTTACCAGGCACAAATCTCCTGGCCAACTTCACATTATGTTTTCAGAAACTTATTACTAACTTATTGCATTTTGTAAGCTGCATGGGGGGATATGCCTATAAGGGAGAGACCACAGAATGATGCAGTTTTCATTTGGTCCCACATTTTGGGGAATGCTCACCAGGTGTTGTTGGGAACTTGATTATTTTGGGGGGCAATAAAATTTCGTATTTTAGTTCTGTTCCAGGACTCAACTTCTCATAAGGATAGACCCGTCATTGGGTTTGTCTAATCATAAACTGCTTGAAGAGAAATAGTTAATGAGAAATTATTTCAATGTTTTTCTTGAACTAAAATACATTTTCTTTCATTTCTGTTATAAAGAATTTAGGGGTATTTATTTTGAATTTCTTTAGTAGAAAAACCAATACCCAACTATGCTTCTTTTGTTATTCTATGTACATATTAGGCTAGTAAGTCTACATCTATGTATTAGTACAACATGAGTTTGTTCGTCATGTGGATGAATGTATTTTCTCGTTTGGATTCATCTATGGTACCAAGATGCAATACAAAAGTTCGACTGTACCACAGTACAGGGGCAGCTTCAACACATGTCTGCCAAACTGATAATTAATTAATTTTGAAGATTCCATGTCAGAAATACAACATTCCTGCATATTCCAAATGGTTCTGTGCTTTCTTTCACAAAACATTGTTCTCTGAAAAAACTACCAATTTGACCTAAATATTGGTTAGATGGTCTAACTTTAAAATCGGCTGCCACATGTTTACATACAGACAAATATGTCACTTTCCTTTAGTATTTGCAAGTAATTGGATTGCACAAGTCTATATTACTAGTTTGTTTTAAAAATTGAATACTTTTATTGTATAGTGGCACAAAGAAGTCCCTTTCAAGATACTAATGCATTTGGCAGGTTGAGTCATAACTTCAAAATGTCAAAAGCTAACAAACTACCAAATACTTGATGTTGAGTTTCAAATGTTTTGATTTGGTTGTACAGTTTGTGACAAGGACATTTGGACAATGATATAATTTGAGGAAACATCAATGACCCATGCAAGCTTGACCTCAACACATCAATTGCATGAAGTGTGTGAGTGATAAATTTCTAAGAGTAGCTCCACCCATATTCCCATTTGGACCTCTAGCAATGTTTATCACATCCGAGATGCCTTGCTAACTGTTTCCTAATCCGACCCATAAAGATGGAAGATGGGACACTACGAGGTGGGAGATTATCTAGATTCGCCCAATTCAACCAATCATTATACCCATCCAATCGAAAACAGTATTTATGTTTTGCAATTGTTCTGCAAGCACTGGATCCTGTGCTAGCCAAAAGTCAATGTATCACCCCAAACCTGCAAAAACTTGACTATACTTCACCCAAATTCTATTGTACAAGCCACCCATGGAGCTACATAAGCATGGAAAATGTATATATGGGAAGTAAACACAAGTTCTAGCCCCAACATTCGAATCTTCCATTCAGTAGCTAAATTGAATTCACTAGTATAGCAGGAAAGGCAATAGATTTAGTTCTGGTTTTAATCTTGATTCACCATGCGATTCTCTTACTATGGGAGGTCAATGTGCACATTTTCTTGAGTACTGATCTTGGAACAAAAGAGTGAACAATGCAAAAGAAACCCAGGTTCAGATCATATTATGGTCGTACATTAAAAGAAGAATCACAGAAAGTCAGCTGCATCTGCTGGGGGACTCAAAGATCTAGCCTAGTACTACTTATAGATTGAGTTGCAGAAATTTTAAACTTGTAGAAATGAAAACTATAACTGCAAATTTAAGGGAAAACCACACACACAAAAACTCAACTAGACCTTACATTTATGCAAACTTACCTTACATTTTCACATCCACTGAAAGTTGAGAGTGGCACCTGGCAACAAAGCCCACTATTTCAAGCATAATAAGAATTAGATATGTGAAGCCTCAGGGTACTTTTGAGCCCTCACATGCATCTTCGATAAAATGTTGTTGTCAGAAAAAACATCTGTAGCCTAGCTTATTGAATCTGTGATTATGAACACCATAGATAAGAGACTATTTTAAGAGTTGGACAATTTGCCAATAGAGCTACCATAATCCTGCATACAGGCTCTTTGCAGATAGCCTGCTTCTTGAAGAGACAATACACCTTACATAACCAGAGCTTCAATAATTTAGTGATGGCCATAAAGAAATTGAAACAAGTTGGCTAACTGTGTCTACAATTATGCAATGCAGTTACATCAAGAAAAGAATGGGAATATGCCTGTTTCAAGTTTTGAGTGGCCTTGCACCTGGGTTCATCAGAGAACTTGGTATCCACCCTACCAGAATGTAAGCTTAGGACACAAAGTACTGGGTTTGCAAAGACATCAATTCACAAGAGAAAGTAGACAGAATCACCTGACTGTGGATGATACAGGCAAGCACACTTGCAAGTGCAAGCCAACCATCCTCAGGTGATATCTGCAATCTTGTCCTGCAAGATGTCATCTAGCAATATAACATTTGTCTCACGAAGCTCCAATACTGTAACCTAGGAGAACACCCTCACCACTGCTAAAGCACTATCCCTGAATAGAGCATAAATTAAACTGTCTTGAAAGATATATATGTATATATGGGACTTCAATGAACAATATTTTGCACTAAACATGCAATCATATAAGGTAAACTTCAAACCTCACTCCAGTGATTGCAGGATATATGGGCTACCAAGATCTACACATGAAACAAGAACCTTGCCCTCTTATGTCAATTGCTAAAGTTTAACAGAAGGCAAGAGCAAGATTTACATGAGAGGTTTTGCAAGCTCCTTAGTAGAACATGAGCACTGCAAAAGAGCAAGGCTACAAAGTGAGTGTCAACTGCAAAACAAATATTCTTCATGGAGCAAAGGAACATATCAACCAATTGAATAAAGGGGAGGAAGCTGATGACACCCATTGGTGCATATCTGACATCAGCAGCTCCCAGTGCAGATGATCCTTTCACGCTCTCATCCCTTTCAACGTTGACAGGAAGAACCAATCTACATATCATAGCAGCTGTAATGGTGATAGCAAATGGTGCATTGTCCTCTAATCCTGCTTGGCACTTGCCCTGCTCCTTGTAATCTAAGATCTGCACAGCAATGAAGTTAATAGCACTCCCCTCAGTTAGTTTGATCACAACAAATTGTTCTTGTGTCAACAAGGGACAAGCAAGGTCAGATAATCATGTACAGATTTTAACTCATGTAGTTGCAGAACCCCTCATGATGATGAAAAGACCTGACACTTCAACAACACAGCATCCTCAGATGCAGAATGATTCATGATTAACTTTAGACACATTTTGTTGAACAATCCTGACAATTAGCCTTCCAGTTTTGACAAAGATTGCCAGGGAGACCTTATAGTACTGCTTACTAACCTGTATGCTTGGCTAGAGGAAGCAATCAAGAGTTTCCACCAGTGTGAGTCATACCGACACAACCATGTGCGGTAGTCTCGATTTTTTGACAGATATATCAGGGTTATTTGAGTGCGGTAGAGTTACTAAGGGCTTTTAGCAACTTCACAAGGAGTGATGCATGTGCTTGGTGTGAAGGGGGTTTTGTTTTCTGGAATGTGTTATTGGTGGGTAAGGAGGAAGGTCAGTTCTTTTTTTCAACAGAGGCTAATAGCCATAGTTTTAGAAACCTTGTTGTGTGATTAGGGGTGACAAATCTCTAGAAGGTTGGGGGTAGAAGTAGGCATCAAAACTTGCAATGTTCAACACTACATTTGTCTTGTTACGATATTTAAGAAATAGCAAGCATATTAGAAATTCTTGAAGCAGTCAAAGGGGTGTCGATGAAGGGGTTAATAGAAATAGTGCAATCTTCAAGTCGTTGAACATGAGGATAACTCGAGACAATTCAACAATTAAATAAATAGTATGATAGTGTACCAACGGCAATAGGAATCTGATGATAATTGAAAATTTTATTTATATTAAGGATGAGCTCAGCAAGAAGCTGCAAGTACATGTGAAATCAAGAGTTGTGCCTTAGTGATAGTTCACAACTGCAAGAAGTCTAGGATGCGTCGGAGGGTGCGAACTAGGTAGTCCGCCTTGCTGTTAGGAGGGAGGCGACGAATCAGACCGCGCAACCAACGATAGTGTCCAACGCCGGGAACTGAAGACTAAGCGAAGATGGAGGTGTCTTCGGTTTCATAACAACCTTCACAAACGGTTTCAAGTTCGTCACCGGAAGCAGGATCGACTTGTAGCAAGATCACCAGGGTGCGGGAGTTTGGCGAAATGCGGTAATACCAAGCTCGAGGAGGTTCAACTTCAAGACGAGCGCGCACCTCTCGAGGTTCAAGTTCTTCGTCACGGGGATGCTACGTTAGAAGCAAATCTAAAGACGATTCCGAAGGCGGTTCCTCGTTCACTTGTGCGCCTTGGGGCCCGTAGGAGGTAATTGTGCGTGACGCCATGCTTGCAAGGAAGAGAGGAAAGATCTTCAACAAAAAACAAAGATAAATCAAATCAAATTGTAATGAAGGTGGAGGGGATTTGTGACATCAAGTCATGTGTTCGTAATTTATACGCAAGGAAAGGAAGGGAGTGGGTAAAGAATGGCCTAGGACCATGGTAAGGTAAAACCTTTGTGTCAAAGGATAAAAAAAATGAGGGTTTAGGTAAGTTTGCTTGGGGGTAAGTGGGAGTAGGTGCAAAGGGATCCTCTCCTTCTCCTTCCATTGACCACCGAGCAAAGGGATCTTCTCCTTCTCCTTCCATTGACCACCGAGCAAAGGGATCTTTTCCTTCTCCTTCCATTGGCCACCAAGCCAAGAACCTTCCATTGGCCACCAAGCCAAAAACCTTCACCTCTCTTTAAAAGGCGGACTTGGGTCATGGGAGTTCTCTTCTTCTTCTCCCTCGAAAAAACAAAATTGAATCAAACCTTGAAAATGTTTGTTTCGACAAGGTTTTGGAGGAGGAAATGAAGGATCAGCTTTGGAGTTGAAGAGAGGAAGGAGAATAAGGTGGAGATTTGGTGAGAGTTTGTAAGTAAGGGAGGTGAGTAAGGATAGATTTGAAGGTTAGGATTTGGAGAAACTTCACAAAACCCTCTCGGGTTTAGTGGTGTAACTCCTTGCTGTTTTAGCTGCAGAGCCCAAAATTTTGAAGGTAGATGCGCCTTGTTGTTAGCTTTCCAGAAAGCTATAGCAAGTTGAATTTGGACAATCTCGGTGAGAGAAATAATTCTCCAAGTGACTAGTGGTCTGCGGTCTGGTTGAATCAATTACTTCCTCAAAATCCTCTCGGGTTTTATAGCATAGTTTCCTAGTTATTTAGCTGCAGATCTTGAAACTTGGTAGGAAGGTGCGTCTACTAGTTAGCTTTCTAGAAAGCTATAGCAAGTTGAATTTGGAAAATTTGGGTGGGAGAAACAATTCTCCAAGCGACTGGTGGTCGGTAGTCTGGTTGAATCAACTACTTCCTCAAAATCCCTCTCGGGTTTTATAGCATAGTTTCCTAGTTATTTAGCTACAGATCTTGAAACTTGGTAGAAAGGTGCATCTACTAATTAGCTTTCCAAAGAACTATAGCAAGCCAAATTTGAACAATTTGGGAGTGAGAAACAATTCTTTAAATGATTGCTGGTTGTAGCCATGTTGAAGGAAGTGTTGAGTTCACAAAAGTTTGTTTAAAGAGCTGGTTGTTTAATTTAAGGTTCTAGGATCAGGGGATTGTGGGGATCAAAATAATAATAATAATAATAATAACAAAATAAAAATAAAATAAAATACATGGCCATCAATGTTAAGTTATGAAAGATGCATAGGCGGTAGAGAAATTTGAACTTCAACTACAAATGCAATCTAGTATCTAGAAGTACGCTTGCTTCGTCTTTCACCGGTAGCATTTATACTTTCAAGTATAGTCACCTTGTAGAACCGGGGGTAAAGGGACAAAAGTTGCCTCACAACCAGCTTCAGAAGAAAGTATAATATTGAGGCTTCCACTGAAGCCATGATTCAAAAATAAAGACTATAATACGGTTATTCTCAACCAAGTTTCTAAAATCATCAAGGACCATTTGAAGAGAGAGGATTCAGAATGATTGTTCAAAACAGCTAAGCCTTCAGTAAAGTGGAAACATTTCCCAAGATAAATTTCCCATCAAGAGTCCCAAATTCAAGTTTCAGATGTCCCTGCTCTCTAAAGATTACAAGTAATTGCAGCTTTCAGGCCATAATTGCAAGAACAGTGCCCTTGATTGCTCAAAGAATGGTCCTTGCACCACAAAAAACTGACAGACTGTTGTGTGATCTGTGTATGCAGATTGCAGAACCACTTTGGTGCTTCCATGACTCCACAACTAGTAGAACTTTCCACAATTCATCCCTGTTAAGAAACGTCAGTGGTTCTCTCCCGTGGGGATGAAGAAGAGAGATTCCAAAGTCAAAAGGAGTAAGCCAAGCAATTATATAAAAACCCTCAAGGACAACAGTCATATGGTCTGAATCACTAGTACATGCATCCACCGTTCACACGACATGTTGAACAAAAAAACCTCTGCAGTTCTTCACCAACAAGCTGTGCACCTACAGTTGCAGCAAACAACATAGGCTAGCAACACTTCACTTTTCAGCTGCATATAATTTCAGTTCATATAACTTTCCAGAGGTAATTTGGGAAACCACATAAGAGTTCGCTGAAATGGCTTGATAGTCAAGTGCAACCACAAATTGACAATGCTGAATCAGTCACTTATTGCAGCCATGAGTGGAACAATTCCTAATGTAGCAGGAAACATGGGAAATGTGATTATAGTCTCAAATTCCACTCAATTTTCAAAATAAGTCAATACATAAGAGGAAAGAGGCCCTAGACCTAAGTGGTACAAATGGTAGTGTCAGGAAATTAGAATTACAAGGAGCCTCCATGGCCACTTTTTCCAAGTACCACATCTGATAACAGTGTCCAACTGTGATGGTGGGAGGATACCACTAGAAATGCTATGAAAAAATGAACTTGATGTAGTTATTGACAAGACAGACTGCTGGCATCACCAAACAGTCTATGCAAGAAAGAACACCATCCTTGAAGGGGTGAAAGCAATTGGCATCCCTCACCATGATTGCTCTCCCAACTATCTTTCAAACAAACATTGTGGAAGCGTGGCAATCTTCAGAAACCTACAGAGTTTAATAATTGAGAGTGGACTATCAGGAGCTGTGTTGATGAGCCCCAATGCAATAACCAGTTTCAACATGGTGACACAAATATAACACTACATCTTCTTCTACATCATGCAGAACAAATTTAGTATAAGGCACTGCCCTGTATCATACAAGACCCCTGAAAATCTCTTGAGTTCTGCACAATTTCTATCATCTAAGGTCTTGACCATGTACTACAAATGTACGTATCTCATTATTCATTTCAATCCAGGTGCAACCTGATTGTTTCTTCAGACATTGTTCCTGTGGTCATTGACACATAATAGTGCCTTGATGCACAAAACCTGAATAGCTACAAGGTGACAGAAGACAAACAAAAGTGATATCATTTGGCAGTACACCTTCTTCACACATCTTTTCAAATCATGTAAGAGCTTCCCTACCATGCCCATGCATGGCACATCCTAAGTAAGGAATTCCAAAAGACCACATTCCGAGATGGCATCTTGTGGAACACTCTCCAGGCCTCCTCCCTGCCCCCTCCTTGTGTATACATGTCAACCAAGCTACTGCCCACAAATTCCTTTGAATCCCATCTGCTTTCAATGATCTGCTCATGAGCACACCTGCTGTCTTCAAGCACAACCATGTTGAGGCATGCATTCAGCACTCCCACAAAAGTAATAGAGTTTGACCACACACCTTCCTGTTCACATTCCTTGAAACTAGTGGGTGCCTGTGACCTTCGGCCACTATAGGTACTTTGTCATGTTTTGAGGACCTTGACTTTTAAGACCTGCGATCGTGGGTCTAGATGAACTTTCTAAGGACCTGGATTAGGACAGGCCCAGGGGCCCTTTTAGTTCGTAGACATTTGAGGATCTCGATTTTTAAGACCTGGGATCCTGGATGCCCGGACACCAAATGATGTTTCTGAGGACCTGGAGTTCTGCCTTTGACGGATGAGTGCAACGAGCTCTTTGCTTCAGTGGCGATGGCGCATTGAGCATGATCCTCGTGTTCCTCTTTCTCTTATGTGTTTCACCTGTTTTCCCTAGTTGCAATGACGTTTCTTCGTGCTCTCTGCAGAAGTTTCTAGTTTCTGAAAAAAATCAATACCATTTTTTTCTAGGGGAACAGGAGTGCAGGTCTCATTGCAGGTTCCAATATGAGGTTTGCTAAAAAATCGGAGTGTGCTTTATCAAGGGCTTCAGAAAGATGTGCTTATAGATTCATGAAGGATGTCTTGCAGTTGCACAATTCTTTTCTCTTTTTTGTACTCGAAAAGAGATTTGGAAGTGGAAATGCAGGTGGGACCTTGAGAGGTTGTGGGGCCACCGCATGGCATTGAAAGGTGAGGACAATGGCAAAGAAGGAACAAAGACATGAGCTCGGAAGCCAGGGGGGACGAAGCCTTTCTCTGTGTTCTAGCTTCGCATCAACTAAAGGTGTCTAATGACCAATCGGAAACTTTCAACTGCTGATCATCCTCAAATACATTCCACAATTGCAAACCCTAATGTCACTTGACTACTGCATTTGTTATGTATCCAGTGCCAAGAATGTCATCACTCGAGGCCAAAGGGGGAGGAGCTGATCAAGTTTAGTGCTGTGTGTAAACCAATATGGCTTTGACTGATCATGGGTAGTTGCAGCAAAGCAAGTCTTTTGCAACATGGATTGATTTCATGCCATGTTTGAGCTTTACCTGTGAAATTTTTCCACCATCAAAGAACATGCAACTGCACGATAGGATAGATGGATTGTGAGATAGATGGTTATATAACAGATAAACTACCAGGCCGACAAACTGCAACAAAATCACCTTACGAAAACACAGTATTGCAAGCAAACACATACATACATACCTGCAATAAAACCACCGCTCGTTTTCAAATCTGCTCCCGTCAACAACGCATCAAAACCTTCACAAATCGATGAAAACGATCTGCAAAAACATCACAAAAACACACACATTTTCTCTGCGACGCGGTTCTATTTTCCTCGGAGAGATGATCCGATTAGGGTCACCTAATACTGTTTAGGTTAGCACTAATGAGCCTGATGATTAGCAGATTCATTCTTATCCAGTTTAGATGATCCGAATCCCGTTTTAGCCGCTTCAAAAACCACTGATCTTTTAAAAGAAAACTCTGGGAAC
Organism: Sphagnum tenellum; assembly: GCA_963921925.1. NCBI lineage: Eukaryota > Viridiplantae > Streptophyta > Sphagnopsida > Sphagnales > Sphagnaceae > Sphagnum > Sphagnum tenellum. Next base: position 4,962,979 of record OY998159.1, read on the forward strand.
AAGAAATTCCGATCAATATGAAAGCTTAGAAACACAAACACTGGCCTAATGTGCCTCTTAGGCCACAAGCCCATGTGCAAGATGAAGAAAAACTCTCCGAAAAGTGATTGCTAATAACTTCCCTCAACGGGTGTTCTCTGGAGCAAAAGTTGCCGAGCTCCGTCACAGACAGTCCGGACTAGACCCGGCCCGGCACCCCGTTCTTGACGTCAGCTATCCCGGGTCTCTATTCCGCGCTAGAATGTCCTAACCTAATTTCCTCCAATAGTTTTGCCCATAAACTGGGAACATGAAATTCCACCCTTTGATTAGCGTCGAGCCCGGTTGGCTCGAAACCTGAGCTCCATCACGAACGTAGTGAATTAATAGATTAGATAGTGTCAGTGCCTTTTGCCTTTGCCCACAATTCACATTGACATATCATTCAACAGCAAGAGCAATGAGAAGTTGCTATTGACTAACAAAAACAATACTGCAGTAATTTGGCACTTTTGACAGTAATTATATTTTTTGTAGAAAGGTTGAAATCTTCCAAAAACAGTTATGTCAATCAAAATACAAAATCTGTTGGAATATAGAGAATATTGAATTTCATATGTTCCCATATGTTATTGGTCTCTGCATTAATAATAACACATATACGTACTAATGCACACACATACATTACTTCAACATTGGTTGCTACTTACCTCCTTGGCTATTTCTAGTTATGGACACACCTTTTTAAGGATGTCAATAAGAATAGCAGGCTACGGGTCCTAATTGCCTTACTCAAAGCCAAGAAACGCATGACTTGTCAGTGAACCTTTCAAAAACTTCAACTATCTTCAAAAGATTACCAAGTCATTTTCCTAGTGCATTGGTGGCTAAATTAACAAATTGCACAAAATGACAAGTATATGACAAATAACCAATGTGGGGTATATATATCAATTTTTATATGTCAGGATTCATCCTTGTAACATTAATTGATTTTTATGAAAATAAAACTATCCATATGTATATAGGCTTTGGATAATTCTCTATTTGGGAAAGGACAATGTATTCTTTGCAACATTATCCAGGGGTAGAGGTAAGATAAATGAAAAACATTTTCTCTATTAATAGGGCAAGGTTGGGATACAAATTTATAATATATTTTAAATTTGCATATGCATTTATGCATGTAAGTGCAAGGTTTGAAAGTAGGTTAATTAGTAATTTGGAATATGAATAATATGTGTACAACAAATTGGCAAGTGGCACTATTACAAAAGTGCGGTGCAAATTATTAGCCTAAATTATTATAGGACTTCAAAAGTTAAATAACGTCATTGCATTTTATTAATTTCACCTTGCTGAAACTTATTTCACTATAATACCATTATATACACATCATGTTTCATTACTAGTTAACAGAATTCATTATTATAATTCACTATAGTAATTAGGTTTATTTTTATGTTTTTTTATCTATGTTACTTTATGATATATCTTATATTATTTTAAACTATGTTATTATAGGCTATTATAAATTATTGTACCCTAAACTATTATGTGTTATTTTACTTTAATGTATCTTAACTAGTTTATTATAAGTTTTAAAATTATTTTAAATTAAATCATTTAGTTTTAAATACCCTACAATATAATAACTATCAATAGCCTATGATATTATAACATAGAATATCCAACACTAATTTATAATATAATAATCACCAAAAGTAGTAATATAATATATAATAACCATTAATAAACATTAATAAAATAACCACCAATCATTTACAACGGAATAACCACCTATAACCATTACTATAATACTCATTAATAACCACCAATATCCACAATAAAATATTCACTAATATCCATTAATAGGATAACCACTAATAGTCGTTAATATAATAACCATTAATCACAACCAATATCCACAACAAAATATCCATCAATGACCATTATTATAATAACCACCAATAGGCACTAATATAATACCAATAGAATAACCACCAATAACCACCAATAAAATAAACACCAATATTCACTAATAAAATAGGCACCAATGGTCACCAATAGCCACCAATATCCACCAATAGAATAACCACCAATATCCATTAATAAAACAGGCACCAACATCCACCAATAGAATAGGCACCAATAGGCACTAATAAACTAACCATCAAACATCCATCAATAAAATAAGCACCAATATCCACCAATAGAATAACCACCAATATCCACCAATAAAATAACCACTAATATCCATTAATAAAACTAGTGGGTGCCCGTGACCTTCGGCCACTGTAAAGTCCTTCGATTTCTTTAAACTTGGTTCATGTTTTAGTTTTTTTTAGAAACTTTTAACTTTATTATTATTATTATTTTATATAATAAAAATAAAGTATTTTTTTTCACATTTATATATATATTTATTTGGATGCAAGTTTGAAGTTTGGAAAAAGAAGACACACCTCATTCTTTTTCAATTAGGGTTTTTCTTCAATATTTATAAGTTTTATTTTTTCTTATTTTTTACTCTTTATTTGGTTTCTTCATTTTTGGAAAAAACATTTCTTTTAAAATTATTTACTGTATTTCCCTTTCCTTGTTTCATTTGTTTCCATTCCTTTTTTATAGTTTTATAGTTTTTACTTTTTTTTGGTTTATGTTTGTTTCATGTTTTTATTTTATCTATTCTTATTTTGTCTATGTTCATTTTTTTTTTCTGTTTTGATGTATTTATTTATTTATTTATTTAGTTTCTATTTTCTTTTTCAAAAAGAATCTAACTTTTAAAATATGTTCTATAATGAAAATAATTTTTAAAAAATTATATTTTTGTTTGTTTAGATGCAGGTCCCCCGGTTTTCCTCAAGGATTTCTTTAATAGAAATGACACCTCGCCCTTTGGAGCGGTTGCCCTGGCCGCCCTGCCCTGCCTTGTTTGTCATCACAGATAGGGAACGGGCTCCACAGGGAACGGGCAGTGACTGGAAGAATTTTCCAAGCACTGCCCACATAAATAAACACCATTGTTGCTTTAATATATATAGACCAGCTCCACGGGGAACGGGTAGTGACTGGAAGAATCTTCCACCAATATGTACAATTTCAGACCAAAACCTCAGCTAGTTTGAATTGGCTTTACTAAATTTTTATCCTAGGGAAGTCAAGATAGTTCCTAAGAACATTGTTGACTATTTTACTCTTAGAGCATTAGCTTATTGGCTTATAATGGAGGGCGCGTGGGCTTGAGGTTTTTTATTTATACAAATAGTTTTATCCGACTTGAAGTCCAGGCACTGCCCACACAAGCAAACACTGTTGTTTTAATATATAAGATAGCCACCAATATAATATCAATTAATAAACACTAATATAATACCAATTAATAACCACTAATGAAATATCCATCAATAACCATTAATAGAATAACCACTAACAGTCATTAATAAAATAATCACCGATAATCATTTATAGAATAACAACCAATAGCTATTAATGTAATAGCCACCAATACTCATTAATATCATAACCATAAATTATCGTTAGTAAAATAACAAACAATAGCCACCAATAAAATAACTACTAATATCCATCAATAGAATAGTCACCAATAACCATTAATATAATAACCACAAATAACCACCAATAGTCAATAATATAATAACCACCAATAATAACTAATATACTAAGCATTAATAACCATCAATATAATAATCAATAATAAGCATCAATATCCACTAATAGAACAACCATCAATAGCTATTAATAGAATAACCACAATAGTCATTAATAAAATAAGCATCAATAGTCATTAATAGAATAGGCACCAATAATCATTAATAGAATAGGCACCAATAATCATTAATAAAATAAGCACCAATAGCCACCAATAGAGTAGGTACTAAAAGTCATTAATAACCACCAATAGCCCTAATAAAATAATAACCAATAGCCATATATTGTAATTGTTTAGGATTACCAAAAATAATCTACGATGAAATAATATAAATCAATGAAAAAATATTCATATAATAATTGAAAGTAGCTTAACATAAGTAGTATTATTATATAAACAAAAAAAAAATTCATTTATTAATTATTTTTTCCCCAAAAGAATGGTCATTGAAATGTTATTGAATAATGATATTCAATTTTTTTTTGTTCAAGTGATTTTAAACTTTCAAAAGGAAATAAATGTAATTATGTAAATTATTAAATTTTAAAAAAAAACTTGAATCATTTTATTTGAACAAAATTGCAATAAAATATGAATTTTCAAAGTTTATGTTTTTGCAATGTTTAAAATGAAATATTTGATAAATATAATGTAATGTAACATATAATCATAATAAGATGGGTGGTTTGATGGTAAAGGTGTTTGCTTCCATTTTAAAGGTCAAGGGATGAAATTTCATGAGTGGTGTTATGTGTGGTTAACAATGGTATGTTGATAAAATATTCTCTTATTAAATTTTTAGAATAAGTGCCTAGGTTGATTATGTGACCTACTAGCCTACCTAGGCTAAGTTTTTAACCTAGCCTAAATAATGACATGTGTCAATAAATCATAGGTTAAAAACTTATGAAATTATCAATAATATTATATATTAACTAATTAAAATTTAATTGATTTGCATGTTGATTAGTTAATTAATTAACAAGTGAATGGTTTAGTAAATTTGTATTTTATTTGAAAATAACATTGTTTCACTAGGTACTAATGAAACAATTCATTGTTCGTAACAACTAGTCTCCATTCATTAAGGGGTTAAATAATTTTACTAGGTAAAAATGTCCAAATTCATTCAAAATCTAATGAAATTCAAACTGAATTAGGACGCCTTTTGTAGTAGTGTGGGGAAAATTGATTGGTTGCACAATTTGCACTTACAAACACTAACACATGTGACATTACAAACATTTAACAAATTTCAAAAGAAACTTTTCCATCATTTATTTTTCAATTAAAAATTTGTTGTATTTTTCCAAGAATTAAATATATGACAATTAATTATCTAGATTGATTATATGAATGAATTAATATAATTCAGATCATTACTTAGTTGATTGATTAAAATAATTAATTATGAAATTAAATATTAGATAATTAATTATGTTGATAAGTGATGATCTGAATTCAAATAAAATTCAATAATTACTCACCTACATTAACAAAGTTTATGATCTAAAATTATTTTAATCAATTAATTAATTATACATAATTAATTAATGATTTTAAAAAATTAATTATTGGACAAGTAACTATTTATTATATGAATAAATGAATTAAATTTGATTAGTGACTTCATATGAATAGTTTATTATTTATGTTACTTAATTAATTAATAATAATTAAGTATAATACATATTAATGATTAATGCAATATTCAATAAAAATAATTCAATCTGAAATATTAAATAATAAACATGAATTGGAGTAGAAGACATTGAAGTATATAGATACATATTCATATGTACACCCTTGTTGAATGTTTAATAAAATATACACATTTTTTTAATTTTTTCAAAAAAAAACTTTCACCTTTCATGAAATTCTATGGTTTGGTATGTATGTATACCAACATAATATTGTGAATTCCAATGCAATGAAATATTATTAACACAACAATTAAACATCAATCACAAAAAATAGGACGATAATATTTGCTACATTATTTAAATTTTAATTATTTAGTTCATAGTGACTAAGTAAATTAACCATAAATTAATATTTAATATGCAATAATTATGTATAAATATTATATATTAAATGTGCCATAAGATATAACCCTTGTGGGTGCCACAACTAATGGCATAATTGTGCCATAGCAGTGGCACAATAGTGGGCAATTAATAGTACAATAGTGACCACTTAATGGCAACATAATGGCTAACAAGTTGGACAAATAGACTTCATACTTGAAAACCAATTAGAAAGCTTGTTGAACATAGAATGAATTTTTTGAGGCCCTTCACTAAAAATACCATGCATAAGATACACATGATGGCATATTTCAACTTGAAATTGGGACAACTATGGGACCTCAAATCTCAAAGTGGGAATCCACTAGGATGTGCAAGGATTCATTTCTTTGCATTTTCTTACACTTTGTTTCAATTTTAGGAATCCATTTTGGGACTCTTGAGAATTTCAACCATTTCCATGTAACCTTCACAACTAGGTCCAAAGTATAATATAAACGAAAATTAGTGACTCCTCCCAGGTTTAGGTTGTGTGAGTTTATGACGTATCAAAGGTAAATCTAGGACCCAATTTGGTTCTAAAATGCATTAATCATTTTCTTTTCTTGGTTTGTGCATTTTTACATGTTCATGAATTCAATTTGAAAAGTTTGTTTTAATCCTTCATGGACTTCTTACATGCCCCTTTGTTTGATTGCATGAAGATAAGGATTGTGCCTCTGGTTCTTCTTTATTTATATTGTTTTTACTTTGATCATTATTTAGTTAACTTTGGGGTTTTGAAAAGTTTAGAATTAGCAAATGACCATTTGGAGTTTGAAAAATTGGAGAGTTTTAAAAATCAGGGGGCCACTATATGTCATATGATGCAACAATAGATATCAATATTGTTTTGCCTCAAATTGAATATAAAATGTGATCTCACCACCAAGTTGAAAAGTCCAAAATTGATAATTTAATCCAAAATGAACTAAATACAAATTGGGAATTACCACCGATTCCTTGGGACAAGCTTAAAAGCATGTAGTTATTCAAGCAAGAATTCTAGATGATAATAAAATTCACATTTGAAATGGATTACAAAACATGGTATGAAAAAAATCATGAACATATCATCATTTCTTCAAATTTTCTTTTGTAAGTATCTATCCTATTAATAACTTGACAACTAATATGTATAATAGCTAGTAAATAGTTTATATTCTAACCATAATGAACCAATATGTAATTTAAATAATCATTTTAGGCACATTATTACATGAACTATTCTAGAAAGACCTCATGTTATCTAACACCTAACATGTGATTGGAAACATGTTAACTAACATGTACAATAGGTGTAACAAACTAATAATTCCAAAAGTATGAAATTTATTGTGTTTAACATTCAGAATATATCATTTTAACATTTATGAAAATATGACAAGTGCAATTAATTAACATCTACAAAAGTTTTAATGTAACACATGAAGTCATTAACATCTTCATGCCATATTTTTTGTTGGATTTGATCATCAATAATACCCATTTTGAAAACATTTCACATAAGGAATCTAAGCAATTATCCATTCTTAACTTTGGGTTTCTGTATATTGACACCATATATTTAGAATTTTTTTTAATGGTGTCCTCCTCACCACATTATATCCAAACAATGTTCTTGGTTGCACATAGGATTTGTTAATCATATGATTTAGTAGAACAAATATTTTAATCAAGAACTTCAAACAAAGTTGTGAGAGTCTTTATGCCATTCATTATATCAAAGATGGGAAAACATTTGATATATTGATGCTTAATTCCATATAATTTTTGCACAATGCATTAAACTCTCCTACTCATCTTGTTCCATTATTTGTCAACATATATTTAGGTAAACCAAATTTATAAATTGCTTCTTCAAAAATATTTACAATAGTCAAAACATGTGATTAGTCACAACCTTGGCCTCTATCCATTTTGGGTAGTAGTTTATCAAAGTCCGTTTTTTTAAAAGTGTACCAAAATCTTGTCACCCTTTTCTATATTCCTTTACCTAATTTTATTTCACCATACATAGGACACAAAATGGGTGATATTGACGTAATCCAAAATCGTGACAACTTAGGATATTATATTTAAATATTTTATTTTTTATTCATTAATATTGAAGAGATCTATAGGGGAAAACAAATTTTTTTAAAGGCTAGGTACTTTTCATCTTAAATGGTACACCTTAAAGGATTTTCACCCATCACCATTAACACATATGAATGTCAACCCTTTTTGTTTCCAAAAAAAAGACCTACCATACTTAAAACTACTTTCAGAAATATTCACAAATGGGAAAACAAGCAACTCCTTGTCACCTAACTTCATGAATAATGTTGGTAGTCCTTTCCACAAGATATGCATAACACGCATGCACCATTTTTTTTACGAACTTGGTCTTTTAATGCAAATAAAAATGCCTATTGTCATTATGCCAAAATATGGGATTCATGATCAGGACATTTCTTTAGTCCCACTTTTAGTCATGTAATCATGAGCATTATTTGATTGTGCATAATCATCTGTAAGGCATCGATGATAAGAAGATTAAATAAGAAAGCCTCATAGTTATTTATGTCTATTATGGTAGTCTATTAGTTTAAAATTATTCGTAGTAAGTCACAACTCTAAACATTTTCAACCCCATGAATAAATTTTACATACTTTAATTTTCTTATATTAAAACCTTTACAATACCAAAACCACTTATATTCCCCTTTAAGAATTTAACAATTGTTTTTTAGCATATTAAATGGATAAACTTTCAATTATGTACTACCTTCCCACAAAAAAAGGGAAAGTATAATTAAACATAAAATTGAACCAAATATTGTAATCAAAATTTTTGATTCTAAGAATGGTCTCCAGATCGTAAAATACTATTTTACACTTAATTTTTTTTAATAATCTCCAAACAATCATTAATATATGTAAACATCATGTACTTGTTACCCAGTTAAAATATATATTAATCAAGTAAGAATCAATGGTAAATGTAATTGCAAAAGTAAATCAAAACAAAAGCTTTATTCTACCAAAAGAAAAATCAAGAAAATACAAAAAAGTTATGTCCAAAAAAATGTGTTTCTAACATATGAAGTTCAAGTTCAAATTCAAATTAAATCCTAACTAGAAGCTAGCTAGTTGGCATCAAACTAGCTTGTAATGATTATGTACACCAACTAATAACCTTTTTATAACCTACCATTAACATTATCATATGCCATTTTTGGTGCTAACAAAGAATTGGTAACATCTTCTAGGTTGGATTTTATAATTGATTTTAATCACCTTAATGATCAAGAAATGGAATTTTTATAAGGATTAAACCTTCACATTAGAAATTGGGTTTTTAATGAAGTACATGAAATGTTTTTAAGGAAGTTTTGAGGAAACTTATTTTTCCAATAATATTAATAAAAAATCTTTGTTTAATAATTTTGAGTTAAAATTTAGATACATTGATGTCAATACTTATGAAAGTGTGTTAATTTAGGTGGATTTGAGTTCTAATTGATTTATATTTTTATTTAATTTACAATGTCATTAATCCTACCATTTATTCTATGTTGTGCTAGTTAGGTTTAAAATGAAACACCTATTTAGTAACCAAAGAAGGTACAAAAAGTTACACACCTTATATGTAAGTTGATAACCATCAAAATAAACATTTTGATGAGAAAAGCTTTTGATTTTAGCTTGTATTTATTCTTTGGAAAAATATTTAAAGATTTAGAACTTCTTGTAAATGGGATTGCAATGAATTTTGATTTTTTGTAAAACTAGTTAATTTTCTTAATGGACTAACTTACTTTTGATAGTAACTATTTTGTAAAACATGTTTTAGTTGACCAAATCTTTGTTGATAATATTTTCATGTGAATAAAAAACTCCATTAAAAAGCTATAACACATGTGCCAAAGCTATGATTAAAGGACATTACTCTATGGAAATAAAACACTTCATTTTTCCATATAAAACAAATGATGATAGGATGTTAATTTAGACCTTGGCTTAAGGTGCATTGGCAACTTTGGGTGTTTTTACCTTAATCATCCATTTCAATGTGGCAAAAATAACACAAACAATGAAATACAATGTGATGAGTATGGCTAGCAGTTTATTTATTCATATGCATCACACGATTAATGCTTTTGAACAATATTCCAAATAATGTTATACAAAAAATTGGTAGAATTTTTCTAGTGCAATTGGAGGTGTTTTATCTTTTATATAAATTTTCCTTGGAAGACACCTTACATGTAAAGTTCTTCATTTAGTCAAACCTTATGAGGAATCTTATGTTTTTTTAACTTATATCATACTTGACTTTATTTTTCTATTCTAATGTTACCTTTCAAACATATTTTGAAAGCATAGATGATAGGTTGCACAAAATATAATCGTAAGACATTTCAATGAATCATAACCTTTTGATATGAAAGAAAAATTCTCCCATTTCTTTACACCAAATAAAGACCTCAAATGGGGTCATTTTGTGAAGTCGAAATCCCACATTCAGCTATCATCCCATGTGGGGGCCCTCATTCCCTTAATAGCCCCATTTTTAGTCCTTACCCTACACATTAAAGGTGACCAAAGGATTTATCATTTCTAGAGATCTAAGGACACTTGATAGAGAAATGAAAAGAAAAAAAATAAAAATAAACACAAGTGGTACACAATGAAGTGTTGAAAAAGCAAAAGCTAAAGCTGGACAAAAGACATCTTGTGAAAGAGTAGGAAGTCATTCAGATTTTGTTCAAATGAAATGTTGAGTGGGTCTAAGAAAATAAATTGTTTTTGGCGTGCATTGGAGCTTTACCAAGATAGGGAAAATGAACAAAACACTCATTTGCATTTTATAAATATTTCAATCACTTGAAACATATTAATGCAAATAAACATTTTGTTTTACTCAATGTGTTCAAATATAATAGTTTGGCCAAATGCTACATTATGTGCAATTTATTTAAAAAATGTATGGAAGATGAAAATTTTCAATCAACGTTAAAAAAATATCACATTGTGTTGCAGAAAGATGAAAACATGAACATTGGCTTGTAACTTATTATCATATGAAATGTTAATATCTCATCAACGTCACCATCTATCAAAGGAAGTAATGTTTTCATGAAATAGATTCAAATTCAAAATTGTGAGGAGGTCAAATTGAAAAGCTACATGCAATTAAAATTGATTCTTTTTATTTATCGATGTGAGTTTTAAAATTGATATATACTAATGCAAGGTAAAAAAAAAGATTTTGGAACAAATCAAAGTGTTTTGTCGATAGTTATTTCCTACTTGAAATGATATTTCCGTTTACTATGTGTCAGGTAAAAGGTCTTTTAGTCAAATGTGGTATATATAAAAAATGATAAAATTGGTGCCTTTTAGTCGAAAACATAGATACATGTATAATTTATAAATCTTCACTTGCATAATATTAACATTTGGTAAAAGGCAATAGCCATAACAATTGGTGAGGAACATATTATTTACCCATGGCCAGAAAAATAGTCAGTTCTTTTCATCTTAATGCATGCCATTATCACACATGGCATCCATTCATTAATTTAAAAATATTAAAAATGTTTTAAATGTATTTATTTGGAAACTAAAATAGTTCATATGATAGTTTTTCATTGGTGACATTCGACAATAACCCCAATAAAAACCACTTTTTAAAATTAAATTTAAATTTACCACGCATGTCACAAAAACATGTATAATTAATTGTAAAAATAAAATATTTTGTATTATAATTCATGTAGTTTAATTCATCATTCATGCATGAAAATAATCCATTTTCCTTCTTTTTTATTCCTTTAAATATGAACCCTATGGAGAGATGTTCCACTTCTTGATCTCAAAGTCAATCCCCATAATTAATTGTTGCAAAAATTAGATTTATAAAAAAACATTTCACCAAATTGAACATTTGTTAATAAATCATTTGATGTCACTACCAAGATGTGTATATCCTCAACATGGGAATGATATTGACAATTAAAAAAATCCAATTAACTATTATATATGGCCATAAATTGTATCCATATATTCTTTTATTTCTTATATGTGCATTTTGTGATAGTCATTTTGCCATTCCCACATTACAATTTCTTGTTGCAAAAGCCTTTTGTAAGAACAATTCCACCAATTGCATCAAAATTTCCTTTTATATTAGCTAAAGATGAATACCGTCCCATTCCTATGCATAAACCTTTCAAAATACAACTTCAAAATTGATGTAGTGTTTATTGCTTACACATAGGTCAATCAAAACCCCAACAGACCAATGCAATGAATTAGTTTGAACGGGTTTAATTCTAATCATCATAAATGGCATATTTGTAAAGTTGTAGGTGTTTTTATGTCAGTGTGTTGCTCTATTTAATATCATATCAAGGTGCTTATGGGGTATCATGTGGTGGAGATGTTCTAAAAAATGAAAAGGGTGGAGAGGATTAGAACACATCAAATGACCAAGCTGATCATAGTCATCAATGGGGGTGGGCGGATGGATTTGCAATTGAAAATGTTATAAGTATAGCAAGAATGATTCATGGATGAATAATGAACCATATTTTTATAAATTTTATAAAACTTGAAAATTATTATTATGTTGAAATGCCCCATGGTCCTACCATGGTAAAAGATGGTGAAGAACAAATCAAAGTAATTATCAACCTACATGATCTTGCTTCTGTTCTATAAGTAAAAGTGTAAAGTTTCCAAATCTAACACTTGAGGCAATGAGCTTGCACAACTTGGGATGTTGCATCTATATTTGCCAAATACATGAAGGGCAAAGAACCATTAGTAGATTACTCAATGTCAAATGTACTTGTGATGTTTAATGGTTATTTAGGTGTCTTATTAATGGACAAGGCACTAGTAAAAGAATTTTTTAAAAAAATGAATAACAAAGACAAATAACTTTAAATATGGTATATAGAATAACTCAAATAATCTTATATATAAATTCTCTTAGTCTGTGCGTGCGTTTGCCCGACACGACGGTTCTGTGTTATAATTCACCGGCAGAACCGGCCTGGATAGTCGGATGGACGGACAAACATATTTTTTATGGGAGAACCGGCCCGGATAGACGGCCTCTGTATAATTTCGACCAACACTCGCTGGTCAGTCTGTTTGTGATGGTGGGTATCAAGGTTGATATTCATGGTTATCATATATCTCTGTGGTTTTCAAACGCGTTTGGAAAAAAAAATAAAAATATCCACCTCGAACTGTTTGGAACCCGGCGGTTCTTTGAAGTTTTTTCACCCACCCAAACTGGGGGCTCTTTTTGATTTTGCTAATTTTCAAATACCTGGAACTTAATTTTTAATTTTTTCGTTCTGGATTGTTCAAATCCACAAATCCGAAGGGTATGTAATACCCCCCACCGCCATTTTCCCCACATTGGTTAATACCAGGGTTTTTTTTTTTTTTTGGGGGCAAATTTCTCAAGTAGGTCCATTGGCGAGGATCTCGAGCATTAATAAACATTAAATGATGACGGTCCTACTCAGGCTATAGCATTTTAAAAATAAAAATAAAATGACGATTTTAGTAAAACAATGCAGGGGCGCCTCACAGTGACCAAAGGTCGCGGGTACCCATTGACGGACAGATGGACAAATTTGAGTTTCCATAATTTTTCTTTTGCCTTAAGATACCTTTTTCATGTAAATGGCAAGGTCGGAGCTCGACGGGTGCATTATGCACCGGGTTCACACTACAGTAATGAAAATCTCAGAGTTTTCAACGAGTGAAGCTACATGACTCTTAGGCCTTCACAGATCCTATTTTTGAGGGGGATCTATCGATGTGTGTAACTTTCCTTACTTAGGAATTTCTTTACATGTGTTAGGATTCATGGGAGGAGAAAAAGTGGCTAGATCAAGAAGTTTTTAGAAACTAATCCTGACAAAAAACAAGTAGCTAAATTGTGACTTTTTAACAACTATTGTTGCCAGGAAAATGTGGCTTAAAAAACAACATGAAAAAGTGAAAACGTGTTAGTTACATTCCAAAAATGGGGAAAATGTGGCTTAAAAAACAACATGAAAAAGTGAAAATGTGTCGGTTATGTTTCGAAGATGGGGAAAATGTGGCTTAAAAAACAACATGAAAAAGTGAAAACGTGTCGGTTACGTTCCGAAAATGGGTTTTTCGCACCAAAGTCATGCACCTTGCCTTGATGGGTACACTACATTTAAGTGGGAACTGCATGTACGTGCAAACACCGTTGTGCACCTCCAAAAAAAGAGTGTAATAAATTGGACCTGACTGTGGCGCAGTATTTCTGATTGGTCCTTCATAATGCTTTGGCCAGGTGGTTTGCGATTAGTAATTCCCATATACATGCAGTTCGAGTCACAGTTTTATCGGTGGGGTTGGCAAAAAAAAAAAAGCTAAACTTAGACATTTAATTTTATTATCCAGATTGACATACTGAGCACCGGTGCAGATGCTCTCACAGAGTATAAAATGGTGCAAGGCATTATGGAAAACAAAATGTCTGCATGCATGGGCATTCCATTTTATGAAGTGCATTGTGATGGCTTTTGCCACCCTCTGATACCCTATGGGTACCCATTGGATACCCATCTCCTTTCATGGGAAAACCATTTAAAAAAAATATTTGTGTTGATCTTTCCACTCAATAACACCCTTGGATTGGGGGAGTTTTGAAAGTAAGGACCCCTCATTTCCATCTTAGGGTAGCAATCACTTTTCGAACTCATTGCTCCTCAAGCATTCCAATGCACTTATCACCTTGTGAACTATGGATGTTCAGGCCTATGTGATAGGTGCCTTAGCCACAAGCTTTACTAGAATAACAGCCTCCCACAAGCCTAATTACAACTGTTTGTCTGTAAGTAGACTATAGGAATCAGGGCTTTTTTTAGATTAATTTTTTTTGTTATAAAAATTGGCAGATTTATCCAAGAATGAGTAAATTTTAGTCAAATTTACACTATAAATTTTTCATTCAAAATTGCAACACAAAATCTAAGGCTAGCGTATTTGCTTCTTTTTTATCTTTTTCTTTTTTGGATTTTTTTTTTCGGATTTTTCTCCCCTTCTTTTAACAAAAATGAAAAAAAAAGAAAAAAATCAGCAGAAAAATCTAAGGCCACGTATTTGCTTCTTCGTATTTGCTTCTTTTTCAAGTAAGGTTTTTCTTCATTATTATAAGTTTTATTTTTTCTTATTTTTCAAACAAAATAAAAATTATAAAAGTGTGTCTTCTTTCTCCAAACTTCAAACTTGCATCCAAATAAACAAAAATATAAAAGTGAAAATAAACACAAAAATAAAATCAAATAACACATAAAAATAAAAAATAAAAAAGATAAAAGCTCGCTTCACCATGTATGTTTTCAGGGGGGACTTTACAACAAATTTTCAAAACAAAAAATTTCTAAAAAAAAAGGTTGCTCTGCGCCTTTGTGTGTCCCTCTTGGTTTAAAGAAACCGGGGGACTTCAGAGTGTCCGAAGGTCACGGGCACCACTAGTAATTTTAAAATGTGCAAGGATAAAGTTCACTCAAGCTTGGTTTATAGTAGTTATAAAAGATGTAAGGGACCAATTCCAAAATAACTTTCAAATAAGTTTGCTAGTACATCCATCAGGGATTGAAGGTGTATATTGGAATCACAACATAAGATATAAAAAAAGCTGAGAAATAAGAAAGCGTTAAAATGCAATGCAAGTTTGAGGGTACGTCTAATTTTTTATTGCAAGAGGGGGGAGGAGGGCGGGAGGAACATGGTTATGAAAAAGAAACAAACAAAAAGAAATAAAGGGAAGCTGAAGCTCCCCCCTTCCTCTCTGTTGACAATGGCCGGGAATAAAGCTTCTCCGCCAAACTACACCCACAGGTACAAAAAAAGTCAAAAAAGGGTAGTCGAATCTCCTCCTTTTATTCAAGAAGTGTGCGAAGGCATGGTTTAACATTTGCAGTCGGTTGAGTAATTCACCCATGGTTTGACCTTTGCAGTCGGTTGAGTAACTCACCCATGGTTTGGCATTTGCAGTCGGTTGAGTAATTCACCCTTGGTTTGACATTTGCAGTCGGTTGAGTAATTCACCCATGGTTTGACATTTGCAGTCGGTTGAGTAATTCGCCCTTGGTTTGACATTTGCAGTCCGTTGAGTAATTCACCCATGGTTTGACATTTGCAGTCCGTTGAGTAATTCACCCGCCAACTTGGTGTCAATAGTCTCCATATTGGCCAACCTAGACTTCAGTATCCCCTGCCTACTTGTAAGTTGCAGCTAATTCTGATGACTCTCAACTTGTCTCAAGGTAATATTAAAGCAATGCTGGCAGTGGGTTGCACATCTGTGAACCTGCCGTGACTTGCTTCACATGTATTATTAATAAACACACTTAAACAACGTCCCCTTTGGACTAGGGATATAAGTTACAATTGAACCTTGGGCAAAGATTATCGGTTAAAAGTGTAGTGCTATATTATACTATGTTTCTTGGTTTGGCTGGTTGGGTATTCCCCTCGCCTTTTCCTTTCATCTTGTACTGCTTCTGTTTTGCAATGAATTTTTCCATTTGTGCCATTAAATTTTTTTAATTTAAAAAAATAAAATGGAAAGACAGAAAGTGTAGTGTTATGGGAAATACATTGGGAACTTGGGGAATAAATTGGGAACATAATAAATAGCAATTCCAGACTTGATGGAATGGGTTGATTATGACCATATGGAACACATTGGGAACACCAAAATTAAGAAATGCCCCCACCTTGAAACAAAAACAATTGGGGCCTATTGGGTGTATGGTGACTGGCTTCATTGACTCCCAAGGATTTCTATCTTTATAGTTTGGCTGATGAGTACATGACCCATCTACCACCAATACACCATCCAAAAAAATATTGTAAGATGAAATGGGATGAACGTCAACCATGGTTAAGTTGGGTTCACGAGAGTTTAGCACCCCCTCTTACCCACCTATAAACACATCTCCCTTCCGCCCTGTTTTTTGTTGCATGGCATTTTTCTAACCACTGTCGGCGCCATCGGAAAGGAGCTCCTCCAAACTTGTCGAGCTTTGCAAGTCTACCTCATTTCAAGTTTCAAGTAAGTTCCAAGCCATGTGTGTGGTTGTTTCATTTTTTTTCTTTTGAAAGTTTAGCAAGTTTTAAGAACAAGAGGAGGACGGGAAAAAGTGAAGAAGAGAACTCATATTTTCTTCTTCTTCACTTCTTCACTTCGTCTTTAGTCAAAAAAATTTGCAACACTTTGAGGCGAGGTATTTGCCGCTCACAGAAAAACGTGTGCGTTGTAAAAAATCAATCGTTTTTTTTCTTAGTGTTGTTCACATAAACATATGTTTTGAAAATAATAAGTTATGAAATTTGTAGCTCACTCCTCCTGACTGTGTTTATGTGCTCCTTACGTCAAAGCTGCATGTTTTTTTAAAGCTACTGTTGCAAGGTGCCAAGCTTCCGGAACAACGTCAATTTTTCTTTTTGTTTTTAAAAAAAAATTCTGGATTTTTTCTTGGTTGTTAAAATCAAGAAAAAACAAAGAACAGAAAGGAAGAAAGAAGAAAATTCTTCCTTCTTCTATATTCTTCTTGTGATCTTGTTTTTTTCCTTATTGGGATTTTTTCCCTCTTGCTAATCCCTTTGCGTCGCCCCATGTCCTCGTTCATGCGCGTTGGTTCATTCTTACCTTATTTATGTTTGTCACCATTCATGCTCCATAGCAAGGGCGTGAATCTTGAGGACATAGTCATCTCTAGTGCATCGTTCTCAGAAAACTATAATGTGATATTGGTAGGTTGATTGCCTTGCTTGACTTGCAAGTTTTAAAACATGGGTTCCCAAAGAAGCACAAAGATTTTTATTTTTTTTGCCATGCTTAACTCACTCACGATGTAAAAATACCTAATTGGAATTAGAGGCCTTGATATTCGACTTGTGGTCTTGTGAAGGTGGGGAGAGGGGATTGAACCGCTTTCAAGACATGCATGGTCAACGAACTGACGCAGAAAATAGACCTCTCTCGAAAGGGGGAGAAAGGGATTTTGGAAGCCCCTTACATCCTAAGGTGTATGCTGCTAGTGCAAGAGACTTATCCAGGGAGGAGGAGGGACAGCCTCGTCGACATGTTTGCATGTAACACCCCATCAACATGAGTAAAGCTAGCACGGGGTCGTTGATGCATCTTTAGGTGCTAAGGTAGAACAGAAGTAGTAGGCACCAGAGAATGGTTCCTGCAAAATTTTAATTTTCTCGGTTTTAACTGATTTGTATTTCTCTTTGTTTTGGTTCTTTAGGGATTCTATTTAGAATCCATCCATGGCAGCAGCTACACATATCACCCTTGGACTAGATCTCTGCAAGAAAATAACAGAACAATACAAGCTACTTTCTTTAGCAGATAACAAGTCCAATGGTTTGCAAATCAGTGGGCAACAGTGTATGCTTGTGTGCAACAAGCTGTTAGAGACTCAGGGAACACTAGAATTGTTGCAATGTGAGCTACCCGATGAAGAAACAAGCTCTCCTGATGTGGGTCAAGCAACCCAAGAACTTGTCCAGGTCCTAACCAGAGCTTATCAGACATTCTTCAAACAGTGCTTCTGCAATGAATGGATGGAATCAGCGCTCAGGCAACATGGAGACTTGAAGGAAACAGCAAGTGGAATTCTGTACGACCTGCAATGGTACGGCTCAATATTGTGTAGTATCCTTCTCAAGCATGCAGGACAAGACAATCAGGCTTTGATGCCAGAAGATTGTAATGGGATGCTGAGTGCAGTGGATAGATATGCTCTAACGATAGCTGCCAAAAGAGATGAGAAGAATCTCAAAGCTCTTTTGGGGGACTTGGAGGAAAACCATACTTGCAGTGGAGAATGTTGGGATGGAAAGCAAGTGAGTGAACCATGTCTTGCAACACAATTGCTGCAGAAGATTGACTTCCAAGCACAATCTAAAGCAGCTCAAAAGGAGTACTATGAAGGGTTGCCTCCACCTGATAGAAACAAGTTGAGTAAATGGCCTCTTGCTTTGTTGATAAGTCAGAAGGATCTACAATCTGAAAGTGACAGTCATGTAGGTTCAGGTGGTTTTGGGAAAGGATCCAAAGTAGGTTCAGGTAGTTTTGGTAAAGTATCCAGAGTGGTTTGGCGTGGAGAGACATATGCGATCAAAAGACCAAAGGGAGGACATACAGACGTCATCAAGCAAGAGATTAAAGCTCTTGTAGGTCTGAACCACCCTCACGTTATGCGTCTTCTTTGTTGTACTGAAGTACCTGATACAGGGTGTTCATATATCATGGAGCTTATGGATATGAGCCTCGAGATGCTGTTGAAGCGACACCACATCTCAGCTATCCTGCAAGCTGTAGACCTGATGCTTCAAGTTGCAGAAGGGATGAAATACCTTCACAGCATGGGCATAGTGCACCGTGATCTCAAGCCAGACAATATTCTTGTCAAGAAAGTGCAGGAAGTGCCTGCTGATCATCATCCTGACTTTAAGAACTCAATGTCAAGTCCACTGTCAAATCCTGTTTGGATTGCTAAAATCTGTGATTTTGGCACCTCAAAAGTCAAGAATCAGAGTACTGCATATTCACACCAGACCATAAAAATCGGTACCACAATGTATATGGCACCTGAGTTGTATGAGCTTGACCCCGAGGATGAGATACCCGAGAGATTTCACCCCATGAAAACAGATGTTTATAGCTTTGGTATCCTTTGCTCGACAGTGGTGCCTTGGAACCCTTCTCAAATTCAGATTGATGGAGAGAATTTAACAGCCACGAAATTCAAAGCCCGTGTGCGAGAGGGGAAGAGACCAAATCTGCCACCGGACTGCCCTGCTCGCTTGTCTGGGCTTATCAAACGATGTTGGGATGCAGACCCATTCTTGCGACCTAGTTTCCCTGACATTTGCACAGAGCTGAGGTTCATCAAAGGTTTACTTCTTACAGGTATTCTAACTTTACCAACCTAAATAGTTTAGGAGGGTTATATTTTGCACATGTAAACACCTTCATAGGATTTTTCTACTGGAATCGAAAGGCATGTTCCTCACCATAATTTTTTGTTGGGTGGGCATTTTGTTTTTTGAAACACCTACATCTGATGGGCCTTCACATTTAGGTGAATCCCTCAGCCATAGTCTTTATCGAAATCAAGCCCCACCTCACAGGCTCTTATTAAGATAAAGCCCACAGCCTCTGGGTTTACCTTATTGCTTGAATTGGTGATGTACAGTAAGAAACGAGAATGAGGTTGCTTTGGGAATGAGGCCTATGTGTGAAGTGCGAGGCAAATTCCTGAAGCATAGCCTAACATAAAGAAGCAGTAGAATTCTACTTTTACAAACATTCAGTTGTCGTTCATTTGAAACGAGAGGAGGCACCTTATCCCGAAGGTGTCATTCTCTATCAAGGGAGCAATTTTACTTGGTCAGGGCCAAGGCACTGTCCACATATGAAAGAAATGTTTTGCTTGTTCTTTAATAAGATCTCATGATGAGTTAGTGGTTTTGAGGAAATCATTCAGCCTATCAATGGCTGAGTTATAACCTTGTTCATGCGGTTCTTATTATTTGGTATTTCGACTGCTTGTGAAAATATGCTGCAGAAATTCAAAATGTAAAGTTTTGTATAAATGTCTATTATAAGTTTGGAGCAAAATAGGTGTTACGATACTACATACTTATATGTATCCCCTATTGGGAGCTGGTTGAAGGGGAATTTTCCTGAGCCCTCAATGGATGCAAACTTGAGCTTTAGTTTGGAATAATTCATTTACCATTTTTTTTCCTTTTTGTAACCATGTGGACATAGTAGGCCCATGTCTGTTATAGAGCTGTAAATTCATTGCTAATTCGAGTTTGTGTGTCTAATTCAATTCTATGTTTGGTTTATTTGCTGATGTTTTACTTTCCAGATGATAAATCAACCCTGGCTAAGCCCCCAAATGATGAATCAACCCTGGCTAAGCCCCCAAATGAAGGATTTCAAGGAATTAAGGTGTGTTTCAAATTCCTTTGAAAAAATGTGAATCGGTGATCTGCAGTTGAACTATGGTGATCTTGTGTCCTAAAGTGATCCCCTTAAGATGTTGCCTCCTAAGTTTTCACCTCGTCCTTTATAAAGATTGGAATGTAAGTATATGGATCAGAGGGTCATTGGACAATTGTAGTGAACCAAAAGCTACAGAGAATATTACTCTGAGCAGATATCTATTCCATAGCTGCCTTTTGTACCTGTGAACATTTAGACTCGCACTCTGAAGTTTAGATGTTAAATCTGTGACCAGATTTCAGTACATGACCTGCCTTTTGGAACCAAAGGCTCAGAGGAATCTCTTTTGACCCAACTTCCAAATGGCTTGGTCATGGTGTGGGGCTTAACACTAATTTTTTACTAGTATGGAAAACATATACCAGGTATTCAATTGGTATAAAACTAGAGCAATGCTAGTTTAGGTCCACACCAAGTTGATAGTGGTACAAGGCTGGTATTGCCTCGTCATACCAGCCTAGTAGGGTCCTTCAACACCGGCCCCTAGACTAGACAATATACCATGTGCAAGCTATGCTGTCATACCTTGGTGGCTTTGGCACAAATTCTAATTTTTGAGAATAACTGAAATTATTTCGTGAAGGAGGATGAAGGTTTTTGGGAATAGCGAGGAATATTTTTTTTCAAAATGGAATTTTCAAAATTAATCACTTATGAGTTTGCAGAGTCCAGACATGTGCTGAAACTTCCCTGTACTATGATATGCAAAACCAATATTGAATGATTATCTTAATTGTATATTTAACATCTTATCACAAGCTTTGAATGTTTTCTAATTGTGTTGTTTATTCCTTAGACGGAAGGACCTTTTGGAGGCCAAGGTGGGCAATTCGTGGCATGTGGTACCCCCATGTCCATCAGAAGTTTTAAGATACAGCATGAAAGTGATCCATCACCACTTATTTGGACTCTCAAGGTTGAACAGGAATACAATGGCTATAAAGCTACAACAACATTTGGTGAAGAGAAGACATTAGACCATGCCCATACAGAGGAGGTTTGCCTTTGATATCAGTCTTTTCTTCACAAGAATTGCAATTTTGGTTCCAAATGTGAATTTGTCACTTGACATGTGTACTTTCAAACTTGTACTTGTTTATACACTTACTTCAAGATTTTGTTTTGCAGTTTTCGCTTAAACCAAATGAGTTCTTAACGCAAATTGAAGGATATTATGGAGTCACACACTTTACTATAAAAGGGGATGGAATTCCTGGACTAACAGGAATAACGTTTCGTACCAACCTCCAAAAGGTTTATGGGCCATATGGTGGGGGAAAGGAACTGAATTTCACCCATTTCCAAACTTCTGTTGGCAAAATTGTTGGGTTTTTTGGGAAAGCAGGTCAAATTGTCGATCAACTCGGAGTTTTCATGAGTGATGACCTTTAGATCTTTGATGGAGAAGCATTTTCAGATTTTTTTGGGAATTGGTTGCACTGATGATGACTTTGGTAAGTTAGTCATATGATATTAGGTTAGAGTTTGAAATTATATCCAAAGACTAGCATTTTAGGAAATATTGCATATTGTCTTCTAAAGTATACTATTCACTTGCTTTTTCAATGAATCCCTGAATGTTAGAAAACCTAGGAGAATTTTGATTATAGCCATCAAAGGACATGTGACTATAATTCAGAGTTACTTGTGATCCTGATATGTTGCCCCCCATTACTACAGCATGAGCATAGAAATCTAGGGGCATAAGTGTACTTTAGTAATTATACTATCTTGCTTTGGAGGTGTCATATGGAAAACATTAAACAGGCCATCATATAAGTATTTTATTTTTCAAAACTGAATTCAGCAATAAAATCTTCTGTAAATTTTGAAAAATTTGATCCCATATGGGGTTGAAATAAGAATTTTCAACAATGATGATGGATCATGCTACTTAAATGTCCATGGGAAGATCCTATCAAAAGAGAAAAACTAAAAGATGTTCTCTCATGACAAGAATTGGTTATGGAAAGAACAACTCCACTTAATTGCACATCTTCTGACATTTGGGCTTGTAGTTTTAAGAATTTTATAACTGAATATAATTATCGCAGAAATTGAATAGATGCTATGGTAATGACACTTTATGAACTGTTTTCCACTAAATGTTATCAATCTTTGTTGGTTTTCCTTATCTTCCAAATGGTGTTTCTATTTCTCAAATCTTTATCGAACAATGTCTACATCAAGAACATGACCTTTTTTGTCTTTGCACCCGTAAGAAAACGGTTGTAATTGACAAATCCAATGATTAGACCTCCATGCAAAAAACTACACAACAAAGTATAACCACTTATATGTTGACTTAAGAAATAAATGAAGAATTAACTTATTCTCAACATGATAGAATTGATGTCATGTGCCTTCAGGTGCACAATGGCAAACCAAAAGGCAACCTCACTTGACATGAATTCTATCCCATCAAGTAGCTAAGAAAGAAAGGAACATGCACAACAGAGACCACAACAACATCACCTTCACAAAGTGTTTCAAAAGAAATGGCCAAAGACAGAAAAACCTAACTACAAGAACTTATTGCCAATAATACAAAGTTCACACAGACAAGCAGCCAGATCCCCCACACTGGTGCTCCTGTCCACGCTGATTCTTATTCAAAAACAGTGCACATTGTATTATTAAGGGCTCCTGACAATTCAATTCATGTTCACTTTGTGTTAGACAAGACATTCTAGATCCCCTCCAGATGAGACATGCTTATTCCCAGATACAAGGCATTCTCAATCCCCCACAGAATGACACATATTTGATTTCCCAGATACAAGATATTCTTGATTCCCAAGAGACAACACATTCCTGATTATCACCATGTTGAAAACCGGAGCAAATACCATTCATCTGATTTCCATATCCAGCACTGTCATTCCTTTAAAAAACCATTGTACATGATAAGAAGAGGCCAGAAAACAAACCCACAGAAAGACAGATATATATTTTTTTTCCATATGTCCAAATCTATTTGTGGTGCTCAAATTTTTTTACTGTTGGCTTTGGAAAAACACTTCCACACACCACCCGTCACATAGGACTGTTGACTAAGACTTTTGGCAAAACTTTCAGGGTGGGTGGGTTGGGTGTGTTTAAAGGCCATAGACAGCAGCTCTAGACAGACAGCTCTTGAAACTCGTTATGTTTCTTCTCTAAAGCAGACTTCCTTCGAAGATGCAAAACCAGACTGATGTCAAGAATTGCAAATCATCTGCAAAACTTTTAGTGAGCTTTTTCAGGCTTATCATCTTGACATGACCAAGTTTGCTATGGGTGCTGTCCCTAAGAAGAGAGGTGTGCCCCCAACAGGTGGTGCATGAATGGGTTTCAAAGTACCTTCATGCCCTTGTCTTAGTTTCTTCAGTTTCACAGTGTCGTCACTTTCTCCACTCCTTTCACCAGTTCGCCCTCTGGGCTCCTCTTGATCACAGGGTGATGTAAGACCTTCATTTTCTCTATCACTCATTGAACCATCTCCAGCCTGCATGTCCTCTTCCTCTTTTGCTGGGTTTAGATTATTGGCTTGGAATTGGTTCACCCGGTGCTCTGCCCTCAAGACAGCCAGCGATTCACCCCCATGCCGCATTCTCTTCCTTGCACTGTTCCATCTCAGGGTCACTAGAGACTAAACTACCACCGGTGTTGCTGAGAATGCTTACAGAGTCTGAATTTGGGCTCACGTCACTAATAGGAGCTTCCTGAGGCATGCTTGACTTCCGAGGGAAAAGCTCACAACCAGTTTCTTGAGGGGCTGCACTACTGGCTTCTTCCTTAAGCTCACCCTCTGTATCTATACAATTTGCAACAAAATGCAACAGGTGCTCCACGTCCTCATTCCCCGGTCTTAATCTCCTCTCATCACTATGGTCAGAGCTAAAAAGTTCTTTGCCTCCTTTGCTCTTCACAGATGGCTTCTCACCATTTCTTCCATATTGCAAAAACTTCTTCGCCACCTCAGAGGCTGATGTGGATGGAGCATCACATTGCAATGATGCGGTGGTTGGTGACAATGTACTAGTGCTTGATGGGAACACTGCGTAAGGCTTTTTCTCAACTGCAGCAGGATGCTCACAGTTCTTGGCTAATGAAGAAAGGCTAGCTGCATTTAGGGCCTCATAGTTACAATGGACATCAACCCAAGACCCATTCACCCAGTCTTTTGACACCCGGAGATCTGCTGAATGAAATGAGGAAATATCACCTTCTCCTGCAGGTACAATGGAATACTTTGCATTTGAGTAGTCATCAAGAATAGTAAATTCCTAACACATTACATGAGAATAGCAACAACTGAAGCTCAAAGAGAACCAATTGCCTCTACACAGCAAAATAAATACCCAAATTCTTTAAAGTCTTGAGAAAATTCCCCCCTGGCAATACTTCAAGAGGAGATGTACAAACAAAGTAGCACCTGGAAAGTAGACTTTCACGTTCCCCCCAGGCTCCTTGCTTACAACAATCCCTTCCCACCATCCATCATTCCACCAAACATCTACAGCTTGGCCAATATAGTAATCAGCAGATGTACATGGAGTAGGAAAAGGACGAACAGTTGTTCGGCCCACAATGCGCACTCCTAGTTTATCGGGGCCTGCAAGTCTCCATGCAGAAACCCATTCCTGCAACCTCACTCGTGTATCTTATTGCCTTGCCTTTCACACGCCAGGAAATCTGATGTAACAAAACTCATTTAATCCTTCATTACATTTTTGTTCATTGAAGATCACAAGCACCACAAAAACCCAACTTTTCATTCTGCATCCTTCCATTACTAAGAATACTGTTGCAAGATGTCTTGATTGAGAGTCACAAAAACTGAAGTCATAATATCTCTGACAGTAACAGACAAGGTTGGTAAGGATGGATAACCTCCAGGTTGCCTTCACCATCCTCGTTCTGCAGCTCCTCATATTGAATTTTCAGACGTCTTGAGACTCTTCTTGTGAGAACTCCTTTGAACCAACAACCTCGCAAGCCACTATCCTGGCACAACAATTCCACTCGGTCACCCACCTCAAAGAAAACATGACGTTCTATGGAACTCACTCCCTCTTCACCCTTGTCCCCTCCCCTCCCAGTTGAAGATGGTCTAGGATCTGCAGGAGAACATCCATGAAGCAAGTCTCCACATGCCACAGCCCCCTCACTATTCGAACAGGTTGCAGGAGAAGATACTCCAGTGGGCAGATCTGCAGCATCTCCAGATTGGACTGGTACAGTTGAACCAGCTCGTCTGCGTGAGCCTCGTGCTGTGCGTCGCCTCGTCGAATGACATTGCCACGTTCCACGTCTTCCTCTTCATCCACCAGATCTTCACGTCCAAGTTCTTATGGGGGAGAGCATTCACCTACAGGGGAAAGACCCAGACCAACTGAAGACAGAATCTGCTGATGCCAGTAACCCTTCACTTCATGGATGCTGAAAGGCTTGAGTCCGTCAGAATTGTCAAGTTGACGTGAACGCACATGCAGCTGAGGAGCTGCTTCTGCTGGCAGCAAACTCAAGCACTTCTCAAAATGCTCAGGGCTGAGGACAGTGGCTAAACCATCCACACACTCCACAGACAAGACCTGAGGAAAGGATGTGAAGAAAACTTCGCGTGCAAGAGGAGCAGGTGGTGGAATCTTGCATGGTAATTCATTTGTCTTATGAAACCATCGCACACGTAGCTTTTTCCTCATTTTCTTGTCCTCATACATGTCTTCCACATATGCAATGTGCCTGTCTTCCTCAGTCAAAACGTAAACAAAATTATGGACCTGCAGGCCACCACAGATACACAAATCCACCAGTAGTGCCTGTCAGCCAAACATTCCGAGCTTGATGCTCACATCTTAAAAAACCAGCAGGAGGAAACTATGATGCAAATGCACAGAAGCTAGGTGCAGAAATGTGGAACATACTGAAATTTTAATGCCATTGCGGAGGAAAGAAAGAAAATGTTGCAATCGCTTCCTACAGCTCCATGCATTGCCAACCCACATTACATCTCCCTTTGCACCTTTCACCTGCTTCCTCACCTCATGTTCCTGTTCCGAACAAAACCATATGATTCAAAGGAAAGGATGGACCATCATTTCCAAGCACCCAAACTGTGACTCCTGTTTCAACCCCCACCACATCTAAAGGAAATTCACATTATTTTTAAGTTCACAATTGCCAGCTCAATCAGTGCTAGAGTGCAGAAAAAGTATATAATGTTAAGTGGGAAAATTTTCTTAAAAGGAGAACGACACATTTGAAAGATAGATGTCAACCAATTTGCTGATAGCTAATCATAGCAGCCAAGCTAAGGTAATTTCTAGAAGTGGATTCTATGGATATCACAAGAAAATTCAAACTTAGTCATACATGGTGATTGCCAATCTTCTCCTCAGGAGTACTTTCTCGAGGATCTGCAAGTCAATATCTGACGACTCTCCAGCATCTTGATTTGGTGACCCTGTTGATAGACAGAACACAAAGAGAAAACAGGAATCTCAGGAAAAAAACAATCCATTAACAAACAAGGTAAAAGTTGCCAGTATCAAGTGCATGATTTAACACGTAAACCAACCAAAACATGTTGAGGGCGATCCCCAACCCAATACATTGGAGAATGTGTCAGGTTGGTGATTTGCCCTTAACACAATTCCAGAACTCCAACTACAAATGTAAAATAGTTTTCTGTAGTGCTAACAAGTGTTCCTAGTCAAGGCAGAAGAAAGCGACACCCAAAGTAAGCATCTGAAGGCAGAGATTTTTTTTAAAAAAATTATGTGGAAATTTTTCCATGCCCAAAAAAATGATATTAGTTTTTATAAAATTCCTTCAAAAACAGAAAAAATCCTCACCTTCCTACTTTGAGAAACAACCAAACTTTTCCCTCCCATACCACCCAAGAAAGAACCCTTGAATTAGTCCCCATCCCTAGAAAATTCACGTTTCCCAATCCTGCCCAAAAAATATCCTTTGAAAAGGGGTCGAATTATCCTGTCCTCCCCTCTTCATACAATAAGAACCTTTTGGAAAAGAAAAGAAAATTCCTAAGCTCTCATTCCTTTTTTTTAAAAGCTCCATTTATAACTTATAATTTTTGCAATCTAATTTAATTATCCAATCCTTATACCCACTACAATCCCATAATAAAAAAAAAATCCATGAGAAAAAAAAAAAAAAAAACATTAACCCTTTGCTTTCCCTCAATTTTCACCTTAAAAACCCACTATACCCCTACTCAACTTTTTTAAAAACTTTACACACAAAGCTATAACCTTATCCATTCAGCCAACTTTTGATGCTCGCACCCCTATACCCACAATGCCTCTGAAGGACAGAGCCAATAAACTAATGGGTGTTGATGTTAAATCGGCCATGGAACATCCATAATGTCGAAGGTTGTAGGTGCAAAATGTGGCCAGGTATCACTCAATTTGTGTTAGTAAATATGAATGGGGCAAAGGGCAGATTGGGGGAAAAATTGGAGTGGCATTTTTGAACTGACTGCAATGAATTTCTTTGGCAGATTTCACATTTTCCTTTTTCAACAGCCAAGATCTTTTTGGGGAGCCCATATTTTACATGGCAACATCCCCACAGGCTGCAAATTGAAAAGTCCATAGTCACACAAACACTAGGTCTTCAAATTTTCAACTTTTGATAACTAGATCTTAGGACGGTTGATACCGTTGTACCTTGGCCATTTCAAAGCATGTTCGTCGAATAATTGATTAGTTTTGAAAAATCAATTTCAACAAATGAAATATTCCTAAATATTCACTATTATCCTTCACAATATTTTTTGCTTTGGAAGAAATACTTTTTGAAAATTTTGACATTTATGAACATAATATAATTAGTGTTGAATTCACCAAGGTACTAGGGCAGCAAGACTTTATCAGTGTGCAAATCTATACATTAAACATGTCTGCAAAGAAAATGTGAGGTAGTGAAATGCCCTGGCAGCTTTCCTTTGAATTACCTACACTTCCCCCAAACAAAAAAATCCAAATGCCGAATACATTGAACACAAAACCAAATACATTAAGACCATATCAAATGTGTAACATTTGCATTGCTTGCACTCTAACTATGTAGGCCGTTTAATATCCGATCTACCTACCTTTGCAATGCCCAAGAATTTGATTTTTAATGTTGAGCCCAAACCCATCAACATAGTTGTGAACCAGTGTGGTGCCAATACTAGCCAAAAAATGTTGTGGACTTGATTGTTCCATATACACAAGTTCAACTATTTTATCAACATTGCATATCTAGTGTTCAACTCAAGAATTATCCTGCTCTTTGATTCTGATCCAAGGACTTCAATAAATACTGCAAAACAAGTCAAATTCGTTTATGTATTTGCTTATGTATTTTCTTTGTCCTCTCTGTTTTTTTGTTATCTATTTGATTAGTGCTAAA
Source organism: Sphagnum tenellum (assembly GCA_963921925.1). Taxonomy (NCBI): domain Eukaryota; kingdom Viridiplantae; phylum Streptophyta; class Sphagnopsida; order Sphagnales; family Sphagnaceae; genus Sphagnum; species Sphagnum tenellum. Next base: position 4,992,197 of record OY998159.1, read on the forward strand.
TATATTTCGTTAGTACTTTAATAGGTGGTTTGTGCTCCATGTATTTGGTTACATACTTCTATTTATTTGGTTTGCTCCCTGTACTTGGTTATTTCTTTTGATGTATCTAGCGTTCTAGCTTTTGTTCAATGTACCTTATATGTATCTGTTTGTGATCTATGTATTTGATCTCATTTTTTTTGTATTTTATTAGTGCTTGATGTGTTTTGTTGCATATTTTTATGTATTTGGTTACATGTTTTTATTTATTTGGTTTTTTTTCTTTGTATTTGCTTATGTGTTTAGAGGTTTTTTTTTTGTGCTAAATGTATTTGGCATTTGCGTATTGATTTTCTTTTTCTCCACCAAAAGGATTGGAAAATAATTCTAAACTAATCTTGTGATGCATCTCCTCTTAAGAAGAAATGGGACAAAATAGAGTTATCCGTAAAGTCAGGCAATTCGGGGGTGAGAACGGCCAGTTTCGGCATAATAGGGTATCAAACGTGTAACTGAGAATGAAATTTGTCTACAAGGAAATAACTAGGACCCAAAGGCTGTAAACCGAGTTTCATCCTGTGTTTCTTTTTTCCCTTTTTCCTGAGCGCCTTCACTGCTACTACGTATATTTTCACTGCTCCTACCTATACAACTAGTATAATTACTCTCGAACCTTGTGCATTAAATGCTGACACTCAACATTTCATACCCAGATTTAATCAAATTTCCTTAGTGTGCTGATACCACTGAAAGAGGGGATAGGGGGCGAAAGCAGAGGAGATAGGGGTGAAACAGAGGGTGACTTTACCAATAACTCTATTAATGACAAAAGAAAATTGTGATGGATGTTTTGTGAGTTGTAACCAATGTTGTGTGGTAATTAAAATGTGCAATTGATACTCATCAATTATCAGTCCAGTCATAATACCCACTTACCTGACCGGGGTGAATTTTTTTGAGACCAATTTTGGTATAGAACCTTAGCTTTAAATTTTTTTAAGAAATTTTTTAAACCATGTTTCTTTAACTGTCAATTCTTTCATTAAAAATGTTGATTTTTTGGTGTTTATGGTCACCTAGAACCGTTAGTTCTATGGTTCCGAATTGTTTTCTTGGAAATTGGAATTGGTAGTTTTTTAATTTTGCAAATTTTAAAGAAGCAGAATCAAATATTGCACAGCATCAGTCCTGACTAATAAAACCCCCAATAACCTATAGGGTAGATCGGCGTATCATTGATCACCTTCTTATGACCGAACATTTATGTATATCTTCATCATATGTGCTTCATTTCGACTGATTTAAAATGTTATGGGAATGTTATCTCAAGCTTAAGAAATCATCTTTTTAAAGTCCAATGAAAAAATAACAAGCAGAAAAATAAGTTTTTCAACTTGCAAAACGTGTTTTTTTTTTTCCCCCTCTTTTTGAACCGCTTCTACTTTCAAACCTCATAACTTTTTTTATTTCTTATTCATTTTAAACTATTTAAAATGGTATAAGAGTGCCACCTGAAGTTTTACAAATCATTTTTGAAATCTAATAGCAACAAAGTAACATATAAATTTTTTTTGGGGGGTTGAGGAACTATCCTTTGTGGTGATTGTTAGTTTGTTTTTTTGAAGTTCTTAACCCCTTTTATTTTGGGTGATGGTAACATTTTTATTTCTAATCCATTTTCAATGATTGTTAGTGCATCAAATGTGCCAAGTGAAGGGGTTCAAATTTCGCTTGGACACCAAAAACAACAAAGCCTCCCTTTGGAGCCTGCCCTAAGTGCTTAAGTGTTTGGTCACGAAACGGTCTACCCTACCATATATCCCACTTGAGACTAAACAAGGTCTTTGAGTTCAAATATTAATAGGTCAAAAAGCCACTGGGTGAAATTGGGTGTTATACATTAAAACAACTATTCAAGGAGCGATGACATGTTACAAAACCAAATTGGTGGTTAAAAATTAGAACCTATATTGTCAAACCCATGGTATTGATTTTCATGACATTTTTACTCTTGAAATGAAGTACAATTTTATTTTTATAAATCTAACACTAACTATTAATCATGACTTAGACTTATAAATAAGGTAGTTTAAAAAATTCTTTATTGAATGGTAAATTAAATGAAAATATTTTCTCATGATATAGCCTAAAATGATAGTTGATATAAAACTTTAGAATGTAGTTTGTGGTTCCATTTTTAAAAAGACAATTGATAGAATTTTTTTGAAGAATATTCAATAGAAGCTTTTAGTAAATGTAATTGACAAACAATATTTTAATATTATTTCATAGAAGTATATAGTAGGCTTAATTGGTGAAACTTTTTGAAAGGTCAATGAGTTTTTAACTGTTCCATATGATAGTATAAATAAAGGTCCCAAAGGGACCACTTTTCTATTTCACAAATGCAAATTGTGATCCTTGCACTCATATTTCATCTTATACTTAATTTCAAGAAATGACTTTTTAAAATTCTTATTCACTACTGAAATTTTTGTGTCAAATCCTTATAATTTTGTGTCTTTGTGTCTTTGTCTTGTCTTTGACATTTCATAAAGGGTGCTGAACCAAAATGAACATCACAACCAATATTTCCACAAGTGATGAATTGTAGTTAAAAGTTATATATCATCATCATATTGAATATTTTATGGTTTGACCTCAAATATGTGTGGTAATTTATATGCATAATATTACAATGCATAAAAACTTTTATGCAATTAGATATGTCCATATAGTGTTTTTGGACTCTTAATTTTTTTACATAGTATTTTAAATTACGAAATTTGTTACATAATAAATTACACATATGAATGCAAACTTTGTTTCCAATGAATTTTCTAATGACATATGTTGATTAAATGTATTGTGTGTGCATTCGAAAATCAATATTCACTTCTATTTTGTATCTGTACTTTCTGAAGTTCAATATCTTGAAAAGTCCATAATTGATATAAAATTTAAAAACTGAACAAAACCATTTAAGGACAATACACTTAGATTATCATTATCTAACATGGTTTGAAATCAAGAGGTGTTTAAGGTACTTGAAAAGCATAAAATACATTGTCTTGCATTGCATTGATGACACAAATGAAAACAAAAAGCCCGGAATTTTTGGTTTATTTGACTTAAATTGGGGTGGTGATGGTGACACTGGAAAATCAACTTATGAAAATCCTTGTATGGAGGTGTTATGATGTGAAGCAACATGAATCAAACCATTGTTGCCCCATGATGTATATAACCAAAATATATGCCTTCCACACAAGCCACAAACCATTATAACTTTTTGTGGTTAATGAAGTTCTTAGTAGAAGTTGGATTTGAACCAAAAAAACAGTGAACCATGATTTTGAATAAATAATCAAAACAACATGTCATTATTAAAAATGCGTCATCGTGCTCATGTTTGTACAAAACATATTGACATTCAAACATCACTTTGTTCATGAACACATTGTTCAATGAGATGTAAATTTTATCTATTGTCTCATAAATCAGATGATAGTTAATTCTTGATAAAGAGAATTGTAGAGGCATAGATTGAAACGAGTAAGAAAGGTTTAAGTTTGGTCAAAGTTTTTGAGTTAAGATGTTTAAAACTTTTCATTAAATGATCAATGTGTTAAGATAGTCCAAAGTGTTGAAAAGTTGTATTAAGAATAACATTATGTTAAATCAGGTGACCTTCATTGCATGTGCAAGTTGCATATTTGTTAATTTTCATTTTCTTTTATTGGTAATTGGAAGAAAATTTTCTAAATGGGTCTTCTAACTCCAGTCATAGCAATGCAACTTGATTGAGATATGTAATGATTTTTGGCAAAGCTATCTCATTTTGTGTGTCAAATGATTTGATTAGTTGCAATGGGATAATGCAAAGATGTGCCATCACTTACGAATGACAAACCTCCAAAATGGCTGTCAAAGCCGGTCTCGGGTGGGGATTTTGATAAGTTGGGGATGTCTAAGTTAACTAATTATGTATGTGATAACTTGTAATCTTTATGCATTTGATGATTGTAAATTGTGTGCAAAGCTTGTATTATCACTTGTGCATGTCCCTTTAGAAACTTTAGTTGAGTCTTGGAAATGATTTGCCATTATAAGTTTTTGGAGTATTAATAAAAATGCATAATGAAAACCATATTAAACCCTAGTTTAGGTATTTTACAACTTAACATCTTAAGAAGACATGTGCATCATACATGTATCCACGTGGATGTATTTTGGCATGTCCCTTTCAAAACCATATTTAACTTGGAACTATTGTTTTATGTTCAGTGACCTCGTCTGTCACATATGCCTATTGTTATTTTTACTTTAATTTTTTTGGAACACAACAATAGACTCAACCAACAAGTTGTTGACACTCACAAGTCAAGCTCAACGGTAGAGGGTTGCCATGGCTTTCACCTTTATGCCAACGGTTTTGAACCCATAACCATCTTTGAGGTCCCAAGGTCTTGGGCAAGGACCTAGTGTATCTGGAGGGCGCCATATATATGTATGTGTGAATAACCCTCCTAAAACAAATCAGGGATCTTACACCTACTTATAGGCATAAGGTCTTTCTTGCTTCTAAATAGTACACATATGATTGCTTCTATTTTGATCATCTCATGATCTACATATTGCTTCATGTTTTATCATGAATAAGGCCCAATGGGTGGTGGACATTCCCAAAATGTGGAGCCAGATTCAACTACTGCCCATTGTAGGCACCTTAATTTTGCTAACACCCCCACCCTGAGTCTTTACCGTAGAGTTGAAATCTTATCCAATTCCTCTTAACCATACATGCTATAATGTGAGGTCCCACATGGGCTAAAATAAAAATAATATGAGAGGATTTTAAGTAGTAGAACGCCTATCTTTGGACCCATTAGATTTTTCAGTTTGTGCTTCACAGCCTATCGGCCTTAGGACAGGCACCTTTAACCCTAGAAAGGTCTATCCAAACCTTTTCCTACACTAGGTAGGTACTTTAAAAAAGGCTTGGGAATGATCAGGGTTTGAGGTTCAGGAACTGCAACCAACGAAGAATTGCAGAATTAGGGTTTATGGTGCAAGATGCTACCCCTGGCCTGCTTGTTCGTTCAATTTTTGTCTTCAAGAAGTTCTGGGCTTTGTGAAAAAAATTAATAGAATTGCTAGAGAGAGAGAGAGAGAGATGTTTTAACACGTTTTTGTAATTTTTGAACTTTTCAGTGCTTCGGATTTTTTTCACACGAGAAATAGAGACATACAGAGACACACACACAGGTCTTCTTCGCATTCCAACCGTTTGAGTCCTTGTTTCCTACTGTTGAGAAGAGAGGGTGGGAAAAAAATGGCAAGGGGTCTGGTTTCTGTGAATGAAAGAAGTGAAGATGGAGGACCCTTTCTTGAAACTACCAATGAGGAAAGAGTCGCTCACAGACAGCCAAGAGCTATAGAAATGTTAGATCTTTAGAAACATTTCACCAAATTGAACATTTGTTAATAAATCATTATTTGTCACTATTAAGATGTGTATATCTTCAACATGGGAATGATATTGACAATTAAATAGATCCAAATAACATTGATATATGCCACAAATTGTATCCAAATATTCATTTGTTTCTTCTATGTGTATTTTGTGATAGTCAATTTTGACGCTCCCATGCATAAACCTTTCAAAATACAACTTCAAAATGGATGTAGTGTTTATTGCTTACATGTAGGCAATCGAAACCCCAACAGACCAATGCAATGAATTAATTTGAAGGAGTTCAATTTACTCATCATAAATGACATATTTGTAGGGTTGTAAGGGCATTAACATCACCTTGTGTTCATATTTGATATCAAGGTGCTTATGGTGTATGATGTGGTGGAGATCTTTCATACAATGAAAAAGGTGGAGAGGATGAGAACATGTCAAATGACCAAGCTGATCATAGTCATCATTGGGGAAAAATTTTAACAATTGGAAAGGTTATAAATATAGCAAGAATGATTCATGGACCAATAATGGGCCATATTTTTGTTTATTTTATAGAACTTGAACACTATTATTATGTTGAAATACCCCATGGTCCTACCAAGGTAAAAGATGGTGAAGAACAAATCAAAGTAGTTGTCAACCTAGATGATCTTACTTTTGATCTATAAATAGAATTGTAAAGTTTCCAAATCTAACACTTGAGACAATGAGTTTGCACAACCTGGGATGCCACAACTATTGCTAAATACACAAAGGGCAAAAAGCCATTAGTAGATTACTCAATGTCAAATGTACTTGTGATGTTTGATGAATATTTAGGTGTTTTATTAATGAACATAGCACTAGTAGAAGAGTTTAGAGAAAAAAATGAATGACAAAGACAAAGAATCTTTAAATATGGTAGAGAGAGAACAACTCAAATAATAACTTCGAATTGTGAAAGGATAAAGTTCACTCAAGCTTGGTTCATAATAGTTATGAAGGATGTGAGGGACCAATTCCAAAATAACTTTCAAATAAGTCCCCTAGCACATCCATTAGGGATTGAAGGTGTATATTGGACTCACAACATAAAATATAGAAAAAACTGAGAAATAAGAAAGCATTAAAATGCAAGTTTGAGGGCACGTCTAATTTTTTATTGCAAGAGTGGGGGTGGGGAGTGGCGGTCGGGAGGAAGATGGTTATGAATAAAGGGGAGCTGAACCTCCCCCTTTGTTGGTGATGGCGGGCCTAGTTGCACCTAGAAGCACAGACAAAAACTTTGTAAAAATACGAAAAAACGGGGAATCCAAGCTCTCTGTTTGTTGGCAACGATGGGCTTAGTTGCACACATAAATAGAGAAGAAAACTATATAAATAGCCAAAAGGCTCTCCCTTTATTGTTGATGGCAAGGAGAGCGAAGCTCTACCACCCCAGTTGCACCCATAAAAAGGTGGACCCAAAGCTCTCCTTTTGTTGGTGATGGTGGAGAACGAAGCTGCCCCCACCTCTATTGGCAATTGGAGGCCCAGCTGCGCCTAGAAGCATAAAAAGAAGTGTAGTGCTGCCAAAAACATTGGGAACTGGGCAATATACCCAGTACCGGTGGCGATGCTCTCTCTCAGATGGCCAAAAACTTTCTGAAAGTCCAAAACTGCACATGCCAACTTGAATGTGGTGCCCAATATTCTATTCAGCCGATGTAAAGGAACACCCTCGGCTTTTCCTTTCATCTTGTATTGGTTCTGTTTTGCAATCAATTTTTCCCTTCCTCCCTGTTTATTTGTTGCATCGCATTTTTCTCTCCACTGTCGGCGCCATTGGAAAGGAACTCCAAACTTGTCGAGCTTTGCAAGTGTACCTCTTTTAAAGTTTCAAGTAAGTTCCAAGCCATGTGTGTGGTTGTTTCATTTCTTTTCTTTTCAAAGTTTAGCAAGTTTTAAGACCAAGAGGACGGAAAAAAATGAAGAAGAGAACTGATATTTTCTTCTTCTTCTTCTTCTTCACTTCTTCTTCACTTCGTCCTTAGTCAAAACAATTTGCAACACCTTGAGGCGAGGGATCTGCTGCTCACAGAAAAACGTATGCGTTTTAAAAAATCAATCGTCTTTTTTCTTAGTTTTGTTTGCGTGGAGCTCACATCAACATATGTTTTGAAAAAGTTAGTTCTGAAATTTGTAGCTCACTCCTCCTGACTGTGTTTATGTGCTCCTTACGTCAAAGCTGCATGTTTATTAAAGCTGTTGCAAGGTGCCAAGCTTCCGCAACAAAGTGCCAAGCTTCCGGAGCAACGTCCATTTTTATTTTTTATTTTTAAAATTTTAAATTCTGGATTCTTTTTTGGTTGTCAAAAACAAGAAAAAACAAAAAAGAGTAGGAAGAAAGAAGAAAATTCTTCCTTCTTCTTTATTCTTCTACTTCCTTTTTTCTTCTTGTGATTTTGGTTTTTTTTCTTATTGGGATTTTTTCCCTCTTGCTAATCCGTTTGCCTCGCCCCATGTCTTCGTTCATGCAGGTTGGTTCATTCTTACCTTATTTCTGTTTTGTCACCATTCCTGCTCCATAGCAAGGACGTGAATCTTGAGGACATTGTCATGTCTAGTGCCTTGTTCTCAGAAGACTATTATGTGATATTGGTAGGTTGATTGCCTTGCTTGACTTGCAAGTTTTAAAACATGGGTTCCCAAAGAAGCACAAAGATTTTATTTTTTTGCTACGCTTAACTCACTCACAATGTAAGAATACCTAATTGGAATTAGAGGTCTTGATATTCAACTTGTGGTTTTGTCAAGGTGGGGAGAGGGGGTTGAACGGCTTAGAAGACCTGACACAGAAAATAGACCTCTCTCAGAAGGGGGAGGAAGGGATTTTGGAACCCACTTACATCCTAAGGTGTATGCTGCTAGTGCAAGAGACTTATCCAAGGAGGAGGAGGGACAACCTCGTCTACATGTTTGCATGTAACACCCCATCAACATGAGTAAAGCTAGCACTGGGTTGTTGATGCATCTTTCGGTGCTAAGGTAGAACAGAAGTAGTAGGCACGAGACAATGGTTCCTGCAAAATTTTCTCGGTTTTAACTGATTTGTATTTCTCTTGGTTTTGGTTCTTTAGGGATTCTATTTAGAATCCATCCATGGCAGCAGCTACACAGATCACCCTTGCACTAGATCTCTGCAAGAAAATAACAGAACAATACAAGCTATTTTCTTCAGCAGATAACAAGCCCAATGGTTTGCTAATCAGTGGGCAACAGTGTATGCTTGTGTGCAACAAGCTGTTAGAGACTCAGGGAACACTAGAATTGTTGCAATGTGAGCTACCCGATGAAGAAACAAGCTCTCCTGATGTGGGTCGAGCAACCCAAGAACTTGTCCAGGTCCTAACCAGAGCTTATGAGACATTCTTCAAAGAGTGCTTCTGCAATGAATGGATGGAATCAGCGCTCAGGCAACATGGAGACTTGAAGGAAACTGCAAGTGGAATTCTGTACGACCTGCAATGGTACCGCTCAATATTGTGTAGTATCCTTCTCAAGCATGCAGGACAAGACAATCAGGCTTTGATGCCAGAAGATTGTCATGGGATGCTGAGTGTACTGGATAGATATGCTCTAACTATAGCTGCAAAAAGAGATCAGAAGAATCTCAAAGCTCTTTTGAGGGACTTGAAGGAAAACCATACTTGCAGTGGAGAATGTTGGGATGGAAAGCAAGTGAGTGCACCATGTCTTGCAGCACAATTGCTGAAGAAGATTGACTTCCAAGCACAATCTAAAGCAGCTCAAAAGGAGTACTATGAAGGGTTGCCTCCACCTGATAGAAATACGTTGAGTAAATGGCCTCTTGTTTTGTTGATAAGTCAGAAGGATCTGCAATCTGAAGGTCATGTAGGTTCAGGTGGTTTTGGGGAAGTATCCAAAGTGGTTTGGCGTGAAGAGACATATGCGATGAAGACACCAAGGCGAGCATGTATAAATGAGATCAAGCAAGAGATTGAAGCTCTTGTAGGTCTGAACCACCCTCACCTTATGCGTCTTCTTTGTTGTACTGAAGAGTGCTCATATATCATGGAGCTTATGGATATGAGCCTCTGCGACATGCTGTTGGACACACACCACATCTCATGTATGCTGCAAGCTGTGGACCTGATGCTGCAAGTTGCAGAAGGGATGACGTACCTTCACAACATGGGCATAGTGCACCGTGATCTCAAGCCACAGAACATTCTTGTCAAGAAAGTGCAGGAAGTGTCTGTTGATTATCATCCTGACTTTCAGAACTCCACTTCATCTCCATTGTCAAATCCTGTCTGGATTGCTAAAATCTGTGATTTTGGCACCTCAAAAGTCAAGAATCAGAGTACTGCATATTCACACCAGACCACACCAATCGGTACCCTACTGTATATGGCACCTGAGGTGTATGAGGTTGACCCCGAGGCTGAGATACCCAAGAGATTTCACCCCATGAAAACAGATGTTTACAGCTTCGGTATCCTTTGCTCGACAGTGGTGACTGGGATCCCTTCTCGATTTCAGATTGATGGAGTGAATGTGACAGCCACGCAATTCAAAGCTGGTGTGCGACAGGGGAAGAGACCAAATCTGCCACCAAACTGCCCTGCTCGTTTGTCTAGGCTTATCAAACGATGTTGGCATGCGGACCCACTCTTGCGACCTAGTTTCCCTGACATTTGCACAGAGCTGAGGTACATCAAAGGTCTACTTCTTACAGGTATTGTAACTTTACCAACCTAAATAGTTTAGGAGGGTTATATTTTGCGCAGGTAAACACCTTCATAGGATTTTTCTACTGGAATCGAAAGGCATGTTCCTCACCATAATTTTTTGTTGGGTGGGCATTTTGTTTTTTGAATCACCTACATCTGATGGGCCTTCACATTTAGGTGAATCCCTCAGCCATAGTCTTTATCAAAATCAAGCCCCACCTCACAGGCTCTTATTAAGATAAAGCCCATGGCCTCCCGGTTTACCTTACTGCTTGAATTGGTGATGTACAGTAAGAACTGAGAATGAGGTCGTTTTGGTAATGAGATATATGTGTGAAGTGGGAGGCAAATTCCTGAACCATAGCCTAACATAAAGAAGCAGTAGAATCCTACTTTTACAAACATTCAGTTGTGGTTCATTTGAAACGAGAGGAGGCACCTTATGCCTAAGGTGTCATCCTCTATCTAAAAAGGCAGCAATTTTACTTGGTCAGGGCCAAGGCACTGTCCACTTATGAAAGAATTTTTTTGCTTGTTCTTTAATAAGATCTCATGATGAGTTAGTGGTTTTGAGGAAATCATCCCACCTATCAATGTCTGATTTATAACCTTGTTCATGCAGTTCTTGTCGTCTGGTATTTCGACTGCTTGTGAAAATATGCTGCAGAAATTCAAAATGTAAAGTTTTGTATAAATGTCTACTATAAGTTTGGAGCGAAATAGGTGTTACGATACTACATACTTATATGTATCCCCTATTGGGAGCTGATTGAAGGGGAATTTTCCGGAGCCCTCAATGGATGCAAACTTGAGCTTCAGTTTGGAATAATTCATTCACCATTTTATTTTATTTTGTTACCATGTGGACATAGTAGGCCCATGTATGTTATAGAGCTGTAAATTCATTGCAAATTCATGTTTGTGGGTCTAATTCAATTCTATGTTTGGCTTATTTGCTGATGTTTTACTTTCCAGATGATAAATCAACCCTGGCTAAGCCGCCCCCAAATGAAGGATTTCAAGGAATAAAGGTGTGTTTCAAATTCCTTTGAAAAAATGTGACTCCGTGATCTGCAGTCAAACTATGGTGATCTTGTGTCTTAAAGTGATCCCCTTAAGATTTTGCCTCCTGAGTTTTCACCTCTTCCTTTATAAAGATTGGAGTGTAAAAATGTGCATCAGAGGGTCATTGGACAATTGTAGTGAACCAAAAGCTACAGAGAATATTACTCTGAGCAGATATCTATTCCATAGCTGCTTTTTGTAGCTGTGAACATTTAGACTCACACTGGGAAGTTTAGATGTTAAATCTGTGACCAGATTTCACTACATGAGCTGCCTTTTGGAACCAAAGGCTCGGAGGAATCTCTTTTGACCCAACTTCCAAATGGCTTGGTCATGGTGTGGGGCTTAACACTAATTTTTTACTAGTATGGAAAACATATACCAGGTATTCAATTGGTATAAAACTAGAGCAATGCTAGTTTAGGTCCGCACAAAGTTGATAGTGGTACAAGGCTGGTATTGCCTCATCATACCAGCCTACTAGGGTCCTTCAACACTGGCGCATAGACTAGACAATATACCATGTGCAAGCTATACTGTCATACTGTGGTGGCTTTGTCACAAATTCTAATTTTGAGAATTGCTGAAATTATTTTAAAATAATTTTTCTCAAAGAAGAAAATTTTGTGAAGGAGGATGAAGGTTTTTGGGAATAGTGAGGAATAATTTGTTTCAAAAGAAAATGTTCAACATTAGTCAACCATGAGTTTGCAGAGTCCAGACATGTGCTGAAACTTCCCTGTACTATGATATGCAAAACCAACATTGAATGATTATCTTAATTGTATATTTAACTTCTTATCACAAGCTTTGAATGTCTTCTAATTGTGTTGTTTATTCCTTAGACGGAAGGACCTTTTGGAGGCCAAGGTGGGGGATTAGTGGCATGTGGTGCCGCCATGTCCATCAGAAGTATTGAGATACAGTATGAAAGTGATCCATCACCACTTATTTGGACTCTTAAGGTTGAACATGAATACAATGGCTATAAAGCTACAACAACATTTGGTGAAGAGAAGACATTACACAATGTCCATAGAGACAAGGTTTGCCTTTGATTTCAGTCTTTTCTTTGCAAGAATTGCAATTTTGATTCCAAATGTGAATTTGTCACTTGACATGTGTACTTTCAAACTTGCACTTGTTTATACACTTATTTCAAGATTTTGCTTTTGCAGTTTGTGCTTGAACCATATGAGTTCTTAACGCAAATTGAAGGATATTATGGAGTCACACATTTTGAAGTACATGGGGTTGCAATTCAAGCACTTTCAGCAATAACGTTTCATACCAACCTCAAAAAGGTTCATGGGCCATATGGTGGGGGAAACGAACTGAATTTCACCCATTTCCAAAGTTCTATTGGCAAAATTGTTGGGTTTTTAGGATATACAGGTGAAGTTGTCGATCAACTTGGAGTTTTCATGAGTGATGACCTTTAGATCTTTGATGGCGAAGCATTTTCAGATTTGTTTGGGAGTTGGTTGAACTGATGATGAGTTTGGTAAGTTAGTTATATAATATTAGGTTAGTATTTGGAATTAAATCCAAAGACTAGCATTTTTAGGAAATATTGCATATTGCCTTCTAAAGTATAGTATTCACTTGCTTTTTCAGTGCATCCCTGAATGTTAGAAAACCTAGGAGAATTTTGATTATACACATCAACAGACATGTGACTACAATTCAGAGTTACTTGTGATGCTGATATGTTGCCCACCATTACCACAGCATGAGCATAGAAATCTAGGGGCATAAGTGTCCTTTAGTAATTGTACTATCTTGCTTTGCAGGTGTCATATGGAGAACATTCAACAGGCCATCACATAAGTATTTTATTTTTCAACGCTGAATTCAGCAATAAAATCTTATGTAAATTTTGCAAAATTTGATCCCATATGACGTTCAAATAAGAATTTTCAACAATGATGATTGATCATGATACTTAAATGTCCATGGGAAGATTGCATCAAAAGAGAAAAACTCAAAGATGTTCTCTCATGACAATAATTGCTTATGGTAAGAATGACTCCACTTAATTGCACATCTTCTGACATTTGGGCTTGTAGTTTTAAGAATCTTATAAATGAATGTAATTATCACAGAAATTGAATAGGTGCTATGGTAATTACACTTTATGAACTGTTTTCCACTAAATGGTATCAATATTTGTTGGTTTTCCTTATCTTCCAAATGGCGTTTCTAGATCTCAAATTTTTATTGAACAATGTCTACATCAAAAACATGACCTTTTTTGTCTTTGCACCCCTAAGAAAACGGTTGTAATTGACAAATCCAATGATTAGACCTCCATGCAAAAAACTACACAACAAAGTATAACCACTTATATGTTGACTTAAGAAATAAATGAAGAATTAACCTATTCTCAACATGATAGAATTGCCTTCATGTGCACAATGGCAAACCAAAAGGCAACCTCACTTGACATCAATTCTTTCACATCAAGTAGCTAAGAAAGAAAGGAACATGCACAACAGAGACCACAAGGACATCACCTTCACAAAGTGTTTCAAAAGAAATGGCCCAAGACAGAAAAACCTAACTACAAGACTTATTGCCAATAATACAAAGTTCACACAGACAAGCAGCCAGGTCCCCCACACTAGTGCTCCTGTCCACACTGATTCTTATTCAAAAACAGTGCACATTGTATTATTAAGGGCTGCTGAAAATTCAATTCATGTTCACTTTGTGTTAGACAAGACATTCTAGATCCCCTCCAGATGAGACATGCTCATTCCCAGATACAAGACATTCTCAATCCCCCACAGACTGACACATATTTGATTTCCCAGATACAAGATATTCTTGATTCCCAAGAGACAACACATTCCTGATGATCACCATGTTGAAAACCTGAGCAAATACCATTCATCTGATTTCCATATCCAGCACTGTCATTCCTTTAAAAAACCATTGTACATGATAAGAAGAGGCCAGAAAACAAACCCACAGAAAGACAGATATTTTTCTTTTTTCCATATGTCCAAATCTATTCATGGTGCTCAAAACTTTTTACTGTTGGCTTTGGAAAAACACTTCCACACACCACCCTTCACATAAGACAGTTGACAAAGACTTTTGGCAAAACTTTCAGGGTGGGTGGGTTGGGTGTGTTTAAAGGCCATAGACAGCAGCTCTAGACAGACAGCTCTTGAAACTCGTTATGTTTCTTCTCTAAAGCAGACTTCCTTCACAGATGCAAAACCAAGACTGATGTCAAGAATTGCAAATCACCTGCAAAACTTTTAGTGAGCTTTTTCAGGCTCATCATCTTGACATGACCAAGTTTGCTATGGGTGCTGTCCCTAAGAAGAGAGGCGTGCCCCCAACAGGTGGTGCACGAATGGGTTTCAAAGTACATTCATGCCCTTGTCTTAGTTTCTTCAGTTTCACAGTGTCCTCGCTTTCTCCACTCCTTTCACCAGTTCGCCATCTGGGCTCCTCTTGATCACAGGGTGATGTAAGACCTTCATTTTCTCTATCACTCATTGAACCATCTCCAGCCTGCATGTCCTCTTCCTCTTTTGCTGGGTTTAGATTATTGGCTTGGAATTGGTTCACCCGGTGCTCTGCCCTCAACACAGCCAGCGATTCACCCCCATGCCGCATTCTCTTCCTTGCACTGTTCCATCTCAGGTCACTAGAGACTAAACTACCACCGGTGTTGCTGAGAATGCTTAGAGTCTAAATTTGGGCTCACGTCACTAACAGGAGCTTCCTGAGGCATGCTTGACTTCCGAGGGAAAAGCTCACAACCAGTTTCTTGAGGGGCTGCACTACTGGCTTCTTCCTTAAGCTCACCCTCTGTATCTATACAATTTGCAACAAAATGCAACAGGTGCTCCACGTCCTCATTCCCCGGTCTTAATCTCCTCTCATCACTATGGTCAGAGCTAAGCAGTTCTTTGCCTCCTTTGCTCTTCACAGATGGCTTCTCACCATTTCTTCCATATTGCAAAAACTTCTTATCCACCTCAGAGGCTGATGTGGATGGAGCATCACATTGCAATGATGCGGTGGTTGGTGACAATGTACTAGTGCTTGATGGGAACACTGCGTAAGGCTTTTTCTCAACTGCAGCAGGATGCTCACAGTTCTTGGCTAATGAAGAAAGCCTAGCAGCATTTAGGGCCTCATAGTTACAATGGACATCAACCCAAGACCCATTCACCCAATCTTCTGACACCCGGAGATCTGCTGAATGAAATGAGGAAATATCACCTTCTCCTGCAGGTACAATGGAATACTTTGCATTTGAGTCGTGATTCAAGAACAGTAAATTCCTAACAAATTACATGAGAATAGCAATAACTGAAGCTCACAAAGAAACAATTGCCACTTACTCCTGATTACACAGCGAAATGAATACCCAAACTCTTTAAAGTCTTGAGAAAATTCCCCCCTGGCAATACTTCAAGAGGAGATGTACAAACAAAGTAGCACCTGGAAAGTAGACTTTCATGTTCCCCTCAGCCTCCTTGCTTACAACAATCCCTTCCCACCATCCATCATTCCACCAAACATCTACAGCTTGGCCAATATAGTAATCAGCAGATGTACATGGAGTAGGAAAAGTACGAACAGTTGTTCGGCCCACAATGCGCACTCCTAGTTT
Source organism: Sphagnum tenellum (assembly GCA_963921925.1). Classification (NCBI taxonomy): domain Eukaryota; kingdom Viridiplantae; phylum Streptophyta; class Sphagnopsida; order Sphagnales; family Sphagnaceae; genus Sphagnum; species Sphagnum tenellum. The sequence continues at coordinate 5,008,068 of OY998159.1, forward strand.
ATCGGGGCCTGCAAGTCTCCATGCAGAAACCCATTCCTGCAACCACACTCATGTATCTTAATGGCTTGCCTTTCACACCCCATCTGATGTAACAAAACTCATTTAATCCTTCGTTCCATTTTTGTTCATTGAAGATCACAAGCACAACAAAACCCCAACTTTTCATTCTGTATCCTTCCATTACTAAGAATACTGTTGCAAGATGTCTTCATTGAGAGTCACAAAAACTGAAGTCATAATATCTGACAGTAACAGAAAAGGTTGGTAAGGATGGATAACCTCCAGGTTGCCTTCACCATTCTCGTTCTGCAGCTCCTCATATTGAATTTTCAGGCGTCTTGAGACTCTTCTTGTGACAACTCCTTTGAACCAACAACCTCGCAAGCCACTATCCTGGCACAGCATTTCCACTCGGTCACCCACCTCAAAGAAAACATGACGTTCTATGGAACTCACTCCCTCTTCACACTTGTCCCCTCCCCTCCCAGTTGAAGATGGTCTAGGATCTGCAGGAGAACATCCATGAAGCAAGTCTCCACATGCCACAGCCCCCTCACTATTCGAACAGGTTGCAGGAGAAGATACTCCAGTGGACAGATCTGCAGCATCTCCAGATTGGACTGGTACAGTTGAACCAGCTCGTCTTCGTGAGACTCGTGCTGTGCGTCGCCCTCGTCGTATGACATTCCCACGTTCCACATCTTCCTCTTCATCCACCAGATCTTCACTTCCAAGTTCATATGGGGGAGAGCATTCACCTACAGGGGAAAGACCCAGACCAACTGAAGACAGAATCTGCTGATGCCAGTAACCCTTAACTCCATGGATGCTGAAAGGCTTGAGTCCGTCAGAATTGTCAAGTTGACGTGAACACACATGCAGTTGAGGAGCTGCTTCTGCTGGCAGCAAACTCAAGCACTTCTCAAAATGCTCAGGGCTGAGGACAGTGGCTAAACCATCCACACACTCCACAGACAAGACCTGAGGAAAGGATGTGAAGAAAACTTCGCGTGCAAGAGGAGCAGGTGGTGGAATCTTGCATGGTAATTCATTTGTCTTATGAAACCATCGCACACGTAGCTTTTTCCTTAGTCAGGGAACTTTATTAGTTTGAATTTTGAATTTTTGTTGTTTGGATCATGATGATGTGACTCAAGACAGTTTGAAAAGGGAGAGTTCTAGAGAACAAGGGAGAAAAGAGAAGATGAGGCAGGAAAGTTTTAGAGAAAAGTAGGAGGTGTTGGAGTAGAAAACCATAGACTTTGTTTTGATATGGCACAAATTTCAATTATTGTTTTGGATTTTTTTCAACAAAACATGGGATTATGTTATAATTTGGATTCTTGTTTTCAATAATATGGAGAAACATCGACTTCTCCAGTGAATTTTATGTTCATCTTTTGTGTGAATTTTCTATAATGTTAGATTATGATGAAATGAATTGTAATCTTATTTCTAGAGTTTATTGTAATGTATTTTAAAGTGAAAATTACATGCAATAACCATGAATTTGATGTTGGAATGGATGGTAATGTTAAGTTTGTTGAGACTCAAGACAAAAATAGTGAACATATGCACATGAAATGCAAATATGTTGTTACAATAGTGTGAAATATTATGTAGGGATTTAAATTTCATTTTTACCATCCCTTTACTCTAAACATGTGTTCTTTAATTTTGCAAGTGTTCGTTCCTACTTGACGTTAATTGCTTCAATCTTGCCACAATACATTGTGAATTGGTCATAGTCAACATGAAAAGTTCTGAAATCATTATGGCTTTTAAATTGGGGTTGATTCTACTCATTAAACAAATGCTATAGAGTTTTAACCTTTTTTATTGCCTTTTCAACTTCAACACCCTTGGCATATCAAATGTTTATTTTTGATATATAGTTTAAGAATATGGGCCTTTGTAGGAGATAATTCCTTGTTTCTCTTTAATAAGTTTTTTTTATTACTAATCATTTCCAAACAATAAGCTTATAATTGATTATTGGATTTTTCTAACAAGTTTTCAACAACATTGAACTTAGCCCTAAAATTAGCTAAGATGTTTATTATATGATGCCACCTTTGAGCAACTATAACGGCTTGCTCAAAGAAAGGAATGATTTGTTTGAGACTTCCATGTTGATCATGAGCCAAACATGTTTTAAGAAAGATGTAAACATGTTTAGGTAAAACTAGTTAAACATGTGTAAGTGGAGCCGATTGAATTGGTTGATCAACTCTTGTTGGCAATAGGTTGCTAATCAATCATATAAGAACAAAAATATCTTAAGCAAATGAAGGTTCTTTGGTTACATGTTTAGAATCATGTTTGCTTATGTCCTCCATGGGTCGATCATTTTCAATTCATATGGACTCATCATCTTGTTGCATGGTAACATCAACCTCCATCTTTTCATTTCTTCCTTCCATAATTAAGACTTGATGACGGGTGCATGCCTTTCACTTTGGTGTAAAACTGGTTGGTTTTGGATTCAACCAATCCCGAGGTGTTGATGGTTCAATTCATACATTTAATCAATGTGACTGACGAACTAGTTGTGGTGAAATGTTGGTTCAACGCATGAATTGGCCCTCATTAATAAATTGCTCCTTAGTGATGATTTCAAAAGAAGTTAGCTTTATTGTTCCCCAACAATCTTTTTCTTGCCTTTACCTTAAACCAATTGTGGCTTCAAATAATCAATAGGTACCTCGAAGTTTTAGGAGCTCTTCTTCAAATAGTGGAAACTAGTGTTGCAGACAAACCTTTATGACCAGTCCCAAATAACAAGTAGTCATCTTCTAGTTAGGTGTTACCAACCTTGCTGCAATGGACTTATTGTGCATTCCCCATTTAGTCAACTGTATTGCCATTTGCGTCAACATGATGGAACACTAGTTAACCTTCTTCCCTTTCTTTGTTAAATTAAAAATAATGGCAATATGATTGCTAAAGTAGGCTAACCTCTTTCATTGGTAAACAATTTGCAAAATGGTTGCAAACCTGGTGTGATATTCTTATTTCTTCCGAATCACCTTCCATTGTTCTTTGTTCACAAAGGCATCCAATCCAACTATGTTCTTGAAAACAACATGTGCCTATCTGACTAATGTGTTAGCTACATCAATCATTCCCTCAACTCACATTCCAAATTGTTGAACAAGTAAAGCCTGGTCAATGGTAAATTTTTTTCAATAAACAATTGCCTAAATCCATCCATCCTATGTGGACTCCAAGTATGTAAGAACTCCTCCAACATGTTCATTCATAGGAACAAGCCACCTAAACAAGTTCATTTCCCATATAGATCCATTGTAGCATTTTGGTGATTTCCTTCCTTTCAACAAGTGTTTGTTTTCAAGTAACCTTGGTGGATGAAACACCCTCTTCTACCAATTCTTTCCCCTTGCATCTCATCATACACTTAGATCATGCTTTAGTAGGTACAACAATGAGTATGTTGGGTGAATTAGTTTCAATGTCAAAAAAAAAATTTCAACCAGTTTTGATGAAAAATTGGTCGGTTGTTCAACCTCAATAGGTTGATTAATTCCTTTTTCTATGCCCCCCTTCTCCGTATTTCCTCCACCTCAAAATCGCTAATGATTATGATTACAGGTTTGGAAGGTGAAAAATGTCATCTCAAACCTCGGAATGTTTCATCAAGTCCTTATCTGATTGTGGCAACACGTTACAATGCTTTTATAATATCTTTTTTTAAATCCTTTTCCTTTCTAGAACTCTCACTATTCTTTCCAAAAATAGGTGGTCTTCACGTAAGTGGTTCAATATAAATTGCTTTGATTACAATAAAGATTTCTTTTTTTACTTTTGAAAGCTCTTTCTCTTCTCTATCCTTCTCCTTTCACTAATTCTTCAATTCCTCTTCTTTCTTCTTTGTTCTCCCTCTTAATTGATCCAAAGTGTTCATCTCTTTATAATTATGCAAGAAGAAAAATAAGGAAATCCAAAGTAGAACTATGAATAGACACTTCAAGAAGTATGCTAATTCTTTGTACTATAACCACCACGTGAAAAGTGGTAGTGTTTAAAAACAACATGACTTTTAGAGTTTATTTCCCTTCAAAAGTTGACATTTGCAATTAGGTTAATTGAGATGCCATTAATTTGCGCAAAAATGATCTTAACATGTATCTCCACAATTGAATATCATTCCAAGAGGTTTGTTGAACCTCCTTGAACTAGTTTTTGGTTGGACAAATCATAACCAGTTCCCTTTTTCACCTGGTTATCAATTGGCAAACCTCCCAAATGAGTTTTAACTAGTTTTTTTGGTGACGAGGTTATTAGGAATGTTAAGTATAACCAGTTTCTTAATGAATAGGTTATCATAATTGTTAGTTTTAGTCAAATTTTCTAGTAATAGATCATTAGATTTAGTTAAGAGTGTTTGAAATGTTTGGTCCTCAACAAACCTATAAAGTTTCAGCCACTTAAAATTAATTATACAGAATTAAGATCAAATTTGTGAATAGTCACTAATAATATAATATTATTAAACAAAAAATACTAGATTTTATATGGTCCAAACCATTGTCTTTGAAATTTAGAGGAATGTGCCTTGACAACCCCTAGAAACCATGGAACATGATTTCCAAACTAGTATTTTGTTTCAATGTATCGATTATGGGACCATAATGACCGGTTCCACTAGTTAGAAGCTACCAAGTCTTGTGCTACTAATCAATTTTCTTGTACTTTCTCTAGCTCTAACAATTGACTAATTAAAACTTTGATAGGTGTTGGGTCAAAAAAATTCCTTGGTCTAAATGGTATTAGGTATTCTATAGGCAACAGTGGGTGTAATCCATAGACCAATTGAAACAAAGTGTGACCAATTCCAACTTTTAAAACATTTATATAAGAAAACAAAATTGTGGATAGGTGCTCACCCTAGTCATTTTGATTTTCATTCACTAGTTTTGTGAATAATGTATCAAAAACTTTGTTAATTGACTCAACTTGCCCATTCCCTTGTGGATAATAAATAGTGGAATTAATATGTCTTAATATAAAATGATTGGTTAAATAATGAATAATGTTGATAATAGAATGGGCACTTTGATTTGTCACAATGTTTAATGGATAGCCGAACCGGGTGAGAATATGGTTGTATAAAAACTTGGAAAAAGAAATTACAATCCTAACAAACTTTGATTTGAAGAAAAAAATGAAATGAAATATTTTCAAAAAAAATGATGATACAAAGTTGTTTTCTTGATTGTTACACATAATTTTAACTATTGTTATGCTACAATGATTATTATTTAGAGAATATTATCGCAAGCCCCTAGAATTCTTATTGTTTCAACATCTTCAAACTTTCATAACATCAACCCTCCATTGTTTATACAAAAATGACAACTCCCTTTGGAGAGGAGAAAGATTTTCCACTTTTTTTCCCTCCTATGGCACATCATCAATTTATCTCCCTTTGTTAATCACCATATGAAGAGTATGAATGAACTTGCCACTTTTCATAGGAGAGCCATTGACAATATCACCACCATAGGAGATTGTTTAGAAACCCACCAAAAAATGTTAAGAAATTCCAAAACACAAAAAGAATGACATAAAGATAGAAACAAAGAGGGGGGATATACATGCACATACACATACACGTACACAAAAATGTCCATGTATCAAATAATTTTGGAAGTAGATAAAACCTTAAGCAAAAGAGGAGCATCAACTTTAAAGATAACATAATGTCATTTGTGCAAAGCATAAAAATAATTAAAAGAATGGTGGTGGAGTTGCCAAACACAATAATATGAAAATGACAACAATGACAACAAGCAACCTCTTCCAATTATGCCAAGAAAAATGTTTGATGAGTCTCCCATCAAAAAGCCAAAAACAACACCCAATGGCATTTCATAGGATGATTCAAATTATTCACAACACTATAAGCTATTTTACATCACACATTTTCCTATTTCATCATTATCAAAAGTACCAATAACATCATCATCACATTCATTGCATCAATAATACAAGAATAAACCATAAGCTCCATTGCTAAACTTGAAGTTGCAATCTACAACAACAATAATAACAAGATTGTGCGATAATCATGATCATAATCATTTGTCAAATTGTTTCTTATAATTGTGTTTTCATCATCAAATGAAAAATTCCAATATTCAATTCTTGCAATTTCATCTTTGTCAATTTGACATTTGATTCTTTGTTTTTGTTGTCAATCTAGTGCTTCAAAATCAAAGCAAGTTTACAAACCAATAATCGAAATTGCACTATGATATACTATAATAGACAAAAGTAACAATTGCACAATTGCAAAGGCTTAAACCCATATTGTTTTGCCCAACCTTGCATTTCCATGTCAAAACATCCAAAATTGTTTTAATGGCAGTCACCAATGAACTGTATACCTAGTTTACTTAAGCCAATTCCAATTGTCATTATCAGTGTAATTATCAAATATTTTAAAAATGATTAGTACATTTGTATTTGGATATATTTCAACACAAAATATTTAATGAAATAAAAATATATTAGGTTAGGATATAAAGATGAAAACATGGTAAAATGGACAACTTGTGATCCTTGTAATATAAATGAAAAATGGATTTTAAGTAGATGAAGTATTGGCTTTTTATATTCGAAAGTTAATTCATAGGGTGTCCACATTAACAAGAACCACAACAAGTCTAATTTATGTTTAATTTGTTATATTTTATTTTTAAAATTTGTACTAATGTGGCAAGTCATTCAAAATCACATTTCATGGCAATGTTTTTAATATGTTAAGGTGCAATCTTAAAATAGACTCAATTTTTCTTTTTTTTGGGGGAAAAAGGTCAAATTATATATTCTTTAAATTTTGAGTATTTTATTTATGTGTGTCTAATAATCCCCTATTATTATAAAACAAAATTCAACATCAAATAATTTGTATATTTTGAAAATCAATGGCCCTTTTGTGAAATTAATAATGTTTGATAGAGGACGTGTTCAACTTTTAAAATATTTTGTTGAAATCAAAATTCCAAATCAAATGATCCAATGGTTAAATATAGATTTTTCAACATCTATATGAATAATAAAAAACAACTTGCCATGATTAACATGTCATTAAAGGGGCACAACATCAATGTATATATAAAAAAGTGCAATTTTGAAAATGGTTTGACATGGTTTTTGGCTCGTTTTTTCATGTTTTTATCCATTATAGAAACATATGATATGATCTGGAGTGAATCTAATGAGGATAAAACATTAGAAAACATTCATAATTAAGCATTATGACATGTTCTAAAAACATTGTAAGGATTTTAGGTTTTTCAAATTTTGTATTCAACTTATCATAAATTCAATGGAGGCCTTGATGTTTAGATAATGGGAATTTTAAGAAAATAAAATATAAAATCTTGTGTTTATGTTTAAAAACACCATTTTTTAAATTGGATTTTGAGTGGACATAATTTTTGGTTTACTTTTCCATGCTTGGACCCATGGTAAAGATCATTGCATACTTGAAAGTGTCATATAAAATAATTAAATTGTTTTTATTTCTTAAAACACACTTGGTACATATTTTCCAAATGATCCATACTCTGCATATAAAATTCACAACCACTTGTGTTTCAAAAGTTTAATAGTTAATAAACTTACCCAAATAATACGAGATTTGGAAATTGATGCACATTAATGAACAATTATGTTATACTTGATCATCCAAGTAAAAGCATTCAATGTTCAACCATTTTATGATGGTTTTTTTTTATTACTTTATATCCAACCTTAAGAAGGTAATTATATTGTCCATATACTATAGTCCCAACGCTTTGCTTTGAGGTTGCAACAAAAGCATAAAAAAATGAAATCAAGTTTAAAATTACAAAGTTGAAAGGTTGCCTTTCAACTACATGGAAATTAACCATGGGATTTGAAACAATGTCCCCTATAGCTTTCAAATCGGAGATTGATCACCTTTCTTTAAATGGGGGAGAATGTTGCAACCCTAATTTGGGTGCATGAATAATTCTTGGGATGGACAACAAAATGTTATTCCTCTAAAGAACAAAGATGTGTCATGACCAAGGCTAGGGGCATGAGAAACTTGATGCAAGTCAAGATAATGTCCCAAGATTGAAGCACATTTTCTTGGCCTACAAATTTTCTTGTGCCACATTGGGACATTATTTCAACCAAAAAATGAAAAGTCATGTGTTCAACATGGAATGAATTTTTTTTTGCCTTTCACTCAAGAATACCATGCATAAGGTACACATAGTTGCATATTTCAGCTTGAAAATGGGACAAGTGTGGGACCCCAAATCTCAAGTGGGAATCCATTACAAAGTGTGGGGATTCATTTTGTTGCATTTTCTTACACTTTGTTTCAATTTTAGGAATCCATTTTGGGACTCTTGAGAATTTCAACCATTTCGATGTAACCTTCATGAATAGGTCCAAAATATATTATAAAGGAAAATTGGTGACTCCTCCCAAGTCTAGGTTCTGTGAGTTTCTGATGAATCCAAGGTAAATATAAGACCCAATTTGGTTCAAAAATGCATTAATCATTTTCTTTTCTTGGTTTGTGCATTTTTACATGTTCATGAACTCAATTTGAAAAGTTTGTTTTAATCCTTCATGGACTTCTTACATGCCCCTTTGTTTGATTGCATGAAGATAAGGATTGTGCCTTTGGTTCTTCTTTATTTATTTGTTTCTAATTTGATCATTATTTAGTTAACTTTGGACTTTTGAAAAGTTTAGAATTAGCAAATGACCATTTGGAGTTTGAAAATTGGAGATTTTTTAAAATTTGGGGGCCACCATATGTCATATAATCCAACAATAAATGTCAATATTGTTTTGTCTCAAATTGAATATAAAATGTGATTCAACCACCAAGCTAAAATGTCCAAAATTAATAGTTTAATCCAAAATGAACTAAATACAAATTGGGGAATTACCATTGATTCCTTGGGACAAGCTTAAGGGCATGTCATTAATTCAAGCAAGAATTCAAAGATAATAATAAATTTCACATTTGAATTGGATTACAAAACAAGGTATGAAAAAAATCATGAACATATCATCATTTCTTCAAAATAATCTCCTTATGTAACTATCTATCCTACTAAAAACTTGACAACCAAGATCCATAATAGCTAGTAAATAGTTTATATTCTAACCAAAATGAACCAATAGGTAATTTAAATAATCATTAGGCACATTATTACATGAACTATTCTAAAAAGACCTCATGTTATCTAACACCTAACATGTGATTGGAAACATGTTAACTAACATGTGCAATAGGTATAACAAACTAACACTTACAAAAGTACGAAATTTATTATGGTGATCATTCACAAAATACCATTTTAACATATATGAAAATATGACAAGTGCAATTAATTAACATTTACAAAAGTTTTAATGTAACACATAAAGTCATTAAAATCTTCATGCCATATTCTTTGTTGGATTTGATCATCAATAATACCCATTTAAAAAACATTTCACGTAAGGAATCTAAGCAATTATCGATTCTTAACTTTGGGTTTTTGGGTATTGACACCATATATTTGGAATTTTTTTCAATGTTGTCCTCTTTACCACATTATATCCAAACAATGTTGGTGGTTGCACATAAGATTCATTAACCATTTGATCTAGTAGAACAAATATTTAAATCAAGAACTTCAAACAAAGTTGTGAGAGTCTTTATGTCATTCATAATATCAAAGATGGGAAAATATTTGATATATGGATGCTTAATTCCATATAATTTTTGCACAATGCATTAAACTCTCCTACTCATCTCGTTCCATTTTTTCTCAACATATATTTAGGTATACCAAATCTATAAATTGATTCTTCAAAAATATTTACAATAGTCAAAACATGTGATTAGTCACAACCTTGGCCTCTATCCATTTTGGGTAGTAGTCTATCAAAGTTTGATTCTAAAAAGGTGTACCAAAATCTTGTCACAACATTACCCTTTTCTATATGCCTTTACCTTATCTTATTTCATCATACATAGGACACAAAGTGGATGATATTGATGTAATCCAAAATTGTGACAATTTAAGATATTATATTGTAAAATATTGTATTTTTATTCATTAATATTGAAGAGATCTATAGGGGAAACCAGATTTTTTTAAAGGCTAGGTCCTTTTCATTCTAAATGGTACACCTTAAAGGATTTTCACCCATCACCATTAACACATATGAATGTTACCCCTTTTTGTTTCCAAAAAAAAGGCCTACCATATTTAAAACTACCTTTAAAAAAAATCACAAATGGGAACACAAGCAACTCCTTGTTACCTAACTTCATGAATAATGTTGGTAGTCCTTTTGATAAGATATGCATAACACACATGCACCATTTTTTTTACGAACTTGGTCTTTTAATGCCAATAAAAATGCTTATTGTCGTTATGCCAAGATATGGGATTCATGATCATGACATTTCTTTAGTCCCACTTTTAGTCATGTAATCATGAGCATTATTTGATTGTGCATAATCATCTACAAGGCATTAATGATAAAAATATTAAATAAGAAAGCTTGATAGTTATTTATGTCTATTATGGTAGTCTATTAGTTTAAAATTTTTGGTAGTAAGTGACAACCGTAGACATTTACAACCTCATGAGTAGATTTTACATTACTTTACTATTCTTATATTAAAACCTTTACAATACCGAAACCACTTATCTTCTTACCCTTTAAGAATCTAACAATTATTTTTTAGCATATTAAATGAATAAACTTTCAATTATGTACTATCTTCCCACAAAAAAGAAGGAAAGTATAATCAAACATAAAATTGAACCAAATATTGTAATCTAAATTTTTGATTCTAAGAATGGTCTCCAAATCGTAAAATATTAATTTATGTATTTTTTTAATAATCTCCAAACAAGTATTAATATATGTAAACATCATGTACTTGTTACCCAATTAAAACATATGTTAATCAAATAGAATCAATGGTAAATGTAATTGCAAAAGTAAATCAAAACAAAAGCTCTATTTTACCAAAAGAAAAATCAAGAAGATACAAAAAAAATTGTATCCAAAAAAATGTGTTTCTCACAAATGAAGTTCAAGTTCAAATTCAAATTAAATCCTAACTAGAAGCTATCTAGTTGGCATAGATCCAACTTGTAATGATTATGTACACCAACTAATAACCTATTTGTAACCTACCAATAACATTATCATATGCCATTTTTGGTGTTAACAAAAAATTGGTAACATTGTAACCAAAAGAGAAGGTCCTATCAAACAATAGACACCCTAGATGTACAGCAGACACTCTTGCAAATAATACTCCGGAATCCAATCATAACCGTGACCTCAAAATGTTCTCCCTCAGACCTTAAACAATTCACAGCTCCCCTCACACACTCTCATTTCACATCTACGTCGAAATCAGAAACTCAATTGTAGATACAAAGTTGTATTTGCATTCATTGCAAATGTACAGAGGTGAGCTATTTTGCCTTGAACATATCTGTCACAACATCATTCACTTCACAGAACACTCAGATCTCACCGATCTGGAGGTGCAAGATCTAAGAGCTCAAATGGATCTGCTCCATCAGTCCTTAGTTCTAGCCTAACTAACACATCACCAGCCTGACTCAGATCTCACCGATCTGGAGGTGCAAGATCTAAGAGCTCAAATGGATCTGCTCCATCAGTCCTTAGTTCTAGCCTAACTAACACATCACCAGCCTGACTCCTCTGAAGTGTCTCTCTCTCCTCTGATTCCAGCTTCTTGAATCTGATTGCACTCTGCTACCCAGCTACTAGCGCAGCGGAAAATCTTGCAGCTAACCAACAGCCAAAAATGCCTATCGCTTCCTATCTTCTCTCCTCATCTTCTCTTTCTCCTCCTGAATAATCCAGCCACTGGTTCTTCTGATTCCAGCTTCTTGCTTAAGCTCCCCCTGTCCTGAGTTCTCATCTACTTACCAGCCCTCACCGTTCGTCGCTCCAAACTGCCATTTTTCATAATTGCAGCACCGACCTCAATCATAACTCGGAGCTGCCATCCAGCCTCCATTCAATAGCAGCCATCATGCAAGCCTCCCAGCAAAACACCTCACACAAACCTAGTGGCACTTCGCATGCAGATGTAATGCAAAGGTAGCCGTCACAGAAACAAAACAGCCCAATAATTTGCAAATTAACTTCCCTAATCAGTGGGCGTTCACAAGGTGGGGTAACCTAATTTTGCATTACAACATCTTCTAGGTTGGATTTTACAATTGATTTTGATCACCTTAATGATCAAGAAATGGAATTTTTATAAGGATTAAACCTTCACATTAGAAATTGGGTTTTTAATGAAATACATGAAATGTTTTTAAGAAAGTTTTGAGGAAAAATATTTTTCATTTGAATAAAAAATATTTGTTTAATAATTTTGAGTTAAAATTTGATACATTGATTTCAATACTTATGACAGTGTGTTAATTTTGGTGGATCTGAGTTCTAATTGATTTATATTTATATTTAATTTACAATGTTGTTAATCATACCATTTATTCTATGATGTACTAGTTAGGTCTAAAATGAAAAACCTAATTAGTAACCAACTAAGGTGCAAAAAAATACACACCTTATATGTAAGTTAATAACCATCAAAATAAACATTTTGATAAGAAAAGCTTTTGATTTTAGCTTGTATTTATTGTTTGGAAAAATATTAAAAGATTTGGAACTTCTTGTAAGTGGGATTGCAATGAATTTTGATTTTTTGTAAAATTAGTTAGTTTTCTTAATGGAGTAACTTACCTTTGATAGTAACCTATTTTGTAAAACATGTTTTAGTTGACCAAATCTTTGTTGATAATATTTTCATGTGAATAAAAATGCCATTAAAAAGCTATAACACATGTGCCAAAGCTATGATTTAAAGGACATTACTTTATCAAAATAAAACATTTCATTTTTCCATATAAAACAAATGATGATGATAGGTGCATTGGCAACTTTGGGTGTTTTTACCTTAATCATCCACTTCAATGTGGCAAAAATAACACAAATAATGAATGAAAATGTGATGAGTATGGCTAGCAATTTAATTATTCATATACATCACACGATTAATGCTTTTGAACAATATTCCAAATAATGTTATACAAAAAATTGGTAGAATTTTTCTAGTGCAATTGGAGGTGTTTTATCTTTTATATAGTTTTTCCTTGGAAGACACCTTACATGTAAAGTTCTTCATTTAGTCAAACCTTATGAGGAATCTTATGTTTTTTAACTTATATCATACTTGACTTTATTTTCTATTCTAATGTTACCTTTTAAACATATTTTGAAAGCATAGATGATAGGTTGCACAAAATATAATCGTAAGACATTCAAATGAATCATAACCTTTTGATATGAAAGAAAAATTCTCCCATTTCTTTACACCAAATAACGACCTCAAATGGGGTCATTTTGTGAAGTCGAAATCCCACATTCAGCTATCATCCCATGTGGGGGCCCTCATTCCCTTAATAGCCCCATTTTTAGTCCTTACCCTACACATTAAAGGTGACCAAAGGATTTATCATTTCTAGAGATCTAAGGACACTTGATAGAAAAATGAAAAGAAAAGAAAATAAAAATAAACACAAGTGGTACACAATGAAGTGTTGAAAAAGCAAAAGCTAAAGCTGGACAAAAGACGTGTTGTGAAAGAGTAGGAAGTCATTCAGATTTTGTTCAAATGAAATGTTAAGTGGGTCTCAGAAAATAAATTGTTTTTGGCGTGCATTGGAGCTTTCCCAAGATAGGGAAAATGAAAAAAACACTCATTTGCATTTTATAAATATTTCTATCACTTGAAACATATTAATGCAAATAAACATTTTGTTTTACTCAATGTGTTCAAATATAATAGTTTGGCCAAATGCTACATTATGTGCAATTTATTAAAAAAATGTATGGAAAATGAAAATTTTCGATCAACGTTGACTAAAATATCACAGAAAGATGAAAACATGAACATTGGCTTGTAACTTATTATCATATGAAATGTTAATATCTCATCAACGTCACCATCTATCAAAGGAAGTAATGCTTTCATGAAATAGATTCAAATTCAAAATTGTGAGGAGGTCAAATTGAAAAGCTACATGCAATTAAAATTGATTCTTTTTATTTATTGATGTGAGTTTTAAAATTGATAGATACTAATGCAAGGTAAAAAAAAAAGATTTTGGAACAAATCAAAGTGTTTTGTCGATAGTTATTTCCTACTTGATATTGACAATTTAAAAATCCAAAAAACTATTATATATGGCCATAAGTATCCAAATATTCTTTTATTTCTTATATGTGCATTTTGTGATAGTCATTTTTGCCATTCCCACATTACATTCTTGTTGCAAAACCCTTTTGTAAGAACATTTCCACCAATTGCATCAAAATTTCCTTTTATATTAGCTAAAGATGAATACCATCCCATTCCTCTGCATAAACCTTTCAAAATACAACTTCAAAATTGATGTAGTGTTTATTGCTTACACTTAGGTCAATCAAAACCCCAACAGACCAATGCAATGAATTAGTTTGAACGGGTTTAATTCTAATCATCATAAATGGCATATTTGTAAAGTTGTAGGTGTTTTTATGTCACTGCGTTGCTCTATTTAATATCAAGGTGCTTATGGGGTATCATGTGGTGGAGATGTTCTAAATAATGAAAAGGGTGGAAAGGATGAGAACACATCAAATGACCAAGCTGATCATAGTCATCAATGGGGGTGGGTGGATGGATTTGCAATTGGAAATGTCATAAATATAGCAAGAATGATTCATGGATGAATAATGAACCATATTTTTATAAATTTCATAAAACTTGAACATTATTATTATGTTGAAATGCCCCATGGTCCTACCATGGTAAAAGATGGTGAAGAACAAATCAATGTAGTTATCAACCTAGATGATCCTACTGACATAAGTAAAAGTGTAAAGTTTCCAAATTTAACACTTGAGGCAATGAGCTTGCACAACTTGGGATGTCGCATCTATATTTGCCAAATACATGAGGGGCAAAAAGCCATTAATAGATTACTCAATGTCAAATGTACTTGTGATGTTTAATGGTTATTTAGGTGTCTTATTAATGGACAAGGCACATTAATGTAGAAGAATTTTTTTAAAAAGTGAATAACAAAGACAAATAACTTTAAATATGGTATAGAGAATAATTCAAATAATTTTATACATAAATTCACTTAGTCTGTGCGTGCGTCTGTCCGACACGACGGTTTTACATTTTAATTCATCGGCAAAATCGATTCGGACACTCAAACGGACGGACGGATAGACAAATTTTCTATGGGAGAATCAGCCCGAACAGACAACCTCTGTATAATTTCGACCAACGTTCGCTAGTCAGTTAGTCTGTGAGCGGTCAGTCTATCTGTGACGGTGGGTATCAAGGTTGATATTCATGATTATCATATATCTCTGTGGTTCTCAAACGTATTTTGAAAAAAAACCAAATATCCACCTCGAACTCTCTGGAATTCGGCAGTTTTTTGAAGTTTTTTCACCCACCCAAACTGGGGGCTCTTTTTGATTTTGCTAATTTTCAAATATCCAGAATTTAATTTTTAATTTTGTGGTTCTGAATTGTTCAAATCCACAGATCTAGAGGGTATGTAATACCCCCCCACCGCCCTTTTCCCCACATTGGTTAATATTAAGGTTTTTTGTTTTTTTTTTGGGGCAAATTTTTCAAGTAGGTCCATTGGCGAGGATCCCGAGCATTAATTAACATTAAATGATAACGATCCTACTCAGGCTATAACATTTTTTTAAAATAAATAAAATGGCGAATTTAGTAAAACAATGAGGGGGGCCTCACAGTGACCGAAGGTCGCGGGTACCCACTGACAGACGGATGGACATATTTGAGTTTCCATAATTCTTGTTTTGCCTTAAGATACCTTTTTCATGTAAATGGCAAGGTCGGAGCTCGACGGGTGCATTATGCACCGGGTTCACACTACAATAATGAAAATCTCAGAGTTTTCAACAAGTGAAGCTATATGACTCTTAAGCCTTCACAGATCCTGTTTTTGAGGGGGATCTATCGATGTGTGTAACTTTCCCTACTTAGGAATTTCTTTGCATGTGTTAGGATTCATGGGAGGAGAAAAAGTGGCTACATCAAGAAGTTTTTAGAGACTAATCCGGACAAAAAAAATGTAGCTAAATTGTGACTTTTTAACAACTATTGTTGCCAGGAAAATGTGGCTTAAAAAACAACATGAAAAAGTGAAAACATGCCGGTTACGTTCAGAAATTGGGTTTTTCGCACCAAAGTTGTGCACCTTGCCGTGGCGGGTACACTACATTTAAGTGGGAACTGCATGTACGTGCAAACACCGTTGTGCACCTCCAAAAAAAGAGTGTAATAAATTGGACCTGACTGTGGCGCAGTATTTCTTGATTGGTTCTTCATAATGCTTTGGCCAGGTGGTTTGCGAATAGTAATTCCCATATACATGCAGTTCGAGTCACAGTTTTATCGATGGTTTGGCCAAAAAAAAAAAGCTAAGCTTAGACATTTAATTTTATTATCCAGATCGACATACTGAGCACCGGTGCAGATGCTCTCACAGAGTATAAAATGGTGCAAGGCATTATGGAAAACAAAATGTCTGCATGCATGGGCATTCCATTTTATGAAGTGCACTGTGATGGCTTTTTCCACCCTCTGATACCCTATGGGTACCCATTGGATACCCATCTCCTTTCATGGAAAAACCATTTTAAAAAAATAATTGTGTTGATCTTTCCACTCAATAACACCCTTGGACTGGGGGAGTTTTGAAAGTAAGGAACCTTCATTTCCATCTTAGGGTAGCAGTCACTTTCCGAACTCATTGCTCCTCAAGCATTCCAATGCACTTATCACCTTGTGAACTATGGATGTTTAGGCCTATGTGATAGGTGCCTTAGCCACAAGCTTTACTAGAATAACAGCCTCCCATAAGCCTAATTACAACTGTTTGTCTGTAAGTAGACTATAGGAATCAGGCCTTTTTTTTAATTTATTTATTTTGGTTATAAAAATTGGCAGATTTATTCAAGAATGAGTAAATTTTAGTTAAATTTACACTATAAATTTTTCATTCAAAATTGCAACACAAAATTTAAGGCTACGTATTTGCTTCTTTTTTTTATCTTTTTTATTTGAAAAAACAAGAAAAAATAAAGCTTATAATAATGAATAAAAACCTTACTTGAAAAAGAATGAGGTGTGTCTTCTTTCTCCAAACTTCAAACTTGCATCCAAATAAACAAAAATATAAAAGTGAAAAATAAACACAAAATAAAAATAAAAAAGATAAAAGCCCACTTCACCATGTATGTTTTCATGGGGGACTTTTCAACAAATTTTCGAAACAAAAAATTTCTAAAAAAAAAGGGCTACTTTGCGCTTTTGTGTGTCCCTCTTGGTTTAAAGAAACCCAGGGACTTCACAGTGTCCGAAGGTCACGGGCACCACTAGTAATTTTAAAATGTGCAAGGATAAAGTTCACTCAAGCTTGGTTTATAGTAGTTATAAAGGATGTAAGGGACCAATTCCAAAATAACTTTCAAAAAAGTCTGCTAGTACATTCATTAGGGATTGAAGGTGTATATTGGAATCACAACATAAGATATAAAAAAA
Organism: Sphagnum tenellum; assembly: GCA_963921925.1. Lineage (NCBI taxonomy): Eukaryota > Viridiplantae > Streptophyta > Sphagnopsida > Sphagnales > Sphagnaceae > Sphagnum > Sphagnum tenellum. Next base: position 5,025,781 of record OY998159.1, read on the forward strand.
GCTGAGAAATAAGAAAGCGTTAAAATGCAAGTTTGAGAGTATGTCTAATTTTTTATTGCAAGAGGGGGGAGGAGGGGCGGGAGGAACATGGTTATGAAAAAGAAACAAATCTTATACATAAATTCATTACGTCTGTCCATTTGTGACGGAGCTCAGGCTTCAGGCCGACCAGGCCCGGCCCGCCCTGTTCCCAGAGTTTTCTTTTAAAAGATATGTGGTTTCAAAGCTCGGCGTTCAGGCCGACCGAGCCCGGCCCGTCGGTCAAAATTTCCTGTTCCTAGAGTTTTCTTTTTAAAGATCTGATTTTTGAAGCGGCTAAAACGGGATTCTGATCATTTGATCTGTGATTTTTGAAGCGGCTAAAACGGGATTCTGATCATCTAAACTGGATAAGAATGGATAAGCTGAAGCTCCCCCCTTCCTCTCTCTTGACAATGGCCGGGAATAAAGCTTCTCCCCCAAACTACACCCACAAGTACAAAAAAAGTAAAAAAAGGGGAGTCGAATCTCCTCCTTTTATTCATTTAGTGTGCGAAGGCATGGTTTGACATTTGCAGTCGGTTGAGTAATTCACTCGCCAACTTGTTGTCAATAGTCTCCATATTGGCAAACCTAGACTTCAGTATACCCTGCCTACTTGTAAGTTGCAGGTAATTCTGATGACTCTCAACTTGTCTCAAGGTATTATTAAAGCAACGCTGGCAGTGGGTTGCACATCTGTGAACCTGCCGTGACTTGCTTCACATGTATTAATAATAACACACTTGAACAACATCCCCTTTGGGCTAGGTATATAAGTTACAATAAAACCTTGGCCAAAGATTATCGGTTAAAAGTGCAGTGCTATATTGTACTAAGTTTCTTGGTTGGGCTGGTTGGGTACATTCCCCTCGGCTTTTCCTTTCATCTTGTACTGGTTCTGTTTGGCAATGAATTTTTCCATTTGTGCCATTAAATTTTTTAAATTTTTTAAAAAAAGAAAGGAAAGACAGAAAGTGTAGTGTTATGGGAAATACATTGGGAACTTTGGCAATCAATTGGGAACATAATAAATAGCAATTCCAAACGTGATGGAATGGGTTGATTATGACTATATGGAACACATTGGGAACACCAAAATTAAGAAATGCCCCCACCCCGAAACAAAAACAATTGGGGCCTGTTGGGTGTATGGTGACTGGCTTCATTGACTCCCAAGGATTTCTATCTTTATGGTTGGGCTCATGAGTACATGACCCATCAACTACCAATATACCATGTTTTTTTAAAGCTGTTGTTGCAAGGTGCCAAGCTTCCGCAACAAAGTGCCAAGCTTCTGGAGCAACTTCAATTTTTCTTTTTGATTTAAAAAAAATTCTGGATTTTTTCTTGGTTGTTAAAACAAAGAAAAAACAAAGAAGAGATAGGAAGAAAGAAGAACATTCTCCTAAACAGGTTTGTGACTGAATTGTAGTTATTGAAAATTGGAACAGAGCAAACGGATTGAGCAGGAGGAGGAGGAGAGCAAGGGGTCAAGGACAGTCGCGCGGGTTGCCGAGCAAGCAAGGAGGTACAGGGGATCGGAAAGGCGATCCTAACAATAAGAAGGAGAAGAAGTACGAGCATGCGGCACCGTTGATCCGCGTCGGCAAGAAGCAGCGGAAGCAGAAGGGACCCGAAGCAGCCGCTCGCTTGCCCGTGGTCACGCCAGCCGCCAAGTGCAAGCTTCGATTTATGAAGCTGGATCACGTGAAGGATTACCTATTGATGGAGGAGGAGTTTGTGGCGGGTCAGGAGCGTTTGAAGCCGCAGGAAGATAAAAACGAAGAGGATCGGTCCAAGGTGGACGACCTGAGGGGATCTCCCATGAACGTGGGGAATTTGGAGGACAAAATTGACGAGAATCACGCCATTGTGTCCTCGTCGGTGAGGCCTGAGTACTATGTCAACGTCCTATCGTTCGTGGACAAGGACCAATTGGAGCCAGGCTCTGCTATTTTGATGCACAACAAGGTATTCTTCTCCTTTTATCTAGTTCACATAGCTTTCGAAAAGGAGCAATGGTGGCGTGACATGTTTGCACGCACGTTTCTGTCTCTGCCTTTCTGCTGTTGCAACTGTGCTGGCTCCTGTCCACATGACGGGCAACTTAAGCGCTTGAGCGCTATGGAATTCAGTATGTATGGTGCTATAAGCTCATCTTTTCCTATTGAAGGGGGGAATTACCTAGGATGTTATTTACTAGAAGCTAAGGGCCAATGGACATTTTAGGGTTCAAGCCTAGGGTACTAAATATCCTGGAAGTCGGTCCATTATGTTGTGAGATTCTCAATAGTAGGGTTCGGCAAGCCAAGAAGGAGTTCACCTTGAGTTGCGGCTATGGATGAATTGTTCAAATTGTACCCTGATATTGTAGTGTGGAGATTAAGCAGTCGCTTGCCCAGGTGAAGCACGAACCCCTCCTCATCCTGGGCTTAGTCAATGAAGCCCTAACCTCTTATTGTGGTGGCATTTGATGGCAAGGATCATTTCTACTCCTTGGTCATACCAATTATTGTTATTTCCTTCCAGTTTTGTTGCTTTGCACATTTTCTGCAGTTCCCCTCTCTCTACTAAAAGCTAATCGAGTGCTGCATACGACCTCCAACCAACCCTCCGTAACAATGGAAAAAAACCAAACTCTATCTTTGACAGGGAACTAGCAGTTCAGAGGAGGGAAGTGTCAGCATCTTCAGGGCAAAAAGTTTTATGACCTCAGTCTATCACCATGCATATATGTAGCATCATTTCTTGAGATACATGGTCTAAGCCATCATAAATGGCCAAGTGACACTTAAATAAGTGATTTCTTGTTGTATTTCAGGTGCTGTCAGTGGTAGGACTGTTGCAAGATGAGGTGGACCCCATGGTATCCGTTATGAAGGTGGAGAAGGCCTCTTTGGAGTCATATGCAGATATCAGAGGTCTAGATTCACAGATTCAAGAGATTAAGGAGGTAGTGGAGCTGCCTCTCACACATCCAGAGCTTTATGAGGACATTGGTAACAAGCCTCCTAAGGGTGTTATCCTTTACGGGGAACCTGGGATTAGAAAGCATTGCTTGCCAAGGTGAGCTTTGTGAGTGCAGGACGAACTGCTCAGGATTGAGGGATTTTGTTGTTTTGGGTTGTTATTGGCACCAATGCATGAGGTGCAATCTAAAAGTAAAGACCTTGGGTTGGAATTTGGAACAGGCAGTGGCAAATTCCACATTGGCAACATTTTTGCGGGTGGTTGGAAGTGAACTGATACAAAAGTATTTGGGGGATGGTCCAAGTTGGTACAAGAACTCTTTTGTGTTGCTGATGAGCTTTCCCCATCCATTGTCTTTATCGACGAAATTGATGCCGTTGGGACAAAGAGGTAGGTTTTCCTCTTGGACAACATTGGATAGAACAATCCAATTCTTCCTCCACAGGTACACTTCTGATAGTTCAAACTTGAGGGATGTGTTGTAGAATGGGTCTCTGAGGTTCCTACACTACTTGGCAGATACGATGCACACTCAGGGGGAGAGCGAGAGATTCAAAGAACTATGCTGGAGTTGTTGAACCAGTTGGATGGATTTGATGCACGTGTTGATGTGAAAGTAATTTTCACTACCAATCACATTGAGAGTTTAGATCTAGCTCTGTTGCGGCCCTTAGGGCTTGCATGTGTGTAACATTGGGTTGGAAATTTGTTCTTAGTGTGGTTTATTGGCGATGGCAGATGTAGAAGATAAAGATATGGAGCTAGCAATCTGGAAAAGGATTTGGTAGATTTGATTTGGGGGTGGGAGAAGTTTTGCTTCTACGTTTTTTTGTTTGCAGGGAGCTGGTAGTAGCAATCGAGTGATGGAATCATTGCTTCTAAGAACCCTTCACCAAATTTGTTCATAAATTTATTGATGTGGTGTGTCTAGGCAGTCTAGGGCAACAAAATGTCATCCAAGGGTAGTGGTGACTCTTCACTTGTATAAATTGCAAGCACACTGAAAGTTCAAACAAGGATCATCAAACCTTAGAAGTTTCTATGCATGTTTCTATACTTGTCATCTTGAGTTCTTAGATGGACACATGGAAATTACAAGATGAAAATATTATGGAGTTAATTACCCATATTTAATGGTTAACAAATGGAAAAATCTCCCTAAATCAACCAACCATAATTTGTGAAATAACTTTCATAAATTAACTAAACACAATATCAAAAAACAATTTAAATTAATTAATCACACCAGATGAAAAAACCCTCTTAATTGACTAGTGTTGTAGGTTGCTTTAACTAATAGGTGTAATTTCCACCTGAATTTGGACATCACTTGTTTCCATCTTGTTTCACTGGCTTAATTGACCTGTCCGTAGCAACCAGTCCCCAGTCAGTGGGGGGTTAACATGTTTTACCATGATTTACTATAGTGAATCTGTCCTAGTTCACTCAAATCTTAATGAAATACAAGGTGAACTTGGCCACATCTCCTAGTAGTGGCCTTTCACTGAAAAATACCATGCATAAGGTACACATAGTGGCATATTTCAACTTGAAATTGGGACAAGTGTGGGACCCCAAATTTCAAAGTGGGAATCCATTACAAAATGTGGGGATTCATTTTGTTGCATTTTCTTACACTTTGCTTCAATTTTAGGAATCCATTTTGGGACTCCTAAAAATTTTAACCATTTCAATGTAACCTTCATGAATAGGTCCAAAGTATATTATAAAAGAAAATCGGTGACTCCTCCCAAGTCTAGGTTCTGTGAGTTTATGATGAATCCAAGGTAAATATAGGACCCAATTTGGTTCCAAAATGCATTAATCATTTTCTTTTCTTGGTTTGTACATATTTACATGTTCATGAACTCAATTTGAAAAGTTTATTTTAATCCTTCATGGACTTCTTACATGCCCCTTTTTTTTTTTTGCATGAAGATAAGGATTGTGCCTTTAGTTTTTCTTTATTTATATTATTTTTACTTTGACTATTATTTAGTTAACTTTGGACTTTTGAAAAGTTTAGAATTAGCAAATGACCATTTGGAGTTTGAAAAATTGGAAATTTTTTAAAATTTGGGGGCCACCATATGTCATATGATTCAACAATAGATGTCAATATTGTTTTGTTTCAAATTGAAGATAAAATGTGATTCAACCACCAAGCGAAAAAGTCCAAAATTAATAGTTTAGTCCAAAATGAACTAAATACAAATTGGGGAATTACCACCGATTTCTTGGGACAAGCTTAAGGGCATGTCATTAATTCAAGCAAGAATTCTAGATTATAGTAAAATTCACATTTGAAATGGATTACAAAACAAGGTATGAAAATAATCATGAACATATCATCATTTCTTCAAAATAATTACCTTATGTAAGTGTCTATCCTACTAATAACTTGACAACCAAGATGTATAATAACTAGTAAATAGTTTACAGTCTAACCAAAATGAACCAATAGGTAATTTAAATAATCATTTTTGGCACATTATTACATGAACTATTCTAGAAAGACCTCATGTTATCTAACACCTAACATGTGATTGGAAACATGTTAACTAACATGTACAATAGGTATACCAAACTAACACTTCCAAAAGTATGAAATTTATTGTGGTGAACATTCACAAAATACCATTTTAACATATATGAAAATATGACAAATGCAATTAATTAATGTTTACAAAAGTTTTAATGTAACACATAAAGTCATTAAAATCTTCATGCCATATTCTTTGTTGGATTTGATCATCAATAATACCCACTTTAAAAAAAATTCACATAGGGAATCTAAGCAATTATCGATTTTTAACTTTGGGTTTCTGTATATTGACACCATATATTTAGAATTTTTTTTAATGTTGTCCTCCTCACCACATTATATCCAAACAATGTTCTTGGTTGCACATAGGATTCGTTAATCATATGATCTAGTAGAACAATATTTTAATCAAAAATTTCAAACAAAGTTGGGAGAGTCTTTATGTCATTCATTATATCAAAGATGGGAAAACATTCGATATATAGATGCTTTATTCCATATAATTTTTGCACAATGCATTAAACTCTCCTACTCATCTCGTTCCATTGTTTGTCAACATATATTTAGGTATACCAAATCTATAAATTGATTCTTCAAAAATATTTACAATAGTCAAAACATGTGATTAGTCACAACCTTGGCCTCTATCCATTTTGGGTAGTAGTCTATGAAAGTTCAAATCTAAAAAAGTGTACCAAAATCTTGTCACAACATCACCCTTTTCTATATGCCTTCACCTAATCTTATTTCACCATACATAGGACACAAAGTGGATTATATTGATGTAATCCAAAATTGTGACAATTTAAAATATTATATTGTAAAATAATGTATTTTTTATTCATTAATATTGAAGAGATATATAGGGGAAAACAATTTTTTTTAAAGGCTAGGTCCTTTTCATCCTAAATGGTACACTTAAAGGATTTTCACCCATCACCATTAACACATATGAATGTTACCCCTTTTTGTTTCCAAAAAGAAGGCCTACTAAATTTAAAACTATCCTTCAAAAAAAATTCAGAAATGGGAACACAAGCAACTCCTTGTCACCTAACTTCATGAATAATGTTGGTAGTCCTTTTGACAAGATATGCATAACACACATGCACCATTGTTTTTACAAACTTGATCTTTTAATGCCAATAAAAATGTTTATTGTCACTATGCCAGAATATGGGATTCACGATCATGACATTTCTTTAGTCTCACTTTTAGTCATGTAATCATGAGCATTATTTGATTGTGCATAATCATCTACAAGGCATTAATGATAAAAATATTAAATAAGAAAACTTGATAGTTATTTATATCTATTATGGTAGTCTATTAGTTTAAAATGATTAGTAGTAAGTCACAACCCTAGACATTTTCAACCTCATGAGTAGATTTTACATTACTTTAATTGTCTTATATTAAGACCTTTACAGTACCGAAACCACTTATATTCTTACCCTTTAAGAATCAACAATTATTTTTTAGCATATTAAATGAATAAACTTTCAATTATGTACTATCTTCCCACAAAAAAGAAGGAAAGTATAATTAAACATAAAATTGAACCAAATATTGTAATCTAAATTTTTGATTCTAAGAATGGTCTCCATATCGTAAAATATTATTTTATGTTTAATTTTTTTAATAATCTCCAAACAAGTATTAATATATGTAAACATCATGTACTTGTTACCCAGTTAAAACATATGTTAATCAAGTAGAATCAATGGTAAATGTAATTGCAAAAGTAAATCAAAACAAAAGCTCTATTTTACCAAAAGAAAAATCAAGAAGCTACAAAAAAATTATGTCCAAAAAAATGTGTTTCTCACATATGAAGTTCAAGTTCAAATTCAAATTAAACCCTAACTAGAAGCTATCTAGTTGGCATCGATCCAACTTGGAATGATTATGTACACCAACTAATAACCTATTTGTAACCTACCATTAACAGTATGATATGCCATTTTTGGCATTAACAAAAAAATTGGTAACATCTTCTAGGTTGGATTTTACAATTGATTTTGATCACCTTAATGATCAAGAAATGGAATTTTTATAAGGATTAAATCTTCACATTAGAAATTGGGTTGTTAATGAATTATATGAAATGTTTTAAGGAAGTTTTGAGGAAAAGTATTTTTCATTTAAATAAAAAATATTTGTCTAATAATTTTGAGTTAAAATTTTGATACATTGATTTCAATACTTATGAGAGTGTGTTAATTTTGGTGGATCCGAGTTCTAATTGATTTATATTTATATTTAATTTACAATGTTGTTAATCATACCATTTATTCTATGATGTGCTAGTTAGTTCTAAAATGGAAAACCTAATTAGTAACCAAAGAAGGTGCAAAAAAATACACACCTTATATGTAAGTTAATAACCATCAAAATAAACATTTTGACAAGAAAAGCTTTTGGTTTTAGCTTGTATTTATTGTTTGGAAAAATATTAAAAGATTTAGAACTTCTTGTAAGTGGGATTGCAATGAATTTTGATTTTTTGTAAAATTAGTTAGTTTTCTTAATGGAGTATCTTACCTTTGATAGTAACCTATTTTGTAAAACATGTTTTAGTTGACCAAATCTTTGTTGATAATATTTTCTTGTGAATAAAAAATGCCATTAAAAAGCTATAACACATGTGCCAAAGCTATGATTTAAAGGACATTACTCTATCAAAATAAAACATTTCATTTTTCCATATAAAACAAGTGATGATAGGATGTTAATTTAGACCTTGGCTTAAGGTGCATTGGCAAAGTTGGGTGCTTTTACCTTAATCATCCGTTTCAATGTGGCAAAAATAACAAAAATAATGAAAGACAATGTGATGAGTATGGCTAGCAATTTATTTATTCATATACATCACACAATTAGTGCTTTTGAACAATATTCCAAATAATGTTATACAAAAAATTGATAGAATTTTTCTAGTGCAATTGGAGATGTTTTATCTTTTATATAATTTTTCCTTGGAAAACACCTTACATGTAAAAGTTCTTCATTTAGTCAAACCTTATGAGGAATCTTATGTTTTATACTTATATCCTATTTGATTTGATTTTTCTATTCTAATGTTACTTTCCAAACATATTTTGAAAATAGAGATGATAGGTTGCACAAAATATGATTATACATGTAAGGCATTCAAATGAATTATAAGCTTTTGATATGAAAGAAAAATTCTCCCATTTCTTTACACCAAATAAGGACCTCAAATGGGTCATTTTGTGAAGTCCAAAACCCACATTCAGCTATCATCCCATGTGGGGGCTCTCATTCCCTTAATAGCCCCATTTCTAGTCCTTACCCTACACAGTAAAGGTGACCAAAGGATTTATCATTTCCAGAGATCTAAGGACACTTGATAGAAAAATGAAAAGATTTTTTTTAAAAAAAACACTAGTGATACACAATGAAGTGTTGAAAAAACAAAAGCTAAAGCCAGACAAAAGACATGTTGTGAAAGAGTAGGAAGTCATTCAGACTTTGTTCAAAGGAAATGTTGAGTGGATGTAAGAAAATAAATTGTTTTTGGCGTGCATTGGAGCTTTCCCAAGATAGGGAAAACGAAAAAAACCCTCATTTAGATTTTATAAATATGTTAATCACTTGAAACATATTAATGCAAATAAACATTTTGTTTTACTCAATGTGTTCAAATATAATAGTTTGGCCAAATGCTACATTATGTGCAATTTATTAAAAAAAAGTATGCAAAATGAAAATTTTCGTCCAACTAAAATATTACATTGTGTTGGAGAAAGATGAAAATATGAACATTGGCTTGTAACTTATTATCATATGAAATGTTAATATCACGGGGAATCCTAGCTCTATGTTTGTTGGCGATGATGGGCTTAGTTGCACAGATAAATAGAGAAGAAAACCAAACAAAAGAAGCAAAAAGGCTCCCCCTTTATTGGTGATAACAGGGAGCGAAGATCTCCCACCCAGTTGCACCCAAAAGCACCCAAAAACAAAAAAACACAAAAAGGGGAGCTGAAGCTCCGCCCCACCCTTCCTCTCTGTTGACAATGGCCGGGAATAAAGCTTCTCCGCCAAACTACGCCCACAAGTACAAAAAAATCAAAAAAGGGGAGTCGAATCTCTGTTTTATTCAACAAGTGTATGAAGGCATGGTTCGACATTTGCACTCAGGTTGAGTTATTTACCCGCCAACTTGGTGTCAATATTCCATATTGGCCAAATTGGTGTCAATCACTTGAAACATATTAATGCAAATAAACATTTTGTTTTACTTAGTTTGTTCAAATGTAATAGTTTGGCCAAATGCTACATTATGTGCAATTTATTAAAAAAATGTATTGAAAATGAAAATTTTCGTTCAACTAAAATATCACATTGTGTTGCAGAAAGATGAAAACATGAACATTGGCTTGTAACTTATTATTATGTGAAATGTTAATATCTCATCAACATCACCATCTATCAATGGAAGTAATGTTTTCATGAAAAATATTCAAATTCAAAACTATGAGGAGGTCAAATTGAAAAGCTACATGCAACTAAAATTGATTCTTTTTATTTATTGATGTGAGTTTTAAATTTGATATATACTAATGCAAGGTTAAAAAAAAAAGATTTTGGAACAAATCAAAGTATTTTGTTGACAGTTATTTCCTACTTGAAATGATATTTCCATTTACTGTGTGTCAGGAAAAAGGTCTTTTAGTCAAATGTGGTATATATAAAAAATGATAAAATTGGTGCCTTTTAGTCCAAAACATAAATACATGTATTGTTTATAAATCTTCACTTGCATAAAATTAACATTTGGTAAAAGGCAATAGCCATAACAATTGGTGAAGAGCATATTATTTACCCATGGCTAGACAAATAGTCAGTTCTTTTTCATCTTAATGCATGCCATTATCACACATGGCATCCATTCATTAATTAAAATTATTAAAAATGCTTTAAATGTATTTATGTGGAAATTAAAGTTATTCATATGATAGTTTTTCATTTATGACATTCAACAACAACCCCAATAGAAACCACTTTTTAAAATTATATTTAAATTTACCATGCATGTCACAAAAACATGTATAATTTTTTTTAATTAATTGTAAAAATAAAATATTTTGTATTATAATTCATGTAGTTTAATTCATCATTCATGGATGAAAATTATCCATTTTCCTTCATTTTTTTATTCCTTTAAATATGAGCCCTATGGATTAGATGTTCCACTTCTTGATCTCAAAGTCAATTTCCATAATTAATTGTTGCAAAAATGAGATCTATAAAAAAAAACATTTCACCAAATTGAACATTTGTTAATAAAACATCTTTTGTCACTACCAAGATATGTATCCTCAACATGGGAATGATATTGACAATTAAATAGATCCAAATAACTTCAATATATGCCACAAATTGTATCCAAATATTGTTTTGTTTCTTATATGTGCATATGGTCATTTTTGTCACTCCCACATTCCATTTTCTTGTTGCAAAAGCCTTTTGTAAGATCATTTTCATCAATTGCATCAATTTTTTAGAAAAATATTAGCTAAAGATAAATACCATCCCACTCCCATGCATAAACCTTTCAAAATACAACTTCAAAATTGATGGAATGTTTATTGCTTACATGTAGGCCAATCAAAACCCCAATAGACAAATGCAATGAATTAGTTTGAAGGCGTTTAATTTTAATCATCATAAATGGCATATATGTAAGGTTGTAGGGGCTTTAACGTCACTGTGTTGCTCATATTTGATATCAAGGTGCCTATGGGGTATTATGTGGTGGAGATGTTCTAAATAATGATAAGGGTGGAGAGGATGAGAACACATCAAATGAGGGGGTGGGGGGAGCGTTGGGGGGGGGGGGGGGGGGGGGAGATTTGCAATTGGAAAGGTTATAAATATAGCAAGAATGATTCATGGATCAATAATGAATCATATTTTTATAAATTTTTATAGAACTTGAACACTATTATTATGTTGAGATGCCCCGTGGTCCTACCATGGTAAAAGATGGTGAAGAACAAATCAAAGTAGTTATCAACCTAGATGATCCTACTTTTGATCTATAAGTAAAAGTGTAAAGTTTTCAAATCTAACACTTGAGGTAATGAGCTTGCAAAACTTTGGACGTCACATTTATTTACTAAATACACGAGGGGCAAAGTGCCATTAGTAGATTACTCAATGTCAAATGTACTTGTGATGTTTAATGAATATTTATGTGTCTTATTAATGGACAAGGCACTAGTAGAAGAGTTTTAAAAAAAAGTGAATAACAAAGACAAATAATCTTTAAATATGGTAGAAAGAACAACTCAAATAATCACTTGAAAATGGGCAAAGATAAAATTCACTCAAGCTTGGTTTATAGTAGTAATAAAGGATGTTTGGGACCAATTCCACAATTACTTTCAAAATAAGTCTCCTAGTACATCCATTAGAAATTTAAGGTGTATATTGGAATGACAAAGTAAGACATAAAAAAAAGTCGAGAAATAAGCAAGCATTAAAATGCAAGTTTGAGGGTGCGTCTAATTTTTTATTGCAAGAGTAGGGGGAGGAGGGGCGGGAGGAACATGATTATGAAAAAAATTAGGGGAGCTGAAGCTCCCTCTTTGTTGGCGATGGCGCACCTAGTTGCACCTAGAAGCACAGAAATTTTTTATTAAAAAAAAAAGGGGGGGGAAATCCCAGCTCTATGTTTGTTGGCGATGATGGGCTTAGTTGCACCCATAAATAGAGAAGAAAACCAAAAAAAAAAAAAGAGCAAAAAGGCTCGCCCTTTATTGCTGATGACAGGGAGCGAAGCTCTCCCACCCAGTTGCACCCAAAAGCACAAAAAACAAAAAAAAACAAAAAAAGGGGAGCTGAAGCTCCCCCCGCCCTTCCTCTCTGTTGACAACGGCCGGCAACAAAGCTTCTCCGCCAAACTACGCCCACAAGTACCAAAAACTCAAAAAAGGGGAGTCGAATTTGCCCGTTCTATTCAACAAGTGTATTGAACGCATAGTCTGACATTTGAACTCAGGTTGAGTTCTTCACCCGCCAATTTGGTGTCAATATTCGATATTGGCCAACTTGGGGTCAATAGTCTCCATATTGGCCAACTTGGTGTCAATAGTCTCCAATTTGGCCAACCTAGACTTCAGTATCCCCTGCCTACTTGCAAGTTGCAGCGAATTCTGATGACTCTCAACTTGTCTCAAGGCATCATTAAAGCACTGCTGGCCGTGGGTTGCGCATCTTTGAACCTGCCGTGACTTGCTTCACATGTATAAACACACTGAAACAACAAATGACTTTTTTCAAAAAAATTTATGGTGAGCATCTAATATCTTTGTAAGGGGTTTGCAGGCCGAGGGATGTGCCACGCACTACAACCCATATTCGTAAGGATTCAATATTTTCTTTCACCATCCCAAAAGAATATTGTAAGATAAAATGGGATGAACGTCAGCTCTGGTTAAGCTGGGTTCACGACAGTCTAGCACGCCCTCCTACCTACCTATAACCACATTTCCCTTTCCCCACTGTTTGTTTTTTGTTGCATCGCATTTTTCTCACCACTGTCGGCGCCATTGGAAAGGAGGAACTCCTCCAAACTTGTCGAGCTTTGGAAGTGTCTACCTCTTTTCAAGTTTCAAGTAAGTTCCAAGCCATGTGTGTGGTTGTTTCATTTGTTTTCTTTTCAAAGTTTAGCAAGTTTTAAGAACAAGAGCAGGACGGAAAAAAGTGAAGAAGACAACTGATATTTTCTTCTTCTTCTTCACTACTTTGAACTTCGTCTTTAGTCAAAAAAATTTGCAACAGTTTGAGGCGAGGGATATGCTGCTCACAGAAAAACGTATGCGTTGTAAAAAATCAAGCGTTCTTTTTCTTCGTGTTGTTTGCGAGGAGCTCACATCAACATATGTTTTGAAAATAATAAGTTATGAAATTTGTAGCTCACTCCTCCTGACTGTGTTTATGTGCCTCCTTACGTCAAAGCTGCATGTTTTTAAAAGCTGTTGCGAGGTGCCAAGCTTCCGGAGCAACGTCCATTTTGCTTTTTGTTTTTTTTTTTTGAAAAATTCTGGATTTTTTTTGGTTGTTAAAAACAAGAAAAAACAAAGAAGAGAAAGGAAGAAAGAAGAAAATTCTTCCTTCTTCTTTATTCTTCTACTTCCATTTTTCTTCTTGTGATTTTGGTTTTTTTTTCTTATTGGGATTTTTTTCCTCTTGCTAATCCCTTTGCCTCGCCCCATGTCTTCGTTCGTGCGCGTCGGTTCATTCTTACCTTATTTATGTTTTGTCACCATTCATGCTCCATAGCAAGGGCGTGAATCTTGAGGACATAGTCATGTCTAGTGCATCGTTCTCAGAAAACTATTATGTGATATTGGTAGGTCGATTGCCTTGCTTGACTTGCAAGTTTTTAAACATGCGCTCCAAAGAACCACAAAGATTTTTATTTTTTTTTGCTATGCTTAACTCACTCACAATGTAAGAATACTAATTGGAATTAGAGGTCTTGATATTCAACTTGTGGTCTTGTGAAGGTGGGGAGAGGGGGTTGAACCGCTTTCAAGAACTGACGCAGAAAATAGACCTCTCTCAAAAGGGGGAGGAAGGGATTTTGGAACCCACTTACATCCTAAGGTGTATGCTGCTAGTGCAAGAGACTTATCCAAGGAGGAGGAGGGACAACATCATCTACATGTGTGCATGTAACACCCCATCAACATGAGTAAAGCTAGCACTGGGTTGTTGATGCATCTTTAGGTGCTAAGGTAGAACAGAAGTAGTAGGCACGAGACAATGGTTCCTGCAAAATTTTCTTGGTTTTAACTGATTTGTATTTCTCTTGGTTTTGGTTCTTTAGGGATTCTATTTAGAATCCATCCATGGCAGCAGCTACACAGATCACCCTTGGACTAGATCTCTGCAAGAAAATAACAGAACAATACAAGCTACTTTCTTTAGCAGATAACAAGACAAATGGGTTGCTAATCAGTGGGCAACAGTGTATGCTTGTATGCAACAAGCTGTTAGAGACTCAGGGAACACTAGAATTGTTGCAATGTGACCTATCCGATGAAGAAACAAGCTCTCCTGATGTGGGTCAAGCAACCCAAGAACTTGTCCAGGTCCTAACCAGAGCTTATGAGACATTCTTCAAAGAGTGCTTCTGCAATCAATGGATGGAATCAGCGCTCCGGCAACATGGAGACTTGGAGGAAACTGCAAGTGGAATTCTGTACGACCTGCAATGGTACCGCTCCATATTGTGTAGTATCCTTCTCAAGCATGCAGGACAAGACAATCAGTCTTTGATGCCAGAAGATTGTAATGGGATGCTGAGTGTACTGGATAGATATGCTCTAACTATAGCTGCAAAAAGAGATCAGAAGAATCTCAAAGCTCTTTTGAGGGACTTGAAGGAAAACCATACTTGCAGTGGAGAATGTTGGGATGGAAAGCAAGTGAGTGCACCATGTCTTGCAGCACAATTGCTGAAGAAGATTGACTTCCAAGCACAATCTAAAGCAGCTCAAAAGGAGTACTATGAAGGGTTGCCTCCACCTGATAGAAAGATGTTGAGTAAATGGCCTCTTGCTTTGTTGATAAGTCAGAAGGATCGGCAATCTGAAGGTCATGTAGGTTCAGGTGGTTTTGGGGAAGTATCCAAAGTGGTCTGGCGTGGAGAGACATATGCGATGAAGAGACCATCAAAGCCATGGTATCTAAACATCATCAAGCAAGAGATTGAAGTTCTTGTAGGTCTGAACCACCCTCACATTATGCGTCTTCTCTGTTGTACTGAAGTGTCTGATAAGGAGTGCTCATATATCATGGAGCTTATGGATGAGAGCCTCTGTGACATGCTGTGGGACAGACGCAACATCTCACGTATGCAGCAAGTGGACCTGATGCTTCAAGTTGCAGAAGGGATGAAGTACCTTCACAACATGGGCATAGTGCACCGTGATCTCAAGCCAGAGAATATTCTTGTCAAGAAAGTGCAGGAAGTGTCTGCTGATCATCATCCTGACTTGAAGAACTCAATGTCAAGTCCACTGCCAAATCCTGTTTGGATTGCTAAAATCTGTGATTTTGGCACCTCAAAAGTCAAGAATCAGAGTACTGCATATAGGAACCAAACCATGCAAATCGGTACCACAATGTTTATGGCACCCGAGGTGTATGAGCTTGAACCCGAGGGTGAGATACCTGAAAGATTTCACCCCATGAAAACAGACGTTTACAGCTTTGGTATCCTTTGCTCGACAGTGCTGCCTGGGATCCCTTTTGAACCTCAGATTGATGGATTCAATGTGACAGTCAAGAAATTCAAAGACAGTGTGCGAGAGGGGAAGAGACCAAATCTGCCACCGGACTGCCCTGCTCGCTTGTCTGGGCTTATCAAACGATGTTGGCATGCGGACCCACTCTTGCGACCTAGTTTCCCTGACATTTGCACAGAGCTGAGGTACATCAAAGGTTTACTTCTTACAGGTATTGTAACTTTACCAACCGAAATAGTTTAGGAGAATTATATTTCGCACATGTAAACACCTTCATAGGATTTTTCTACTGGAATCAAAAGGCATGTTCCTCACCATAATTTTTTGTTGGGTGGGCATTTTGTTTTTTGAAACACCTACATCTGATGGGCCTTCACATTTAGGTGAATCCCTCAGCCATAGTCTTCATCAAAATCAGTCCCACCTCACAGGCTCTTATTAAGATAAAGCCCATGGCCTCCGGGTTTACCTTACTGCTTGAATTGGTGATGTACAGTAAGGACTGAGAATGAGGTGGTTTTGGGAAGGAGGCCTATTTGTGAAGTGGGAGGCAAATTCCTGAAGCATAGCCTAACATAAAGAAGCAGTAGAATTCTACTTTTACAAACATTCAGTTGTGGTTCATTTGAAACGAGAGGAGGCACCTTATGCCTAAGGTGTCATCCTCTATCAAGGCAGCAATTTTACTTGGTCAGGGCCAAGGCACTGTCCACATACGAAAGAAATTTTTTGCTTGTTCTTTAATAAGATCTCATGATGAGTTAGTGGTTTTGAGGAAATCATCCCACCTATCAATGGCTGAGTTATAACCTTGTTCATGCGGTTCTTGTCGTTTGGTATTTCGACTGCTTGTGAAAATATGCTGCAGAAATTCAAAATGTAAAGTTTTGTATAATGTCTACTATAAGGTTGGAGCAAAATAGGTGTTACCATACTACATACTTATATGTATCCCCTATGGGGAGCTGGTTGAAGGGGAATTTTCCTGAGCCCTAAATGGATGCAAACTTGAGCTTTAATTTGGAATAATTCATTTACCATGTTTTTTCTTTTGGTTACCATGTGGACATAGTCGGCCCATGTATGTTATAGAGCTGTAAATTCATTGCTGATTCAAGTTTGTGTGTCTAATTCAATTCCATGTTTGGTGTATTTGCTGATGTTTTACTTTCCAGATGATAAATCAACCCTGGCTAAGCCCCCAAATGAAGGATTTCAAGAAATTACGGTGCGTTTCAAATTCCTTTGAGAAAATGTGAATTGGTGATCTGCAGTCAAACTATTGGTGATCTTGTGTCCTATAGTGATCCCCTTAATATGTTGGCTCCTGACTTTTCACGTCTTCCTTTATAAAGATTGGAGTGTAAAAATATGGATCAGAGGGTCATTGGACAATTGTAGTGAACCAAAAGCTACAGAGAATATTACTCTGAGCAGATATCTATTCCATAGCTGCCTTTTGTACCTGTGAACATGTAGACTCACACTGGGAAGTTTAGATGTTAAATCTGTGACCAGATTTCACTACATGAGCTGCCTTTTGGAACCAAAGGCTCAGAGGAATCTCTTTTCACCCAACTTCCAACATTTAAGTTGAAAAATGGCATGTTTTCATTTCTGTGAAAATCCTCATAGAAGGGAGGGAGGAGAGATAATTCTAGTTTTGGTCTTGGATGGACTTTTGACATTCATGCCTGATCTTGGTATTTGGTATTTTTCTATACTTTTGTGTAGTGGCTTGATCATGGTGTGGGGCTTAACACTAATTTTTTACTAGTATGGAAAACATATACCAGGTGTTCAATTGGTATAAAACTAGAGCAATGCTAGTTTAGGTCCGCACCAAGTTAATAGTGGTACAAGGCTGGTATTGCCTCGTCATACCAGCCTAGTAGAGTCCTTCAACACCGGCGCCTAGACTAGACAATATACCGTGTGCAAGCTATACTGTCATACCTTGGTGGCTTTGGCACAAATTCTAATTTTTCGAAATGCTGAAATTATTTTTAAATAATTTTTCTCAAAGAAGAAAATTTTGTTGTGGAGGATGAAGGTTTTTGGGAATAGCGAGGAATAATTTCTTTCAAAATAGAAAGTTCAAAATTAATGAATTATGAGTTTGCAGAGTCCAGACATGTGCTGGACCTTCCCGGTACTATGATATGCAAAACCAACATTGAATGATTATCTTAATTGTATATTTAACTTCTTATCACAAGCTTTGAATGTCTTCTAATTGTGTTGTTTATTCCTTAGAGGGAAGGACCTTTTGGAGGCCAAGGTGGGCGATTTGTGGCATGTGGTACCCCCATGTCCATCACAAGTATTGAGATACAGTATGAAAGTGGTCCAAGACCACATATTTGGACTCTCAAGGTTGAACAGGAATACAATGGCTATAAAGCTACAACAGTATTTGGTGGAGATATGAGAGCAGTAAATGCCAAGAGAGAGAAGGTGTGCCTCTGATTTCAGTCTTTTCTTAGCAAGAATTGCAATTTTGATTGCAAATGTGAATTTGTCGCGTGACATGTGTACTTTCAAACTTGTTTATACACTTACTTCAAGATTTTGTTTTGCAGTTTTCGCTTGAACCATATGAGTTCTTAACGCAAATTGAAGGATATTATGGAGTCACACATTTCACTATAGGTGTGGGTGGAATTCCTGCACTAACAGGAATAACGTTTCATACCAACCTCGAAAAGGTTCATGGGCCATATGGTGGGGGAAAGGAACGGAATTTCACCCATTTCCAAACTTCTGTTGGCAAAATTGTTGGGTTTTTTGGAAAAACAGGTGATATTGTTGATCAACTAGGAGTTTTCATTAGTCATGACCTTTAGATCTTTGATGGAGAAGCATTTTCAGATTTTTTTGGGAATTGGTTACACTGATGATGACTTTGGTAAGCTAGTTATATGATATTAGGTTAGAATTTGAAATTATATCCAAAAACTAGCATTTTAGGAAATATTACATATTGTCTTCTAAAGTATACTATTCACTTGCTTTTTCAAAGGATCCCTGAATGTTAGAAAACCTAGGAGAATTTGGATTATACACATCAAAGGACATGTGACTATAATTCAGAGTTACTTGTGATCCTGATATGTTGCCCCCCATTACTACAGCATGAGCATAGAAATCTAGGGGCATAAGTGTACTTTAGTAATTATACTATCTTGCTTTGGAGGTGTCATATGGAAAACATTAAACAGGCCATCATATAAGTATTTTATTTTTCAAGACTGAATCCAGCAATAAAATTTTATGTAAATTTTGCAAATTTTGATCCCATATGACGTTGAAATAAGGATTTTCAACAATGATGCTTGATCATGCTACTTAAATGTCCATGGGAACATCGCATCAAAAGAGAAAAACTAAAAGATGTTCTCTCATGACAATAATTCGTTATGGTAAGAAAGACTCCACTTAATTGCACATCTTCTGACATTTGGGCTTCTAATTTTAAGAGTTTCATAAATGAATATAATTACCGCAGAATATGTGCTACGGTAATTATACTTTATGAACTGTTTTCCACTAAATACTAGCAATCCTTGTTGGTTTTCCTTATCTTCCGAATGGCGTTTCTAGTTCTCAAATTTTTATTGAACAATGTCTACAAGGAGAACATGACCTTTTTTGTCTTTGCACCCCTAAGCAATCGGTTGTAATTGACAAATCCAATGATTAGACCTCCATGCAAAAAACTACACAACAAAGTATAACCAATTATATGTTGACTTAAGAAATAAATGAAGAATTTACTTATTCTCAACATTATAGAATTGATGTCATGTGCCTTCATGTGCACAATGGAAAACCAAAAGGCAACCTCACTTGACATGAATTCTATCACATCAAGTAGCTAGGAAAGAAAGGAACATGCACAACAGAGACCACAACGACATCACCTTCACAAAGTGTTTCAAAAGAAATGGCCAAAGACAGAAAAATCTAACTACAAGAACTTATTATTGCCAATAATACAAAGTTCACACAGACAAGCAGCCAGATCCCGCACACTAGTGCTCCTGTCCACACTGATTCTTATTCAAAAACAGTGCACATTGTATTATTAAGGGCTCCTGAAAATTCAATTCATGTTCACTTTGTGTTAGACAAGACATTCTAGATCCCCTCCAGATGACACATGCTCATTCCCAGAGACAAGACATTCTCAATCCCCCACAGACTGACACATATTTGATTTCCCAGATACAAGATATTCTTGATTCCCAAGAGACAACACATTCCTGATTATCACCATGTTGAAAACCTGAGCAAACACCATTCATCTGATTTCCATATCCAGCACTGTCATTCCTTTAAAAAACCATTGTACATGATAAGAAGAGGCCAGAAAACAAACCCACAGAAAGACAGATATTTTTCTTTTTTCCATATGTCCAAATCTATTCGTGGTGCTCAAAACTTTTTACTGTTGGCTTTGGTAAAACACTTCCACACACCACCCTTCACATAAGACAGTTGACAAAGACTTTTGGCAAAACTTTCAGGGTGGGTGGGTTGGGTGTGTTTAAAGGCCATAGACAGCAGCTCTAGACAGACAGCTCTTGAAAATCGTTATGTTTCTTCTCTAAAGCAGACTTCCTTCAAAGATGCAAAACCAAGACTGATGTCAAGGATTGCAAACCATCTGCAAAACTTTTAGTGAGCTTTTTCAGGCTTATCATCTTGACATGACCAAGTTTGCTATGGGTGCTGTCCCTAAGAAGAGAGGTGTGCCCCCAACAGGCGGTGCATGAATGGGTTTCAAAGTACCTTCATGCCCTTGTCTTAGTTTCTTCAGTTTCACAGTGTCATCACTTTCTCCACTCCTTTCACCAGTTCGCCATCTGGGCTCCTCTTGATCACAGGGTGATGTAAGACCTTCATTTTCTCTATCACTCATTGAACCATCTCCAGCCTGCATGTCCTCTTCCTCTTTTGCTGGGTTTAGATTATTGGCTTGGAATTGCTTCACCCGGTGCTCTGCCCTCAACACAGCCAGTGATTCACCTCCATGCCGCATTCTCTTCCTTGCACTGTTCCATCTCAGGTCACTAGAGACTAAACTACCACCGGTGTTGCTGAGAACGCTTACAGAGTCTAAATTTGGGCTCATGTCACTAATAGGAGCTTCCTGAGGTATGCTTGACTTCGGAGGGAAAAGCTCACAACAAGTTTCTTGAGGGGCTGCGCTACTGGCTTCTTCCTTAAGCTCACCCTCTGTATCTATACAATTTGCAACAAAATGCAACAGGTGCTCCACATCCTCATTCCCCGGTCTTAATCTCCTCTCATCACTATGGTCAGAGCTAAGCAGTTCTTTGCCTCCTTTGCTCTTCACAGATGGCTTCTCACCCTTTCTTCCATATTGCAAAATCTTCTTATCCACCTCAGAGGCTGATGTGGATGGAGCATCACATTGCAATGATGCGGTGGTTGGTGACAATGGACTAGTGCTTGATGGGAACACTGCATAAGGCTTTTTCTCAACTGCAGCAGGATGCTCCCAGTTCTTGGCTAATGAAGAAAGGCTAGCTGCATTTAGGGCCTCATAGTTACAATGGACATCAACCCAAGACCCATTCACCCAGTCTTTTGACACCCGGAGATCTGCTGAATGAAATGAGGAAATATCACCTTCTCCTGCAGGTACAATGGAATACTTTGCATTTGAGTAGTGATTCAAGAACAGTAAATTCCTAACACATTACATGAGTATAGCAACAACTGAAGCTAAAAAAGAAACAATCGCCTCTTAACTCCTGATTACACAGCAAAATGAAGACCTAAACTCTGTAAAGTCTTGAGAAAATTCCCCCCTGGCAATACTTCAAGAGGAGATGTACAAACAAAGTAGCACCTGGAAAGTAGACTTTCACGTTCCCCTCAGCCTCCTTGCTTACAACAATCCCTTCCCACCATCCATCATTCCACCAAACATCTACAGCTTGGCCAATACAGTAATCAGCAGATGTACATGGAGTAGGAAAAGGACGAACAGTTGTTCGGCCCACAATGCGCACTCCTAGTTTATCGGGGCCTGCAAGTCTCCATGCAGAAACCCATTCCTGCAACCACACTCCTGTATCTTAATGGCTTGCCTTTCACACCCCAGAAAATCTGATGTAACAAAACTCATTTAATCCTTCATTACATTTTTGTTCATTGAAGATCACAAGCACAACAAAAACCCAACTTTTCATTGTGTATCCTTCCATTACTAACAATACTGTTGCAAGATGTCTTCATTGAGAGTCACAAAAACAGAAGTCATAATATCTCTGACAGTAACAGAAAAGGTTGGTAAGGATGGATAACCTCCAGGTTGCCTTCACCATCCTCATTCTGCAGCTCCTCATATTGAATTTTCAGGCGTCTTGAGACTCTTCTTGTGACAACTCCTTTGAACCAACAACCTCGCAAGCCACTATCCTGGCACAGCATTTCCACTCGGTCACCCACCTCAAAGAAAACATGACGTTCTATGGAACTCACTCCCTCTTCACACTTGTCTCCTCCCCTCCCAGTTGAAGATGGTCTAGGATCTGCAGGAGAACATCCATGAAGCAAGTCTCCACATGCCACAGCCCCCTCACTATTCGAACAGGTTGCAGGAGAAGATACTCCAGTGGACAGATCTGCAGCATCTCCAGATTGGACTGGTACAGTTGAACCAGCTCGTCTTCGTGAGACTCGTGCTGTGCGTCGCCCTCGTCGAATCACATTCCCACGTTCCACATCTTCCTCTTCATCCACCAGATCTTCACTTCCAAGTTCATATGGGGGAGAGCATTCACCTACAGGGGAAAGACCCAGACCAACTGAAGACAGAATCTGCTGATGCCAGTAACCCTTCACTTCATGTATGCTGAAAGGCTTGAGTCCGTCAGAATTGTCAAGTTGCCGTGAACACACATGCAGTTGAGGAGCTGCTTCTGCTGGCAGCAAACTCAAGCACTTCTCAAAATGCTCAGGGCTGAGGACAGTGGCTAAACCATCCACACACTCCACAGACAAGACCTGAGGAAAGGATGTGAAGAAAACTTCGCGTGCAAGAGGAGCAGGTGGTGGAATCTTGCATGGTAATTCATTTGTCTTATGAAACCATCGCACACGTAGCTTTTTCCTCATTTTCTTGTCCTCATACATGTCTTCCACATATGCAATGTGCCTGTCTTCCTCAGTCAAAACGTAAACAAAATTATGGACCTGCAGGCCACCACAGATACACAAATCCACCAGTAGTGCCTGTCAGCCAAACATTCCGAGCTTGATGGTCACATCTTAAAAAACCAGCAGGAGGAAACTATGATGCAAATGCACAGAAGCTAGGTGCAGAAAAGTGGAACATACTGAAATTTTAATGCCATTGCGGAGGAAAGAATGAAAATGTTGCAATCGCTTCCTACAGCTCCATGCATTGCCAACCCACATTACATCTCCCTTTGCACCTTTCACCTGCTTCCTCACCTCATGTTCCTGTTCGAAACAGAACCATATGATTCAAAGGAAAGAATGGACCATCATTTCCAAGCACCCAAACTTTGACTCCTGTTTCAACCCCTGCTACATCTAAAGGAAATTCACATTATTTTTAAGTTCACAATTGCCAGCTCAATCAGTGCTAGAGTGCAGAAAAAGTATATAATGTTAAGTGGGAAAATTTTCTTAAAAGGAGAACAACACATTTGAAAGACAGATGTCAACCAATTTGCTGATAGCTAATCATAGCAGCCAAGCTAAGGTAATTTCTAGAAGTGGATTCTATGGATATCACAAGAAAATTCAAACTTAGTCATACATGGTGATTGCCAATCTTCTCCTCAGGCGTACTTTCTCGAGGATCTGCATTTTCCAGGTCCAAGTCAATATCTGATGACTCTCCAGCATCTTGATTTGGTGACCCTGTTCATAGACAGAACACAAAGAGAAAACAGGAATCTCAGGAAAAAAACATTCCATTAACAAACAAGGTAAAAGTTGCCAGTATTAAGTGCATGATTTAACATGTAAACCAAGCAACACATGTTAAGGGCAATCCCCAACCCAATACATTGGAGAATGTGTCAGGTTGGTGACTTGCCCTTAACACACTTCCAGAACTCCGCCTAAGAATGTAAAATAGTTCGCTGTAGTGCTAACAAGTGTTCCTAGTCAAGGCAGAAGAAAGCTACACCCAAAGCAAGCATTTGAAGGCAGAGAAAAAGAGTCTCTTCTGACATCTTACTTAAAATGCAACAGTACCCTACACTTTACGCTGCATAATATAGAGATGGTTGCATTGGAACCTGACAGCAGATGACCTACAAACATGCAGAAATCACAGGCAATGTTTCACAACTTGTCTTATGAAATTGCAGAGGAGAAATCTCTGCAACATTAATTCAAAGGTAACATGACAGACAGTGAGTGCAGTCACAAACTAATGAGGGTCAACAACTCACAAGCTTCTTAATCACAAAGAGCAGTGGCAAGCTGCCCCCATGCTGACTACTAACTATCTACTGACTTCACCAGCAACAGTCACAGCATTGTGAGATTTTGGTCAAGGAAACAGAAAACTTGACATCTCTGGAGTGCACACAAAATCAGAGGGACAGAGAGAGACTGCACAAGAAGCAGAAACCCCACAAAAAAACCATCCAACACAGAGATTAGGTACAACTTACACTCAGAGAAGAAAGAAAGACCAAGAAGGACAACATGATGCCCAGAAAAAAAACCAAACCAAAAAATCTCTCACCACATGCAAAATATAACACTCCATGGTTCTCTCTCCCTCTCTATCAATCTACTGCTGAAGGAGGAGGTGACAAAAGAGCTGAACAAAGATACTTGCTGCTCTGCCAAACAGATCCATCCCCACATGTTCATAGATGTAACACATGCATGAGAGAGGAGAGGCCCCCTTGTGAAAACTTTAATGTTATCCTGGGAGCAAGAAATTGGTTTGCATCCCCCTGCCTCTCTTGCTATCTGGAAGCATATTGCTGCTTCCTTGCTCCTCAGGTGACATGCCAGTGTTTACAAGGGGGGTGGTGCTCTCCTCTCTCAAGCAAGAAGTGTTTCATGAAGAAAGCAAGGAAGCAAGGAAAGGATCCCCTGCCCGCCACTGACAATTTGGCATTGGATCTCTCATGGCATGTGTTACATGAAGTAAGGATGTGCAGGCATACCACAGAGCAGAGGAACTCTGTGGTTTTTGCCAAGAACTCTTTTTAGCAATCAAAACTTCACATCTTTCCATTGAAAACCACTGCAAAGGAACAACTGCTAGGGTACCTGAAGAGCGGTATGGGTCACAAGAAGGTGGTGGTGGCAGAGGCGGCGGCTGTGGTGTCTTGAAGAGGAGGGACTGCAACCAATCTACAACTTCTCGGCGTGCTCTCCACTTGAAGGCGGGGGTTGTAGATTTGTCCAAGCCTGTATGAGGAAGGAAATCATCGCAGACAACATACACCATGTGGCGCAAGCTGCGCTCGTTACCGATGACGGCCAGGGAGCTGTGGCCATGGCGATCCTTCAAGTAGTAGTGAACCACACGGCTGCCTCTGTCGTGCGACACGAACTGCTCCTCCCAATCCACAAAGCGCTTCAGACTCTGAGAAGATGCCATGCGAGGAAGAACAAGAGAACAAGAAGCACCGCCGCATCAACAAGCGCTGCTGCATCCAAACCCTTGTTCCTTGGAGTTTCTTCGTCGCGTCCCTGGGAGGAGGAGAAAGAGCAGGAGTTTGCGCGGCTGTAAGTATCGATGTCTTGCTCCGTCCGCTGATCAAAAACAACAAGACTGTAGCAGATGGCGAGCAGGACAGCCTTGTAGCATTTGCAGTTGGGATCAGATCACAGACAAGTTTTGTGTGTGTCTCTCTGCCTGCGTTCTTTTTTCAGCCAGCCTCAGGAAGGAGACCACAGAGAAGATATGCCACAGAAAACACAGGACTATGCACCGGTGAAGGAAGACAACAGCAAGAGAAGGACACACAACTACTCCTCCTCCGCAACAAGATAGGAGAAGGAAGCGAGGCAAGAGACTATAGGCAGGGAGAGAGGGAGGGAAGAAGCGAGCGAGAGACACGGAGACGGGAGCTAAAGACAGAGTACTATACCGACACGGACAAGGCTTGTGCTGTAGCGACGATTCCCTTCCCTTGCAGGGCGCTTAACCGGTAGAGTCCCAGAGAGAGAGAGACGGAGACAGCGAGAGACAAAGAGGGGTGTCTGCAGGAAGAGGAAGAGAACCACCAGAGGCGAGAAGACGACGCTCCGGAACTTGGGACACGAAGTAAAAGCGAGCGCGATAAGGAGAGGAAAACCCTTTGGTTAGTTCCCTCCCCTCCCCCTTTCGTTCCAGCAACACGAGGGAGGAGGAGGAGGAGAGTTACGACGTCGTTCCGTAAAAGAGATGTTGCGGAGAAACAAAACAAAACAAGCCCTCGCTCGCTCCTTCTCGACTCTCTAGCCGCCGGGGCAAACGCAACAGAACCCGAAACACAGAAACACAGATATGTAGGATACTATTGAGGCACAGAGCCGTCGCTCGCCCCCCACCCTCGCGCGCACACACACACGGCAACGGGGAGAAGACTCCTTTCTCCTCGTCTCAAACCCTCACTCCATTGCCCCACACCAAGCCCGGCACATAAGACAACCACCACATGCGAAAGAAGAGGAAACACAACAGCAAACCCGGAACGGAAAGGGGTTTACGAAACACAGAACATCACACAGAGCAACAACCAATAATCACCACAGACCTTACACTAACCCCGTGCAACCCATTGCAATCCTCCGGCCTCACCCAGCACAACACAAAACCCCAAAAAACCGTGAAAAACGCACCCAAACAGTACAAAAAAAAGAAAAAACCTCGCCAGAACGTCTTTTCTTCTCCTTCAAAAGTTCCGTTTTCCCTCCGGCGCCACTGGCGTTTCGCTCGCGCGCGCAAAGAAGAACAAACAACGACGACGAGACCCCAGAAGAAAAACAGGGTTTGTGACAAAGATACAAAACGCGGCGGCTTCAGGTTTTGTAACTTTCTCGAAATGGGTATTACGGAAATGCGAAGAACAAGAAACAGACTGATCCACAGATGCCGAAGCGCATACGAAAACACCAAAAAATGGGACCAGAACACACACCACGAAGACAGAGAGCGGCGAGAAGACACCACAAACGCAGCAGCAACCGAAGTCGAAGACCAGAAGAAGAAGAAGAAGAAACAAGGAGAGGAGGAAGCACAGGCAGAACGGGTTTCGAGAACGTGTAGTTACCGTGGTTACTATTTACCTGAGGTAAACCACAACCAACTAACAGTTCCGCGAATGGGTACAGTATTATTTACCCCACAGGGTAGATAACCAACTCCGTCCCGCGCGACGGAAATGAGGGCGGGGAGGGGGGAACGCAGGTTACCAGTCCACTCCCACCCCCCCCCCCAACACAGTTTCCACCGTTGATAGGCAGTCGTCTGTATATCGTGTCCAATTTTCGTACTTTGGACTGATTAGAAATCCCGGCTATAGCCGATGGTCAAGCTGCGTGGTAACCCCCGATCCCGGTAAACACACCGGTTGGGGAACCGTGAACGGAACAACCGGTGAGTGAGGGAGTGAGTGCGTCGGTCGTTATTTCCTACTGGCAGATAATACGCCGGAACTGGCCTAATAATAGGTATATTCTGAACCGGTGGAATCTGCTACTCATTATTTGAATTCTGGCGGAATGGTATCTCTCCTGCGCGAGCACAGATCTTTTCAATTCTTTGACATCTGTCATTTTCTCATTCATCCCTTTTTGGACAGAATTCTTCCACCCCCCACCCCCCCCCCCCCCTGATATCCCTTTTGGAACTCCGTGTAGCTAAGAAGGGGCAAAAACTGAGTTGGGGTTTTTTCTTTTCTTCTCTTTTCTTTTTGGGGTTGAAATTATGGATTTTCTTAGAAATTTATGAAATGGACCTAATGATGTATTTATAGCTTCATTACCTCGTATTTTGACTCTATCTTTTTATTTTTAATTATCAAATATTAGCCTAACATTAATTATGGCATGATCTACTAGGTTTTTTTAATGGATTTTTTGAGAATTTTTTAATTTCCCAATCCAAATAATTGGAACTTTTTTAAGAAAAAAATGATTGGGAAATTACTTTTAAGAATTGAAATTTCATTTTTTCTCATACAAGTACACAAATACTTCTATGTATGAACTTTGGTCGCATTTGTAATAAAAACAAAGAATTTTTTTAATAAAAAATACCAAAAGTTTTTTGTGTGTGTATTTTTCAAGGATTTTGGATCTTATCAATGTGGAAATTTGCCACCCTTTTTTAAACTAAAAAGGCATCTTTTTGTTTATAATATTTTTAATTTTTGGAGATTATATCAATTTGAATTTTTTTAATGATTTTTTAATCTGTTTATTTGTTTACTCGTTCAAGTTTTAGGGTGAAATTTTAAAGGGGGAAGGTTGGTGTTGCAAAACAAGTGGTTAATTTCACGATGCACATAACAATTCTTATGTTAATTATAATAACATTATAATGTTTATAGCAATATAAACATTAGTTATTATTTGGAAACATCATTTGTTTCCAATTATTTGGATTGGAAACATTAATTTCAATGTTATATTATTTTCACATATATATGTTAAAATAATGTTCATAATGATGTTCATAATAATGTTTTTCAATTTAGAATGAATAAATATAGAGCATTTTTTAAGAAAAAAATGATTAATGAATCTAAAATACATACTTATCATATTAAAAAAATCAACACAAGCAATGTACCTAGGTTACTAGGAGGAGGAAGTTGCAAACTTTAAATTGGATATAAAATTGTTAGGGTTTGTCCACCTTAAAGAAGATTTAGGGAATAAAATCAAAGAAAGATGAATTAAAAGCTCCAAATTCTTTGTCAAACATTACTTGCAATTTGAATGTCTTTTTACACAAAACATGTGAATATTCTACAACCTTGGCCATTTCAACACACATTTGTTGAATAATTAATTAATTTTGAAACATTCATTTCAACAAATCAAATATTTTTAATATCCACTATTTTCTTTCACAATATCTTTTGATTTGGAAGAAATAATTTTTGAAAATTTTAACATTTTTGAAATAATATAATTAGTGTTGAGTTGGCCAAGGTACTAAAGTATTATATTTCACCAAGGCAACTTTTTAAAATAATTCAACAACCTCATTGACCATATAAGTTTTTTTCACATTTAATAGGCATAAGCCTATTCCACATACCCTTCAAATTAGTGTATATTCTAAACACTAATATTATAACCCAAACATTGTTTAAAAGTTCAATATCATATAAATAATTCAAGTTTTTTTCAAGTAAATGTTTTTCAATTTTGTCAAACAAAAAACTTAATGATTTTTTTTGAACAATTTTGAAAAATTAGTCAATTTTTCATTTTAAAAATATTTTTAGAAATAATTTGTTTTGTCCCCCCTTCCCCCGTCCACCCCCTCAAGAAAACCTTTTTAATCAGTTATGAACTTCAATTTCACATTTGGCCACGATAACCTTAGCACACATAATAATTGATTTATATAAAATGTGTTGTATTGTATGATATATTTGAAAACTGAAACCATACAAAAAGGTTGGTTAATTTTGTTGCTTATTTTAACGTTAATTATAGTATGACTGTGTCCAAATTTAAAGAAGTTGTTAAGATTTTTAAAAAGAATTAACAACTATTTATAAACAAAATGTTGGCTCATTTTTTTTTGTGTATATCGCCATTCAAGATTATTAGTTGATTTGGGTTTATCTTGGGTTTATTTATATATTGAAAAATCTTTGTTTGGAAAATGTGGTTTAATAATGTTTATATTTGATTTTGAAAAATAAATCTTAATTTGATTTTAAATATACATTTTGCCTTTTTCTATGAAAATTTAACCAAAATTTCCATTCATAAGTTATCCACAAAATCATATTTGATTTGACTCCCCATATTTTGTTTTGTACCTAGTTTCAATAAAACCAAAAAATATAATGATTATGGAAAAGATGCAAAATTTTAGGCGTTTGGTGTTTAATTTATTATGTTGATCACAAAGAAGTTATGAAACTCACGACCATTATGGTCACTACCCACCCAAAGGTGCCAATTCATGGAAGCCTTCAACATTTTTACGTTTATACTTATTTTGCATCCAACAAAAAAATTGTTTCCCACATCAACAAATGAATCTTACATCACAAAACTCATTTCCTATGCTCCTTCTCAATGAAGACTTTGCATTGCAACATAAATCTCATCAATTTCATTTGATATTTTCTACCATTTGTCCAACAAAGTCTAATAATGAATTACATTAGTTTACTTCAACTATTTTACCTATAGCCAAACTATATTACCCTAGGACCATGAGTTTTTAATAACCATAAATCCTTATCTACCATGTCCCTTTCTTTTCTATGTGTTAATTTTTGAAATTATTTTAACAACATAAGGTAATAAGTAAATTAAATCCAACATTAAATACATGTATGCCAAGGACCATAACTTGTTTTTATTATCAATCTACAATGGACATGGTCATCTTGCATATAATATAATGAAGTCTTTTGCTAAATTGACCATAAAACCTTACTTAATTCCAAGGTTGCGCAAGTCCATATGATTTTGGAACCTTATAAACCTTATCATCATGTGTCAAACTTTGGAATTATTAAAATTATAGTTTTATGTTATTGTCTAAATTATAAGGTTTTTCTTATCCAAATCCTCCCTATAGTTGTTATGATGCATTATTTTCATGAATGGATGTAGTAAACCATTTTGAAAAGGCTTTACATATGGTTGTTGAGACTCAAACAAAGGAAATGTAAAGAAGTTTATCAAATAAATGGACAAGAACCACCAATTGTAAATCTACACCAACCTATCCCAAAAAAAAACGTATAACCCCCTTCAACCTATCATTTACTATTCATTGAATAAGTGGATATAAACAACATTTTATTGTTAATATTTGTTAGATTCATTTTTCTAGCAAGTTCACATTGATTTTGTTAATGTGTTTGAACCCTCCATCAACTCATTTGATCAAATGTTGGGCAATGTTTATTGTTCTCCCATGCGTTAAAACAACCTAAGCACTTTCATCTTGATGCATATGCAATTTACCTCTAATTCATATTGTAACACTAACAATGTCATGGAGGCAAATTTAATCATGATATTCTAATGAAAACAATTGACCTTTTCTACTCCAATGAAATGTAAGATGAAGGCCAACATTATGTGGATTAAAATGTTGGTGCGTGTGATGTTCCGAGCACCATGAAAACCACATTAACAAATTTCAAAGCCTTGACAAACTTTACCTTGGATGACTTTGATGATATGTGTGGCCTCATAGTGCCCACAATTACCTTCACTACAACAAAATGCATCCTTTTACGCTAATTGATTTCACTGGATTTTGAATGAATTCATTTGTCTCAATGGATAGTGTGAAAAAACATTTTGAAAATTGGGGGGAAACTACAATTTTAGGAT
The DNA here is from genome assembly GCA_963921925.1 of Sphagnum tenellum. Classification (NCBI taxonomy): domain Eukaryota; kingdom Viridiplantae; phylum Streptophyta; class Sphagnopsida; order Sphagnales; family Sphagnaceae; genus Sphagnum; species Sphagnum tenellum. Next base: position 5,057,173 of record OY998159.1, read on the forward strand.
TTTATGAAAATACGTACAATTATGATGGTTAATAAAAAAGCCCATAATTATAATTTTTTTTTAATTTTTTGAAGGAAAACCAATTTCACATAATCTTTCATAATTTCACGCTACACCACATACTAAATCACTACAATTAATTTGAAATCAAATGCAATATGAACCTTTCAATTTTCTACCATTCTAGTTGACAAATCCATATTTTTCAATTCTAAAAGTCCAATTTGTAATTAGCAAATTTTATTTTATTTTTTTAGCTTTTGGATGTGGTGGAGTTTTATTTATTTCCCAATCTTCTTTCCTTTGGAAAAGGTAAACATTTACTTATTTATTTTCCAACCTCCTTCTCCTTTGAAATCCAAGGATCCAAGGAAATGTTTTTTCCAATTTCCAACAACCCTCTCTTTTAAATTGATCAACAATTTTTTACCTCGTTTAACCTAAAAATGGTTGGACATTTCCCTCCTTTCTTCACTCCAACAATTCATTTTGTGAAAAATAAATAAAAATTTACATGTTGATTCATGTGTACAACATATAATGATTTCATTTGGTGTTTATGATTTTGAAGGGCATTTCAACTATCATAATCATCATTAGCTTGAAAACATGATTTTTTTGGTGTTATATTTTGTAGCATCCCATTATTACATACCATAGGTTTTTTTCTTCTCAATTTGTTTCTTTCCAATGAATATTTCCTTTAAAAGGTGATGTTTAAGGCTTCAAAAAATGCTTAAAACTCAATTTATTACTTTGATTCAAAACACATATTTTGGTTTTATACCTTTAAATAATGTTTTATTTCAAAAATTGCGTTCTTAGTAAAAAATAAATAAATTATCATCCATGGCTTTTGTTGATTGTAATTTACATAATCAATAAAACCTTTCATCAAGGAAAAAAGTTTTCAAATGTAAAATCCTAGACATTATCCAGGATATTTGAATCACATTTTTGACAAAACCATTTGAAATTTGATATTACTTAATTCCTAAATTGAACATTTGCTTAGATGAATGAACAACAATTGAACATCCGTGTAGTAAAATATCCAACATCAACACATATTTATATAATAACATTTCCTTGAATTATCTAATTGTTTTGAATTCACCCATTATGCAACTTGTCAAATTTTCCAACTTCCTTATTTTCACCCATTGTCTAGATTATTCAAATTATTACACATCTTTAAAATCCTTTGTGGTTTATCCATTGCATAGAGTTCATAAAGTTCAAAGGTTGTCCCATTTCCTTGAATTCATCCATTATAAATAAAAATTGAATTGTTTCATGTTTCTTTTAAACCCACACTTGAAATTATGATAGTTTGCTAGAACCATCATCCATTGCCCAAATTCATCCATCATCTCATTACCCTATATTTGTTTAGCTTCCTAAAATCCATCCCATATCTAATTTCCCAAGTTTATCCATTATTTTGTTTCATTCATCATTTTTTGCATTCATCTATTTCCAAAAGATGTTTAAAACAATTTACATTGGTTGATGCCCAAGGAAGGCTGACTGTCAATAAAATGTTTGCTATCATAATTTGAACCCTCATTCTTTCCACCAAAAAATATTATTTGTAACTTGATGTAACACACATTCATGAAAGCTAAGTTGCATTTGACTACTTGTTTGTAGTATATTAATAATCCTTCAAGTCTTGCTTATGCTATGAATGTGGGCCACCATTATCATTTGTGTTGGATTTCAAAATTCCAAGTTATGACAAAACTTAGTTACAAGATACAAAGATTTTCTTTTGACCAAGGCGGTAGTTTCATATGTTTTAAATTATGTTTTTATAAATATTAGGGTAGGTGTTTGATTCATGTAATACCCACTAGATTTGGGTATATGGAAGAAAATCGAAATCAAAGAACCAATAGTTCAAAATATTGGAAAGAAATTAGAATCAAATGATCATTGAATCTAGGTATTTGAAAAAAATAGATTCAAAAAAACTATTGGGTTATATGAAATAACCTGCAAAAACTTGAGTTTTTTATGCAATTATTTAATTTTTAAAATTTGAAATTTTTGATTATATATAATAACTACGTATTTGATTTTTTGATATATTGGATTACATATCATAACTAAAAATATTTTTTGTGATAAATATGGTTATTACTTTTGATACATGGTTTAATATTTAATGCAAGTTTGGTGCAATTTATAATACCCAACCCACTTTGGTTTTTGTGTGTTCATAATTGTTTTCACATGTTATTTTCCAAAGTTCCTTAGCCTACATGGGTTTCCAAAACATTCCAATGACAACATTACCATAATACTATGACAAGATTAATATTTTATTGTTGAATAATTATTTATATTTTAAACATTTGATGTTTCAAAACATATTTAGAAAATTATTTTAAAAAAAACAATGTTTGAAAATCTTAAAGTACTATCATATCTTGTGTCAATTTCATTTGGATATATATTTTTCCCCTATTTTGTATGCATGATTAAATAATGACAAATTATTTTTTTGATTTAATTTAAGGATTGTTCACAATTCCAAATGGAAATTGTTTGTACAATGGGCCCATCCAATTCACCCATCACAATATAAAAATTGACTCGTTATTTTTCATACTACACCCATATAATTAATTAACCTTTGATGAAAGACAAGACCAAAAAAATAATTATTTACTTAAGACTCCCCTTACTCATACATTAAAAAAGGATAATTCATTAAATTCATTTCACATAAAGATTCACAAGATTTTGTGCTTGTGGGGTGGGGCAAACGGGAGAGGGTAAGCATTTTACACTTTTAAAAACATGCCCTAAGGGTCACATTCCATGGTGTTAAGGTTTGTAAAAAGGTCATAAGTTGTAACAAACAGGTATAGTGGAAATTATTTTGACAAAAGTCCATGAAATTATTACCTAGTTAACAATGGAATCAACATTTAATAATTTCCATTTTGATGGCTACATTATACATAAATATTTTTAAAAAATATAATTGAAAAAACTTTCTGAAATCATTTGTTAGTCCAAATTAATCAATCTAATATATTAATTCAGTAAGACTATGACGGGGGTTTTGGGGGGTGGGGGAGGGAGAGGTCGATGAAGCAACGGGCGACCGGTGTCAGTCTGTGACGGGTGTTGGACCACCACGATTTTCGCACCGGCTAGGTGTACAAACCAGGACCTGATCTTCACAAAGCATCGTAGCCGTCCGAAGGGAAGGAATGACGGTCGGTTCGCATCCCTCTTCCACCACACCAGAAGCGGATATAAAAACCTTCCCCCCCCCGCACACCGAAAGAACCGACGATTATAGAGAGGAGCTTGTTTTCAAAAATTTCCAAAACTTTCGGGAACCAAGGTTCAAAATGTCAGAACCTGGGTTTTGGGTTTTCTCACCCCCTCGGGTAAGGGAGTAAATACCCGGACTGATAACCTGAGGGTACACATGGCTGGTTCTGATACCCGCACAACGTTGGTCGAGACCACTACGTGAAGTCACAATATTGTTTTTATCTGTAGGGATATAAATGCTTTAGGGTGGGACCCACGAGTATTATTTTGGAAAAAATTTCTGATTATGGCGACCAAACATAGCATTCGGGGTGGCTGGAGTGGCGTAGCCACGGGTGTCCGAAGGTCACGGGTACTACTAGTTTGTTATGGTTATATCAAGCAAACAAACACAATTAAAAACCTTATCCAAGGCACTTTGTAGTGCCCAATAAAATTCCCAACTAAAATCATTCTTTCATTTTTTTTGTGGTTTCATTAAACAAATAAACACAACCCAATTTTTTTGTTTGAGGATTTTTTAGTCCCCAAAAGGAAAGTTCAAAGCAACTAGTTTTCTTTTAATCATCCTATTTATTAATTAAACAATTCTAAACATCATCATAAAAATTGGGGTCGACCAAATATTTAAATTACACCCAAAATTGGTGTAGGAATCAACGATTCTTGATTTGTGTACCCCAAACTTACCCAAAATAAATCCTACTTCTGGAATTAAATGGAATTAAAACCAAAGGTGGAATATGGGTTTTGGAATTAATCTTTGGTTCTTTTAACTATAACTAAACCCAAGGTCCAATTATAAATTGTGAACATAAGTAGAATTAAACCAATTTTGATAAAAGTTTGGTTCTAGTTTCTAATTAAGGTCCATGAATCTTGTTTTTTCAACAATTCCTTTAAGTTATTTCATGTTTCATCTTCAATATTCACCATCACCATTTTGCCCTCTTCTTAAAAGAATTTTATGTTTTAATGTTTATGGTTGTTGTTGCATTCATGGTCTTCTCAGAAGAAATTTTCAAGATAGGAAAATCTTTGTCTTTCTGGGTAAGTTGTTTTTTGGCTATTTTTCATGGTGTTTTATTAAAGTTTACATATATGGACGGTTCAAGGAACCTTTGAATATAGGTGATATTTCCCATTGATTTTCCATTGGAAATGAAATGTTGGGTGAAAACACACAAAAAAGGGGTCAAGGTTGTTGTGACATTGTACTATTTTTTAGGGGTACCATGTTTGAATTTCAATCACGTCATTATTATTATGAAAGATCTTAACAATTTGTTTTGCATATTATGATGGGTCAAAACCCATAAAAATCAAATGACAAAACAATTATATTCATTTATTTAATTTGATATGATGTTGAAATATATTTGCGAAAAACAAATGTACATCCAATATACTAAAAAATGCAAATATATTCAAGAAATGATTTTTATTTTTTATGAAATTTGTAATATTTATTGAACATCGTGATTTTATATGATTGGAATAAATTTGTGAGCCATGTGAAAAGTTTGATAATTCTCATATCACAAATGGATATTTTTTTTCAGGGTGGTGACCATAATTATGTGATAAACTAAAAATTTAACAATTTTTTTTTCAAATGGATGATAACAAGAAATGTGAGGTGGGCCATTTTTGAAAATTCAATTTCAAATGTTTTTTGGTTGATTTATTCAAACCAAAACCTAATGTAATATAAATTTTAAAATATTTATACTACATATACCATATATATACTCATTATTATTAGAATTTAATATTTTAAAATTATTTATTTATTCAAATAATATTAGATAGCATTAATTCTGTGAAAATCAGAATATAAAACCCAAGCATTAAAAATGAAACCCAAAATTAAATGTAACACAATTTGGAAGTGTAAACTTCATACACATGTTGTGAAAATGCTTAAATTTCCCCCTTTGTAGTCTGTTTTCACCTTATTGTTGTTTTTTTTTTAATTTTAAAAGTTCATATCAATACATGTTAAAAATTCTACATTTAGAAACCCAAATGAATTGGCTTTATTAGCAAAACAAATGGATTTTTGGATAATTAAAAGTTGTGCTACCATGATTTGGGCTTTATATGTGCCTATAGTTTTCTCTTGACCCAAAGTGAGTTCAAGTTCAAATTCAACCTTATAAAAATAATGAATGTGCGTTTTATTTTATTTGGTTGTTCCACTTGTAGGTTAGAAAAGGGCCCAATAACATACAAATCTATTAGTGGGATTTTTTTCTTTTGGAAACAAGTGGAGACTAATCTTTAACAATTTTGGGCTAGGTGGAATGAACAAAGAAAAACTATGCAAAAAAGAGTTAGGGTTGAAAAAAAAATGTGAGTTGCTAAAAAGAGAGCCCCCCAATTTATTATTATTATTTGGGTAGTTGTGGTCCTCATAACAAGGATAGTCTTCATTAAAAAACAAATTGAAGAGGATATTGTTTTGTTTAATGTTAAGGAGGTTGCGCCTTTTTCATTTGTGAGAACACCTTTTTTTTAAAAAGATTGATTCTAAGGCAAAATTATCAACTAATTTTTCATCCAAGCAAAAGTTGAAACATGATCCTTTGTTTAAGATTGTTATGAAGACCAAGGAAAGGTTATATTTCCAACCTTTGTGCCATGTAATAATTGCATTATACCCTTTGATCTTTGGATGTCAAGGAGAAATGTCAATACTTTTGTTTTTATCATGCATTTCTTGAATAATAAATAAGAACCTTATCGCATAACTATTGGGTTTTTTTTGAGATTACAAACACATTTGAAAGTGCCATGGCTTTACAAGTGAACGCTATGCTTGCAAAACACAAGTTTAATGTTTGCGTTCTTGTATATGTCAAAGATGAAAGGAATAATCTTTTCATCATGATTTTTTCATTAACTTCTAATTCCTTTAAGGTACAATGAACCTTTAAAAATTATTAAAATTCATGTTTAGAATTTTTAAAAATCAAATGTCACATTGATTTTTATTTTTTTGGTATCATAAATTAGGGTTATTGGAATATGACGTTTAGTGCTAAATTAGGGGGTTTTTTTTGGGTTTGAAACAATCTTGAATTGGCC
>OY998159.1:5063759-5206804 GCA_963921925.1 Sphagnum tenellum
AATTCACATAGAGATGCAATTCCTGGTTGAAGACCTACAGACTTGAAGTGTGAATTCATACAGAGATGCTCCTACAGTTAGAAGGCAGAGAAAAGCAGTTTGTACTGGATATACTCAAAAGATTGTGTGTGCATTTTTGGCAGGGTTATGGCCAATGATGTGGAGAAGGGTATGAAGTCGTTTCCAGGTTTGCGAATGAAGCTCAACTATTTCCATAAGCAGCTTGACGCAGCTAAGAGATGGAACGCAGATGAAGAGCGGGTTCCTGTTCGTCCAGAATGGACGACTGTTGATCGCATTCTTGACACAAGGTGCTCACTTTTGGGAGTTGTGAAAAAAAACTGTGCTACTCTATCTTATTATTACATGTTTCATTTGCTGTGGGATGAGTTCTTGGGAGATGAGCTCGTGATCCTTTTCATGCTTGCTGATCTATTGGAGTGTTTGTGGCAGGAACCATGGGGATGTGACAGAATATTTGGTGAAATGGAAGGAGCTTGGATACGATGAAGCCACATGGGAAGTGAAAGAAGATGTGGCCCCATTTCAGACTGAAGTTGCCAAATACAAATCTATCATGGCTCGTGGTAAGAAGCGCAAAGGTACAACACTTGACAACAAGGAGCCAAAACGACAACGAAAGGATTTCAAACCATTTGAGAACACACCGAAGTTCTTAGTGGGAGGTAAAAATGCCATAAAATTGTGCCTGGAATGATTGGGTGGTCAGACACTCCTCTTTTTCAGATTTAATCAAAGTCCATTCTGATGATTGGGCTTTCTTTCTTCACGTACCCATGCTAAATCTGAAAATGCACATTTCTAGGCACACACATTCATCTGTAAATGTGTGCACTAGCTGGCTGGTCACAATTGGATTTCTAAACCCTAAACCTGAATTTCTTCTTTCAGATGAATGAGATAACTGTGTGCTGCTGGTGGATTTTCTTGTGGCAGGGTCTCTACACCCATATCAACTTGAAGGCTTGAATTTCTTACGCTTTGCATGGCAGCAAAACAAGCACGTGATTTTGGCAGATGAAATGGGTCTTGGTAAATATCTCTAACTCCACTGAGAGAAAGATTGATTGTGCGGAGTAGTTTTCTGTGTGTTTCTGTGCATTTGTTGGGTTGTCTTCTAATCAGGGAAACTATAGAGTAATCATCTTTGTTGTTGCTGCTATGAAGTTTGATGACCCACAAGTACATGCAATGTAGACCGTACAGTACCTGTACACCTTTTTCTGGTTTGAACATCTTTGCCGATGGATGGTGATTCAGATAGTATGTTCACATTTTTCATAGTGTTTTGAGTTCAAGTCTGTGCATTTTTTGTGATGCCAAAATCATGTTCTATAATACAGGGGTCGGGTCTCCATAGAGTGCATGATATTCAGATCCAGTGTTTATGATTCAACTGGCTGCTGTTTCTGGCTGGGATTTTATACCTAAAAGCATGATCTGAATGTAAATGTGCACATGTAAATCTGGGAAAAGGATTGTTGATTTGATGAGAGAATGGGGGACACAAATGCAGGAAAAACAATACAAAGCATCGCCTTTGTAGCAGCATTGGTTGAGGAAGGTGTTTCATTGCCACAGTTAGTGGTGGCTCCTCTTTCTACTCTACGTAATTGGGAGCGTGAATTCTCTACTTGGGCTCCTCACTTGAATGTGGTATGCTCTCTCTGCTTCCTGCTCTTCTCATCTCTTTTCTTCTGCCCATTTAGTTCAGTGCCACCACCGCTGTCACCCTCTTCTGCCAATATTTTTCACACAAAAAAAGCTTCAAAAAATTCTCGGTGGTAGTTCTTGTTTTGTTAATGAAATGTCAGAACATTTTTTTCTGCATCTAAACCTGAAACCAGCAATGGGGTTTAGTATTTAGGGTTTACTCCATCTGCAATGTTAATGCTTGAGTTTACTCTGTTTTGTAATGAGATGCTATCATGCACCAAGATGTGGTGATTTATTTTTGAGGAATGACCTGATGGGTGAGTTGGGTTTCTGGCAGGTGATGTATGTGGGATCGTCGCAGTCTCGTGCCATACTCCGAGAATATGAGTTTTTTCTCCCAAAGACAGCAAAGATGAAGCGTGTGAAAGGGAAGAAGAAGAAGTTTGCTTCTGGGGGGGAGAGCAAACAGGATCGTATCAAATTTGATGTGTTGCTGACATCTTATGAAATGATCAATTTGGACACAACTATTCTGAAAGCTCTTAAATGGGAGTGCTTGGTACATTTACTACTATTTCATGAAACAAACATTCACTTCTCTGTTTCTGGATTACTGCAATAAAAAAAAACCTATTTCTTGCTGGGGGGGAAGGCAGCGGGTCCAATAATTCTTTTTTCCTGTGTGGTTCCTTCACCTTGCAGATAGTTGATGAGGGACATCGGCTGAAAAACAAGGACTCCAAGCTATTCCAGACACTTCAAACTTTCTCCACACGCCACCGAGTGCTTCTCACAGGTACCCCATTGCAGGTGGGTGGTTTTTCCTTCCCTCAACTATTGCCACAGAACCAATCAGGAGACACAAAATTCTCCTGTGTCAGAACAACAGCATAAAGCTTTGAGCATTTTTGGATTTTATTTTGAGAAGTTGCTTGTTTTTTTTCTTTGTTTGTGCAGAACAATTTGGACGAGCTCTTCATGTTAATGCATTTCCTTGATGCTGGCAAGGTCAGTTCTTCAAATAGTTCTCCACTTTGCACAGCAACAGCTTAGCTTAATCCTTGCCTTTGTAAATACTAAATACCCCCACAAGGCTGAGCTCCTGAATTCCCAAGAAATGCTGTGAAAAAGCTTCAACCTTTGTACTATGCAAATTCCCTTTGAATACTGAGAATTGAGAACCCATTTGTCATGTGTGCAAATTGTTGCAAGATGTGTTCTTTGTTTATTTTATGTAGTTGGTGATGAATGATGCAACAGTTTGGGAGCTTGGAAGAATTTCAAGAGGAGTTCCGGGACATAAATCAGGAGGAACAAGTCGGGCGGTTGCACAAAATGTTGGCGCCTCATTTGCTGCGCAGTAAGTTTTGGGAGAGGGAAAAAGAAAAAGGAAAAAAAGATCATTATCTGAAGAAGATGACGATCTTCTTTCTTTCTTTCTGCTACTTTGGAAACTTCTCTTTTCTCTATAATTTTTCCCACTCTTGTTGCTTTATGCAATTTCAGAGAATTTACAAAATATTGTCTTTTGGGGAAAAGACTTCTTTTCTTCTTCTGCTTCTTTCAAGCATCAGTGTCATGGGAAATTTCCCAGACCTGGTTTCTGTCTTAAAGCTTCCTTCTTAATACAATTTGATGATAGTTGTGGGTTTGGGTGCTAATAACTTTCAGGGGTCAAGAAAGATGTGATGAAGGAATTGCCACCAAAGAAAGAACTGATACTACGGGTGGAGTTAAGCTCACTGCAAAAGGAGTATTACAAGGCCATCCTGACACGTAATTACCAGATTCTGTCCCGTAGTGGTGGCCCACAGGTAACTTGGAATTTTTGCTCAATACATAGTATATATGTTAGGGTTTAGGGTTTCCAGAAATGCGCTAACACAGAAATCTCTGCAACTTCCAATTCTTTTCAGTAGCTTTGTGATGTTACATGAATCCCTCTTCTTCATGGGGTGTCAAATGGAAATATTGGGTGAGTGAGAAATCCATGATTGCGAACTTTGTTACACATATTGTTGCTTGGATCTAATGAATCACAAATGAACTGAAGGACCAAAGACATAAAATTGTGGGTTGGATTCAGGTTTTGTGAACTGATCCAAGTCATGGGTATGTGATTAGATTTCACTCAACAATGTGGTAATTGAGCAGCCAAACTATTAAGAGTTGTGGTGGCTGTTGATATCACTAAAGAATGTGGTCATTGAGTTGTCAACTGATCAGAGGAGTTGTGGTGGGTGTGATTAGATTTCGCTAAACAATGTGGTAATGGAGTTACGGAAGCTGTGTGGACATCCGTACTTACTAGAGGGAGTGGAACCACAAACCCGCAACCAAAATGAGGCAAACAGGTCAGGGATCTGTTTCCATCCATCCGTTTTGAGCTGATTTTAAGTGGGCTATGAAAGGAACAGAAGTAAAAGGGATCATCTCTATTGTCTCTTGTCCCAAGTTATCTCTTATCTCTTATCTTCACCAGGCTCAGCAGCACTATTGGTTTCTTCATTTGCAACAAGGCAAGTTGTTCAGAAATGGAGAGCTACAAATATGGGTTTTAAAAACAAATAAAATTTTGACAAGTGGGGTGTCGGGAGGTTTAAGGCAGGCAATTGTTGGAAGTCTCTGGGAAGCTCTTGTTGTTGGATAAAATGATGGTGAAACTCAAAGCAGATGGCCACCGTGTGCTCATTTACTCTCAGTTCACGCGGATGCTTGATATTCTGGAGGATTGGATTCATGGCAAGGTGGGCATCTTTTTCCTGATGACTATGTGTGTGTATGTGTGTGTCTGTCTCTCTTCATTAAGCTTCTGAAATTCAGGAATTACTGCCGGTCTGTGGTTTCTGAGGAAGCAAGTTTGTGGCAAAGAAGGATTTTGGTAAACTTTTCTTTTTTCTCTCTTTTTCCAGAAATGGGGTTATGAGCGGATTGATGGGAAGATTAATGGTGTGGAGCGGCAAGTAAGAATTGATCGCTTCAATGCGCCCAATTCAACTAAATTCTGTTTCTTGTTGTCAACACGTGCGGGAGGCTTGGGCATCAATCTTGCTACCGCAGACACTGTGATCATCTACGACAGGTACCTATATGTCCCATGTTTTAACATCATGCCATGATGATGATGATGATGATGATGATAAGTCACTGTAGTGCACAATGGGCTCTTTGTAAACTGATTACAATGTGAGTGATTAGTAATCTGTGGGGAAGTTATGTGGGAATGTTTTCACTCATCTAAACAGTAACATAAAGACTAACATATATATATGCATCTTGTGTTATTCAGTGATTGGAATCCTCATGCAGATTTGCAAGCTATGGCTCGAGCCCATCGTCTTGGGCAGACAAATAAGGTGAACCATCAAGATTTTTCCTCATGAAGTTTTTCTGTGTCTTTGTGAGTGGATATTTTTCCCTGTGTTTTGTTGAATCACTTGTTTTATTAGTAACCTTCTCAATAGCTGTCTGCTTTTTTGGGTAGTTTGGAAAAGGAAACCATAATCTTTAGTAGAGTCTTAGGGGCGCCAATTGCTGTAGCCAGCACTACTTTTGCTGAAAGGGAGGGAAAGGATCTCTCATGTAAATTTGTGCCAGGTTATGATATTCCGTTTGGTTACACGGGGGACAATTGAGGAGCGGATGATGCAAATGACCAAGAAGAAAATGGTTCTTGAGCATTTAGTAGTTGGTCGAATGAAGGCACAAATTATGAACCAGGTGATGACAGACTGCAAGAGATTTTGCCTATGTGTAATTTTTTTTTAGGAAAAAAAATGCAATGAGAATGTTTGGAGTTTGTTGGATTATTTTGGGAGTGGATGATGAGATATTCTGGGTTGTCTTTATAATCCTCTCCTGTGCAATGTCAAGTTGGATGCTTTGGGGGCTGATTGATTTCCAATGCTGAACTTGCGCTGCACAGGAAGAGCTGGATGATATATTGCGGTACGGTGCTAAGGAGCTATTTGCAGAAGAAGGCGATGAGGCTGGAAAATCATCCCGGCAGATACATTATGATGATGTATCCATAGACAGGTGTGTAAGGTTTAGGGCTTAGGTGTGTAACACCAAATGCAAAGTTTCCTCAAAAACCCAAATCAGTTGGGATCTGTTGCCATCATTCCATCACCTTCCAAACATGGAGAGAAAAATAGATTTCTTGCAGTTGGGTCACAGTTTTTCAGTTTACCCACTTACCAAAACTATGCAAGTCTTTAGTTTTGACACATAATTTTTTTTTGTCTCAACCTAACTCCAAATGGAAGCCACCCTTTAGAGAAAACTAGTGGAAGAACTCTAATAATATCTGATGTATGGTGTTTAGGCTACTGGACCGGTCTCAAGTTGAAGCGGAGGATGATAGGGCAGCCGATGATGAAGAGGACAATGATCTGTTAAAAGCTTTCAAGGTGGAATTTTTCCCTTTTGGTTTTGCTACAGTTTGCACAATTGAGAAAAGCCTTTTGAAAACAGAGAAAATATCTGAAGTCTGAGAAGTTGTTGGGTCATGGGTATTGTACAATTTACCTTCATCTATCACAATTTTTTTTTGGGTCTCCCATTTCTTCTGCAGGTTGCAAATTTTGAGTATGTAAATGAAGAAGATGCATTAGCAGCAGCAGCACTGGAAGAGGCAGAGAAGGAGGTGAAAGCAAAACGAGAGGCAGAATTGTCGGAAGGGCCAGGAAGGGTCCAGTTTTGGGATAATTTACTGAAGGATAGAGCAGTCGAGGTCCAAGTTGAGGAGGTTCAGGAGCTTGGCAAAGGGAAGCGCAGCCGGAAACAGGTCCATTTAGTTTTAGTTTCTCATCTATTCATGCTTAGTTTTGTTTTGATTGTTTTGTGTATTTTCTTTCAGTAACTCATAACCAAGCAACTGAGAATTCTCTAACAATTTTCTAAATCTAATAAATACTGTAAAGACCCGGCTGTTTTCCATCTGCACTGATTGACAGTATTGCAGCATCAGATCTCATGAGATTCAGACAAATGAACAGTCAAAACTTAACCCTAAAAACGTTAAAACTGTCGAAACCCTGAATTCTAGACCCTAAAGCCTTTGAGTCATCAGTTTGAAATCTTTTTTGTGCACAGGTTTTGCAACTAGGAGTTGGCAGCAACGAGGACCATGCAAATGTGGAGAATAACGGCAGTTCTGATGACGGAGCAGATCATAGGTGGCTTCCAGTAGAAGACTCAGATTCCCCCAATGATACCTTTAGAGATGCAGCAGCAGATGTTGTACCTGGAAGAAGGCACCACCAACCTGCAAAAAAGAAACCAAGAGGTACAGAGATCTCTGTGAAGTTTAGAGAGTTTAAAGATCTGCAGAAGCTTATTAGAAAATCTTTGGTCTTTTATGATTAGGGGAATAAACTTTTCTTATATATGTCATGGCTTTTGTTTCTACTAGTCTCGACAGAGGACTATTCCAGTGCCAAACCACCTCCATTACTGGAAAGTGATGGAACTTCCATAAAAGTCCTTGGGTTCAGCCTGAAACAGCGAGCTGTGTTCATACATGTTCTGATGAGGTATATAGTTCGACTCCAAACTGGGCACAAAAATTCACTCTTTTTTTTTCTAATGGTTAATTATGAAGCTTTCACTCACAGTGTTCTATTATACAGTGGTTAGTTTTATATCATAGGTAGGTAGGTAGGAGATCAAGGTGTACAGAGTTCTTCAAGATTTTTATTTTTATTTTTGAATTTTTTAGTTATAAAAACAGAAGTGGCTGATGGGTTGTTGTCGTAGTTTAAGTAGTTTTTGTTATAAAGTTTGTTGTGAGAGATGTGGTGATTTGTGGTTTCGAGATTAGTGGCTTTTCAGCTGCTGTTGATTGTGGCTGGTTGATGCTGTTTGGACAGGTTTGGTCTCGGTGACTTCACTTGGGTGGAATTCATTCCTCGGCTCAAACCCAAAACCGTGGATGAGATACAAGCGTATGTTCCCTTTCTCTTTCTTGATTCTTTGGAATTGTGTATGTCACATGGACAGTTCATTCTTGTACTTTGCATCCTCATTTTTTTCCTGATTGTTCTTCTGATTTCATCTTGTGAATAGTAAGCTTGTGGGTCAGTCAGCACACGTTTAGTGTAAAACTCCACCCTTTTTTGTGTTGTGGATTGTTGTGGGGTATTGGATCAACAAAAGAAAAATGTATTTCTTTGCAGGCTCTTCTGATGGATTGTGAAACAGGAAGATTGTGTGATGTTGGTTTTTTGAATCTGTAAGAAAAAATGACCACACTTTCTAGTGGGTTTAACGGTTGTTGTGGTGGACTGCAGGTATGGAACTCTGTTTATGAGCCATGTTTCTGAGGATATCACCAACTCACCCAATTTTTCAGGTCTTGAGTGAATATGAAGTATTGGAATGTGTATTTTTGGTTGCTTGTGGCATATTTTGTTTCTGGCTTTTTTGGAAATATTTCTTGCACACTTGAGAGCTCCTCATTGATCAGGAACAGAATTTTATACCTGCAAAATTTTACCAGAAGATCCAAATTGAGAAACTACCTTCTCAAGGTTATTTGTTTTGCAATAGACCCATAAGCTCTAAATTCTAAATCCTAAACCAATTTTGGAAGTGTGGAGTAATTAGTGTTGTTGGTTTAAGAGACACAAAGTTTTCCCATTGTTTCTGTGATTGGGCTTACAGATGGAGTACCAAAAGAAGGCCTTCGTATTCAGGACGTGTTAGTGCGCCTTGCAATTTTGCACCTTATTCAGAACAAGGTGAAGAATCCATACCTTTTCCTTTTTTATTTTTGATTGCCTATTTTATTTTTCTGGACAATTTTGAAGCTTGATTTTTCCATACATGTAATGAGTGAGATGAAGTGTTATTGGTTGTATACATGTAGAATGTATGAAGCATTGGATGTGTCATAACAGAGGGAGCTTTCCCTGTTTGGTGTGGGGCCACAGGTGAAGGCGATGGCTGAGAATCCTTCAATGCCTTTGTTTCCAGATGGAGTTTACACCAGTCGTTACTATTCATTACGTAATACTAAAGTTTGGAAAGAGGAGCATGATCGCAAGCTTCTTTTTGCCATTGCCAGGTATGGCGCTTTTCACTTTTCATTTACATAATGTGGATTCACAGACCCATATGTGTGCAAGTACAGATTAGTCTTGCAGACAGTAGTTGAACAGCTGAAGTGTTCACTGTCATAGTAGTAGTGCAATTTTTGCAAAGATGATTTGGTTTGGGTGAAAATTGTCTTGGGTTGTTGTATGTTCCACAGAAGGCATGGTTATGGAAGGTGGCTTGATGTACTGGAAGATGCTCAGTTGAGCTTGCAACCCGTGATCCGAGCTGAGCTCCTCTTAAGAAAAGTGGATGATGGGTCCAGTTTTGCACAAAATGGAGATGCCCATCATAGTTCCAATGATGTGGAAAATGGGTCTGGGAAAGGTATGCGCTTTCAGATTACCACTTTTAGTAATAGAAGTAAAACTGCAGTTGATTACGAAGTTAGGATGTTATACAGTTGGTCTTTTTGAGGATTGATTTTTGATGTTTGACAACCTGCCTCATCACAGCATTGTTTTTTAATTTTTGTGTTTTTCCAGGTGTCCCTCAAGGTCAGGTTATGAATCTAGAAGAGGAGAAGGAAGTCTCTCTGCAGAAGCGGATGGTGGATTTTCTTAAACGTAGAGTTTTGGTACTTGAAAAAGTCTTGAGTGCTGAATATCACAAGGAATCCCTGGTACGTTAATACAGAGTACTGCTGTCATGATCAAGGTCTGCCCAGTGTTTCTAGTTTCTACAAAGACTTCAGGGTTGTTGAGCTGCATCTGACGGGGTGTTTCTTGTGGATGTTGTTAAAAGATGGAACAAGGAGCAGCTGAGGAAACCGTGCCATCAGTCACTGCTGAACACACTGTCACAGCAACTGCCACCACGCATCCAGGACCCACCCATTGTTCAAAAGCTCTCCCAATTTGTAAGTGTGACTATATTCCTAAGTCCTGTCCATTTGTGTCTTTCTTGCTTTTTGTAGAACAGAAATTGGATATGGGTGTAGAAGCAGTGATTGGACTATAGGTGGACGCACAGTTTCAATGTCATGAGGTTGATGATCTGGTGACTAAAAACAACTGGAAAAGGATGCTTTTACAGCTTCAGAGGAAATTGCATTGAGCGCTTTTGATGATGATCCAAGCCGTCTTCTAGTGGTGCAGATCTATAATCAGGTTAGCATTACTTTTCCACTCCCATGGAAAAAATTGCCCTGTTGTTTGTTGCTCATCTGTATCACTCCCAACTCAAGAGATATGTGAATTTTTAGAAAGGGATAATGCATAATACTGAGATTTGGGTAGTACCCAACTACAGCTTTTCTCTTTGTTTAGATGTGGTTATATGACAATTGGTTTCTTAAAAAGGACTTTGGGTGCTGCAGATGTGCGGAGTTCTCAATGAGAATGAAGGTGATGCTGCACAGTCATATTGTGGTAATAAGTCTGCCGGTCTGCGCTTCCGAAAGGCACTTCGTGCAGTTGAGCTTCTTTGTATCAGAATGCGGAATGCTCTCTTTGAACAACCGTTGAGCCAGAAGTTGGACCTTCTACAAAGTCACACACAACAACAACAACAAGGGGGATGTGTAGAAGCTCCTCATGATGGAAGAACTGCCACTATTGCTGTGGGTGGTGCCAAGGAAGATGCAATGGAGGAGGCTCAATCTGATGATGCCCTCAGCGGTGGTGGTTCAGACAACTATGCTGATATAGATGCAGAGATTGATCCCGATTCTGACCTTGAAGGCAACCCAGAGAAATCGATGCCACAAAGAAATTCCGTGAATTTGAATGAAAGTGTTTCTCAACCCAAAGGCAGCAGTTTGGATGGTCTGTTGTTGGGCAGTGGTAGTAGCCGCAAGAGAGTTGAGTTCGTTGACAGATCAACTCCTCCCGAGCATTCAAAGAGAGATGCAAGTACCAATGGCGGTGCAATTGTGGCTGCAAAACCTCCAGTTTTGACCCTGCAGTACAAAGACTGGTAGTAAGTTGTCTCCAGGTATTGTATATTTGGAAGATTCATGATTTTTTTTTTCCAAAAAAAGACTTCAAATATTGCTACAATTTTTTTAAAAAAACTAGTACTTTCTGGATCATGAAAATGAAGGACTAGGAAATCAGCCAACGAAGTTATGGGTATTTGTGTGGATATCCAGTATTTTACCCTGAAGCTGGTGGCATACTCAACATTCTATATCCGTGAGTTGGTGTCAGAAAATCATTAAATCCTGACTCACTGCTAATTCATTTTCTTCAATCCAACATATATTGTCCATATTTCTGACAAATTGATGCAACCATGGAAAGTTGGGTATTTTGATGCAGATTTGCTGATGCTTTTGTGTGTGTGTGGAAAGAATTTGTGTGTGTCGGTCATCTGTTCAGAAAGTGAGTGTTTTTTCTTTCAACAAATTTCTGAAAGTGAGGGGAGAAATTATGCTCTTGTCTTGCAAGAATGTTGTGTTTCAGATTGAGTTTTATGAATGAAAATTTTTTTTGTTCATGGATGAAAACTGGTGAAAACAATACAATGATTGTCCATAATTGGATGAATGCCATCACATCAAAACAATAATAAAATTTTGCATGGAATTTTGGAAATTGAATAAATGAATATTGTATCTTTGCATGGATGATAATATTAAGTTTCATTGATTAATTTTTGGCACCACATGAATGAAATGGTACTTGTAGACCCAAGGGAGTGCACCCTTGAACAAAAGTATGGGTGATTGAAATTTTGATGATGGATGAAAATGACCAAATTTGATTAGCCATTTGAAAATGAAATGAATTATATGGATGAAACTTTGGAACATAGATGAAGTAGAACTTTGAAGTAAATTTGACCACTACATTCATTGATGAAAAAGGACCATCGTCCATATTTGTTTCTTTGAGGCCTATATATGTATTTTTTCCCACTTCCCTTTATAGACCTACCTTTAAACAAATTGGAACCACCTTTAAGCACAACATGCAAAAGATGTGCTATTGAAAAACCACACCAAATCTTCACCTTAAATTTTTTAATTTTCACAAATGATTTACATACAAAACATTGAAATGATCAAACTAGAAATTTTCACAACACTCTAAATTTTTTATTACATCCTTTACAAAATCACGCAAGTTCAATCTAATAAGGTTAATAATAATAATAAAAATTTCATGAACTACTATTTAACAATAATGATTGTGTGAAATTTGTTTGTCAAAGATTCGTATGAAATAAATATAAATGTGAATCATCTATTTATATTATTTGACATCAATGTTGTGCACATAGTTGCACAAATGTAATATGATTATTCATATTATTTGAATATGAATGTTGTAAGTTTATTATGTTTTTATGTACAAAAATCATGCATAGAGCTTCCATGTTCAAATAATGCATAACATTCATAAGTAAACAATATAAATCTATAAAATAAAAATTTTAATAAAAATTTAAAACTAATTCATGAATTGTGTAAATTTGTAATCTATGAGACATTGAGAAAACCAAACTAATTTGTGGAGATGAAAAAAAATTTACTTAAAATCACATTTTGATTTACTCAAACCTTTCCTCTACCTTTTCATCTTGAAGTTTTTTAAAGATTAGGAATTCAAATAAAACCCTTACAAATTTGTTCATGGGTTCTTAATTTCATCCCCAACTTTGGATAAGTTTCTCACTTAAAAGAACTTTACCATTTTCCATTCATACCCTAAACTTAAACCCTTAACCCATATCTCACTCTCCAAATAAACAATGATCTTATGACCCAAAGTGTCTTTTTAATAGAGTAAACATTATAAACCTTAAACTTAAACCCTTTAACACATAACCCATTCTTTGAACAAATAATAATCTTATGACCCAAAACACCTTTCTCATTCTTAATAGAGTAAACATCATAAACCCTCAATCCATAACTCACTCTCCAACTAGACAATGAATGAAATTATGACCCAAAACACCTTCTTAAATGTAAAAATCCCAAATTTGGAGGATTAGATTAACATGTGAATTTTCACACTGTAACAAAAAAAAAAAAGAAAAGAAAGCAAAAATCCCAAGTTTGAAGGATTAGATTAACAATGTGGTTTCACCTAATCACAACAAAAAAAAAAAATCCTAAATTTGGACTCTTGTTGTTGTTGTTGTTGTGTGGGAGTAATAAATCTGTGTTTTTCTTTGTAGGGGTTATTACCTAGTAGTTCTTTAGTATTTTTCCTCAATTTTTTCTAAATTTTGTTTTTATTTTTGTTTTCTCTTTTTTTTCTTTTGATTGAGGAAAGTTTGATGTACCAAGGAGATGATGGGTAGTTTTGGATCTGAGATGATTTGGGGGGGGAGGAAGGGGAGGTGGGGTAGGGAGTTGTTTTGTTGGATTTGAGATGATGGGTTGTTTTGTGTTTGAGATTTGAGATAGTGGGTTATGTTTTGATTTGAGATGCTGCTGGATTTGAAGATGGTGGGCTGTGTTGGATTTGAGAATTGAGGTAGTAATTAATGGGTTATGTGTTTTGAGTTGATGAGTTGCGTTCGATTTGAGATGATGTATTATGTTGTTGGATTTGAGATTTGCACTAATGCGTTGTGTTGGATTTGAGATTTGCTGTAATGGGTTATGTTGGATTTGAGATTTGCTGTAATGGGTTGTGTTGAATTTGAGATTTGCGGTAATGGGTTGTGTTGTGTTGTGTTGGATTTGAGATGCTGCTGGATTTAAGATGATGAGTGTGTGTTAGATTTGAGATTGTGCTGTTTTTGGATTGTGGTGGAGAAGATGAGATTCAAGCTTTTCATTGAATGCTGTAGCTGTATAAGCAGCTGTTATCATTGTTGTTGATGAGAAGAAGAAGCAGACAAAAGGAAGAAATGAAAAGTTCCCGTCCCCCCACCCCCCCCGCCGAAGTCAAAGACTGAAGCCCTAAAACACTAAAGTTTTAGTTTAGACTACCTTGGATTTGTGTGTGTGTGTTAGTTATTAGAGATCTATTTAAATAGTGAGGGATGTGGAGCTGCTGGTATATCTTCTCGTGTGTGCCTGATGGTACAAAAGATGCTGGTACTCAACGCTCTGCTGCTGGAAGAGGAGCTGCTGCTTTGAAGCATCAACAAGGATGACCACCCATCAGCAGCAGCAGCAGCAGAAAAAGATTGCCTCCTATGGAATTATGGATGGAGCAGGAGGAAGAGGACGACCAGCTTGTGAGATTTCCTTTTTTGGTTTCAGAAAATACTAGTGTGGCGGTGGGTTTGTTTTCTCTCCAGTTCCAGTTTGAGGAAACCCAGATTCTCTGGAGCACAAGAAAAATGAGGGTTTAGGGTTGTAAAAGAGGGAGAAAGACGAAGAACAAGATAGAACAAGAACAAGAATGAGGATCATTGTGCCGTTGCAGGGGCTTTTGCAAGGGCGATCAGGATTAGCATTGGGTGTGATCATTCCATTGCTCAGTTTCTACTTCATACAGCTTAGACCCAAACGAAGCCAGCAGCAGCATCGTTTGAATACAACGCCAGCAGCAGAAGAGCTTCCTCCTCCTGCTGCTCCTGCTGTTGTGGTGGTTACTAGTAGTGCGAATTCCAACACTGAAGACTCCTCCAACAACATCACAACTCCCAAGCAACATATGTCCCTTGTCAATACTAATACTACTACTACCGAATCTGCTGCTTCTTCCCAGACTCTCAAGAAGGAGCCTCTTCTTCATGATGATCATCTTCTTTCCCCCCAAAACTCTGAAGAAGCTTCTTCTTCTTCTACAACAACAATTGTTCAAGAAGCAACAATTTCAGAAAGAGCTCTTTGGATTCTTAGAAGTTGTAGCTCTGAGTGGACTGCTGTACCTGAGAATGCTTATGATGAGATGCATAATCCCACTGGTTGCATTCAGCTTGCAGTCCCAATCAATAAGGTATGTCAAAAGACTTTCTCACAACCCCATCCTTCTTCTTTGGAGTTCCTCATCATCATCATCTTCAAATTCTTCTTCTGCTTCGGAATTCATCATCATCATCATCTTCTTCTTTGAGGAATCAAAGTGTCACACTATGTATCTCTCTCTCTCTCATATCTTTCTATTGTAATCAACAGTTTCCAGCAACTGACAACTGTAACCCTAAAGTCATTGCCTCAGAATCCTCTTTTAGGGTTCAGGGTTTTGTAACTTTGAGGTCTTGGGGTTCTTTTGTCTCGCATGTGTTTTGTGGGTTTTTATCCATTTCATATGTGTAACAGGTTGTGTGTGGGGTGGTGGTTACATGTTTTCTGAAATTCTAGTGACAGATCAATTTCTGTGCCAGAGCTTTGCAGTTTTCTTTCTGAAATTCCTAGACTGATGATCTCTGTGCAAGGCAATGCAAGTTTCTCTTGGGATTCTGCTAGCTATAAATTGGTTTCTATGCAAGGTGGTGCTGCAAGTTTTTTCTGAAATTCATAAATGGATCGCTGTGCAAGGCAGCAAGAAGTTTTTTCTGAATTTAACAATTTGAACAAATTCATTGTGCAGTTGTTGAAAGGATTTCATGTATCTTGGTTTGCAGATTTTCTTACTTGATTTGTGTGTGTGTGTTTGGTTTTCTGGTGTGCAGCTCTCTCTTGACCTAATTCAAGACTGGTTATGCAACCATCTTTCGAATACTCCTGGACATGAGACATTTCTGAATCTGGAAGAAGTAGCAGACTACGAATTCCTTGGTGGCCTTCAACGTGTGAGAACTGTAAGTTTGATATGTACATGTGGTGTGCAAAAGTGCTTCAGTGATTTATGTTTTGATTTTCCAAAGAGGATTTTCCTTTTATGTTTTCATCTCTCAGAACATGGATTGGTGGGTGGGGAATATTGGCTTTTCAGGTTTTGGCAAACTTCATGGGCATAGTGATTGGTGGTGGCAAGCGAGTAATGTTTGATCCTGCCAATGTCATCATCACTGCTGGTCTGTCAGCTGCAATTGAAATGTTGGTGTTCTGTTTAGCACAACCGGGTGATGCTATATTGATTCCAACCCCTTATGATAGCAGGTAATTCACCTCCCCTCTTCCTATTAAGCATCAATGCTGATAGATTAGCTTTGATGGTCTGCTTGTTAGAAGGGTTTAGGGTTTATCTGTGCATGTTGATCGCCCAGCTTACACTTAGTGTTTCTGAAGGGGTACTGGGTCACCCTGCACATTTTTAGAATCAGAGGTGATTGCCAATTGAACAGGTGACCTGAATGCCTGAATGACAGGTTTGATAAAGACATCAAGTGGCGCACCCAAGTGGAGATTATACCTGTGCCATGTTATGCGCATGACAATTTCAGTGTCACAAGAGGCAATTTGGAGACTGCTTATCATAGCGCACTTCAAAGGGGAATGAAAGTACGAGCAGTTCTACTAAGTACGCCTTCGTATCCTGTGGGTAATGTGCTTGATCGTGCCACGCTACAATCTATTCTCAGCTTCACACATGAAAATAGCATCCACCTCATTTCAGATGAGGTCTATGCCGGATGCGTTTTTGAGGACTCAGATTTTGTGAGTGTTGCTGAGATATTGGAGTCCAGCGAATGTGACCGAAGCCGAGTTCATATCATCTACGGACTTTCCAAAGACTTGGGTGTTGTTGGCTTTCAGGTGGGGGTTTTGTATTCTTGGAACATGCAAGTTATTGCTGCAGCAAGCAAGTTGACTCGGTTTTGTGGGACATCTTCACACACACAGGGAATTCTTGCTCCATTACTTGCAGATGAGAGTTTTATAAAGACGTTCCTCACCAAAAATCACTGTCGAATCACCCAAAGGCACCGAAAAGTAGTCACAGCCTTGGATGCTGTTGGGATCAAGTTTGCAAAGAGTTCAGGTGGTCTTTTCTGCTGGATTTTTCTTGGACATTGTCTGAGATCAAGTAGTCAAGAAGAGGAGACGAGACTTTGCAGGTATGTTTCAGAAGAAATGGGTGTGCATTTAACACCCGGATCCTCCTCTTGCTCATGTCCTGAGCCCGGATGGTTTAGTCTCTGTTTTGCTGGCGTTGATGACCAGACACTAAATATTGCATTACAGCGCCTTCAAAAGTTAGCTCCTGGAGTCCAATATTGAAAAGCTCAGTGACCAAGAAGAGGAGATGACTTATTTATTGATCACATCACGAAAATGTCACAAAGTAGCTGTAAAATGTTTTCCTTCAGTTGTATGATGTACAGGTGTTGTTTGTGCTCAAAAATACGCAGTTTTGTGAGCATAGACTAAGATTTTATTACAAATTCAAATGCTGATGCACAGTGGGTATGGTGAAGTGATTCATTGAGCAACAGAATTCTTTGAGAACTTTTACCTAAATATATGGAACACATGTTCTGTATTAATTGGGGGGTGGAGCGGTGGGGTTGACAACACCATGTGTATGGTCATTTGTTGCCTTATACCACTTTGTTTAAAGCTTAATCATATGATGATACACAACTTTGACTAAATCTTCGACTGAGTGATGTAAGTGAGAGAGAGTGAAGGTTTAGTTGATTTGAGTATTGTTCAATATAATGTATGATAGATAACATATGCCTTCTTCTAGCAAATGGAAAGCAAGTGGAGAAATTTTGTACTTGCGCCTTCTTTTAGTGTTTGGAAAGCAAGTGGAGAGATTTTGTACATGAACTTTCTTTTGGTGTGTGGAAAGGGAGGCCTCTGTTGTTTTTGGTGTCCAAGCAAAATTTGAACCCCTTCTCTTGGCACATCTAACACACTAACAATCATTGAAAACGGATTAGAAATAAAAAAGTTACAGCCACCCAAAATAAAAGGGGTCAAGAACTCCCAAAAAACAAATCGACAATCACCACAAAGGATAGTTCCTAAACCCCCAAAAAAAATTCCTTATATGTTGCTTTGTTGCCATTAGATTTCAAAGATGATTTGTAAAACTTCAGGTGGCACTCTTATAGCATTTTAAATAGTCTAAAATAATAAGAATAAAAAGTTGAGGTTTGAAAGTAGAAGGGGTCGAAAAAGAGGGGGAAAAAAAAACATGTTTTGCAAGTTGGAAAACTTATTTTTCTTCTTGTTATTTTTTCATTAATTTTTTTCCTTTGCACTTTAAAAAGATGATTTCTAAAGCTTGAGGAAACATTCCCATAACATTAAATCAGTCAAAATGAAGCACATATGATGAAGATACACATAAATGTTCGGTCATAAGCAGGTGATCGATGATAGGCCAATCTACCCTATAGGTTTTTGGGGGTTTTATTAGTCAGGACTGATGCTGTGCAATTATTTGATTCTGCTTCTTTAAAAAATTTCAAAATGAAAAAACTACCAATTTCCAATTTCCAAGAAAAAAATTCAGAACTATGACGGTTCTAGTTAATCATAAACACCAAGAAAACTCAACATTTTTCATGAAAGAATTGACAGTTAAAGAAACATGGTTTAAATGTTTTTTTAAAAACATTTAAAGCTAAGGTTCTATACCAAAATTGGTCTCAAAAAAATTCACCCCGGTCAGGTAAGTGGGTATTATGACTGGACTGATAATTGATGAGTATCAATTGCACATTTTAATTACCACACAACATTGGTTACAACTCACAAAACATCCATCACAATTTTCTTTTGTCATTAATAGAGTTATTGGTAAAGTCACCCTCTGTTTCACCCCTATCTCCTCTGCTTTCGCCCCCTATCCCCTCTTTCAGTGGTATCAGCACACTAAGGAAATTTGATTAAATCTGGGTATGAAATGTTGAGTGTCAGCATTTAATGCACAAGGTTCGAGAGGAATTATACTAGTTGTATAGGTAGGAGCAGTGAAAATATACGTAGTAGCAGTGAAGGCGCTCAGGAAAAAGGGAAAAAAGAAACACAGGATGAAACTCGGTTTACAGCCTTTGGGTCCTAGTTATTTCCTTGTAAACAAATTTCATTCTCAGTTACACGTTTGATACCCTATTATGCCGAAACTGGCCGTTCTCACCCCCGAATTGCCTGACTTTAGGATAACTCTATTTTGTCCCATTTCTTCTTAAGAGGAGATGCATCACAAGATTAGTTTAGAATTATTTTCCAATCCTTTTGGTGGAGAAAGAGAAAATGAATAAGCAAATGCCAAATACATTTAGCACCAAAAAAAAAACCTCTAAACACATAAGCAAATACAAAGAAAAAAAACCAAATAAATAAAAACATGTAACCAAATACATAAAAATATGCAACAAAACACATCAAGCACTAATAAAATACAAAAAACATGAGATCAAATACATAGATCACAAACAGATACATATAAGGTACATTGAACAAAAGCTAGAACGCTAGATACATCAAAAGCAATAACCAAGTACGGGGAGCAAACCAAATAAATAGAAGTATGTAACCAAATACATGGAGCACAAACCACCTATTAAAGTACTAACGAAATATATTTAGCACTAATCAAATAGATAACAAAAAAACAGACAGGACAAAGAAAATACATAAGCAAATACATAAACGAATTTGACTTGTTTTGCAGTATTTATTGAAGTCCTTGGATCAGAATCAAAGAGCAGGATAATTCTTGAGTTGAACACTAGATATGCAATGTTGATAAAATAGTTGAACTTGTGTATATGGAACAATCAAGTCCACAACATTTTTTGGCTAGTATTGGCACCACACTGGTTCACAACTATGTTGATGGGTTTGGGCTCAACATTAAAAAATCAAATTCTTGGGCATTGCAAAGGTGGGTAGATTGTATTTCAAATGGCCTTGATAGTCCGAGTGCAAGCAATGCAAATGTTACACATTTGATATGGTCTTCATGTATTTGGTTTTGTGTTCAATGTATTCGGCATTTGGATTTTTTTGTTTGGGGAAAGTGTAGGTAATTCAAAGGAAAGCTGCCAGGGCATTTCACTACCTCACATTTTCTTTGCTGACATGTTTAATGTATAGATTTGCACACTGATAAAGTCTTGCTGCCCTAGTACCTTGGTGAATTCAACACTAATTATATTATGTTCATAAATGTCAAAATTTCCAAAAAAATATTTCTTCCAAAGCAAAAAATATTGTGAAGGATAATAGTGAATATTTAGGAATATTTCATTTGTTGAAATTGATTTTTCAAAACTAATCAATTATTGGACGAACATGCTTTGAAATGGCCAAGGTACAACGGTATCGACCGTCCTAAGATCTAGTTATCAAAAGTTGAAGTTTTGAAGACCTAGTGTTTGTGTGACACTATGGATTTTTCAATATGCAGCCTGTGGGGGTGTTGCCATGTAAAATATGAGCTCCCCAAAAAGATCTTGGCTATTGAAAAAGGAAAATGTTAAATCTGCCAAAGAAATTGATTGCAGTCAGTACAAAAATGCCACTGCATTTTTTTTCCCCCAATCTGCCCTTTGCCCCATTCGTATTTACTAAAACAAATTGAGTGACACCCGGCCACATTTTACACCTAAAACCTTCGACATTATGGATGTTCCATGGCCGATTTAACATCAACCCCCATTTAACATACCATTTTTTTGGGCATGGAAAAATTTCAACAGAATTTTTTTTTAAAAAAATCTTACAAAAAGAACAAACAATATCTTGTTTAAAATCAAACATTTTATACATCGAACCAAAAAAGGAAAAAAAAATCAATTTTCATTGTTTTGTGTGTTTAATTCTTTTTTATGTACATTAAAAAAAATAATGTTTAAGAAATAATAATAATAATATATTTGAGTGAGAATGAAAATAATGGTGAAATAGTGGAGAAAATTTTACGGTTCATCTATTAACATTTTTCAAATTTGGGTTGAGATATTTAAGTATAAGGTGCATAATTAAAATTCATAAGATGTCAAGGGTATTCATGTTTTGTTCATTATTAAACGACAATTTAACCACCAAATCATAGATATGATCATTTATTGTTAAGTTGTAATTTATCATAGTCAAATTTATTTAAAATCAATGCAAAATACAAAAAAAATTAGGCTTAGGTTTTAGGGTTTAAGTTAGGTCTTTTGTCCCGTATAAATATAACCTCATTGCATTGTCCATTGAAAATTTTAAACATATTCCATAAAAATCTTTGATTCATGTATTGATGGAATTGAAAAGTATGCCTACATAGTATTGTATAGAATTTTAGTTCTTTTGATGTTAATATCATAGTTAAGATTGAGTCCTTGTTGCTTGCAACAAACTAGGAGGAACTAAAGTAAATGGTATGGGGAGTCTGGTATATCAATCACGATATCCTCTTGAGAAATATCATATAATGTTTTCCTCCGTGGACAATCTTGTTCATCTATTTAGTTGTGAAAGTGAAAGGTTTGTGGTCAATGAAGTTTTTAAGGTAAACACTCCAGTCCCTCTCTCCTAAACTCAACTGGTCCCTTCAAAAGCAATCTTATTAAGGACTAGAACATATACTCCTATCCCTGATGAATTGATTCCCATAGCCATTATTGGACAAACATTACACATGATTCAAACAACCATAGAACATAACATAATGCGAGAATTGAGCAATGAAAATACCTTTTTCCCTTCTTCATTTGAATACTATTGTCCCCAAGTATTTAGGTAGAATGAACTATCTAAATAATCCACTTAACAAGTTTACAAAGATGGAACAATATTTTGGATTCCCACAGGCAGATATTTCCCAGGAATAAACTACTCCAAAACAAGGTTTCAACTTTGGAGCTCCCAATTACATGGGTACTCTTTCTCCCAGCAAGCAATGTCAAAACAAACATTACAATGGACAACAGAAGTATTAACAGCAACAGCCCCACTTGCCACAGGAACCGTTTCTGAAACCCCTAGCGCCTTGATTATGTCCTTGAATTGACCCCTACATTTTAATTCTAAACCCACATTCCTTCTATCGAAACACATGTGCAACAAAAATTGCACGCTTCTAAGAAACAAAAATAGGTTCGCATTGAGGCATTCTTCCTCCACTTTCGCTTGCAAAACAGAAAAAACTCTAATCTTCTAACAGATCCATCACTCAATCTCAAAGTGTGGTACTTAGCTCCCCTTAGAAGAATTCAGTAGCTCTTCAAATAGGTACAACCCAATTGCTCCATCACTTGCGTCCTCTAAAACCAACTTGTAAAACCTTCAAACTCCTTCCACAAAGAAGAGCAACCAGCCAAACATCAAATGTAATGTTTGTAAAAGAAGAATTCTACTGCTTCTTTATGTTAGGCTATGCTTCAGCAATTTGCCTCCCACTTCACACATAGGCCTCATTCCCAAAACGACCTCATTCTCAGTTCTTACTGTACATCACCAATTCAAGCAGTAAGGTAAACCCGGAGGCGATGGGCTTTATCTTAATAAGAGCCTGTGAGGTGGGACTTGACTATGGCTGAGGGATTCACCTAAATGTGAAGGCCCATCAGATGTAGGTGTTTCAAAAAACAAAATGCCCACCCAACAAAAAATTATGGTGAGGAACATGCCTTTCGATTCCAGTAGAAAAATCCTATGAAGGTGTTTACATGTGCAAAATATCACCCTCCTAAACTGTTTAGGTTGGTAAAGTTACAATACCTGTAAGAAGTAAACCTTTGATGTACCTCAGCTCTCGGCAAATGTCAGGAAAACTAGGTCGCACGAGTGGGTTCATATGCCAACATCGTTGGATAAGCCCAGACAAGCGAGCAGGGCAGTCCGGTGGCAGATTTGGTCTCTTCCCCTCTCGCACACTGGCTTTGAATTTCATGGCTGTCAAATTCACTCCATCGATCTGAGGTTCAGAAGGGATCCCAGTCAGCACTGTCGAGCAAAGGATACCGAAGCTGTAAATATCTGTTTTCATGGGGTGAAATCTCTGGGTATCTCATCCTTGGGGTCAACCGCATACACCTCAGGTGCCATATACAGTAGGGTACCAATTGGTCCTGTCTGGTGTGAAAATGCAGTACTCTGATTCTTGACTTTTGAGGTGCCAAAATCACAGATTTTAGCAATCCAAACAGGACTTGACACTGAGTTCTTAAAGTCAGGATGATGATCAGCAGACACTTCCTGCACTTTCTTGACAAGAATGTTCTGTGGCTTGAGATCACGGTGCACTATGCCCATGTTGTGAAGGTATTTCATCCCTTATGCAACTTGAAGCATCAGGTCTACAGCTTGCAGGATAGCTGAGCTGTGGTGTCGCTTCAACAGCATCTCGAGGCTCATATCCATAAGCTCCATGATATATGAGCACTCCTTATCAGGTACTTCAGTACAACAAAGAAGACGCATAACGTGAGGGTGGTTCAGACCTACAAGAGCTTTAATCTCTTGCTTGATGACGTTTATATATCCTTGCTTTGGTCTTTTCATCGCATATGTCTCTCCATGCCAAACTACTCTGGATACTCTACCAAAAGCACCTGAACCTACTTTGGATGCTTTCCCAAAACCCCCTGAACCTACATGACTGTCACTTTCAGATTGCAGATCCTTCTGACTTATCAACAAAGCAAGAGGCCATTTACTCAACGTCTCTCTATCACCCTTCATAGTACTCCTTTTGAGCTGCTTTAGATTGTGCTTGGAAGTCAATCTTCTTCAGCAATTGTGCTGCAAGACATGGTGCACTCACTTGCTTTCCATCCCAACATTCTCCACTGCAAGTATGGTTTTCCTCCAAGTCCCCCAGAAGAGCTTTGAGATTCTTCTCATCTCTTTTTGCAGCTATGGTTAGAGCATATCTATCCATTACACTCAGCATCCCATTACTATCTTCTGGCATCAAAGCCTGATTGTCTTGTCCTGCATGCTTGAGAAGGATACTACACAATATCGAGCGGTACCATTGCAGGTCGTACAGAATTCCACTTGCAGTTTCCTTCAAGTCTCCATGTTGCCTGAGCGCTGATTCCATCCATTCATTGCAGAAGCACTCTTTGAAGAATGTCTCATCAGCTCTGGTTAGGACCTGGACAAGTTCTCGGGTTGCTTGACCCACATCAGGAGAGCTTGTTTCTTCGTCGGGTAGCTCACATTGCAACAATTCTAGTGTTCCCTGAGTCTCTTAACAGCTTGTTGCACACAAGCATACACTGTTGCCCACTGATTAGCAAACCATTGGACTTGTTCTCTGCTAAAGAAAGTAGCTTGTATTGTTCTGTTATTTTCTTGCAGAGATCTAGTCCAAGGGTGATATGTGTAGCTGCTGCCATGGATGGATTCTAAATAGAATCCCTAAAGAACCAAATCCAAGAGAAATACAAATCAGTTAAAACCGAGAAAATTTTGCAGGAACCATTCTCTTGTGCCTACTACTTCTGTTCTACCTTAGCACCTAAAGATGCATCAACAACCCAGTGCTAGCTTTACTCATGTTGATGGGGTGTTACATGCAAACATGTAGATGATGTTGTCCCTCCTCCTCCTTGGATAAGTGTGTTCCACTACCAGCATACACCTTAGGATGTAAGTGGGTTCCAAAATCCCTTCCTCCCCCTTTTGAGAGA
This sequence comes from Sphagnum tenellum, assembly GCA_963921925.1. Classification (NCBI taxonomy): domain Eukaryota; kingdom Viridiplantae; phylum Streptophyta; class Sphagnopsida; order Sphagnales; family Sphagnaceae; genus Sphagnum; species Sphagnum tenellum. The sequence goes on from OY998159.1 coordinate 5,087,922, forward strand.
GGTCTATTTCTGCATCAGTTCGTTGACCATGCATGTCTTGAAAGCGGTTCAACCCCCTCTCCCCACCTTCACAAGACCACAAGTTGAATATCAAGACCTCTAATTCCAATTAGGTATTCTTACATCGTGAGAGAGTTAAGGATAGCCAAAAAAATAAAAATCTTTGTGCTTCTTTGGGAACCCATGTTTTAAAACTTGCAAGTGAAGCAAGGCAATCAAGCTACCAATGTCACATAATAGTTTTCTGAGAACGATGCACTAGAGATGACTATGTCCTCAAGATTCACGCCCTTGCTATGGAGCATGAATGGTGACAAACATAAATAAGGTAAGAATGAACCGACGCGCATGAACGAAGACATGGGGCGAGGCAAAGGGATTAGCAAGAGGAACAAAATAACAAGAAGAAAAAAGGAACTCGAAGAATAAAGAAGAACGAAGAATGTTCTTCTTTCTTCCTATCGCTTCTTTGTTTTTTCTTGGTTTTAACAACCAAAAAAAAATCCAGAATTTTTTTTTAAAAACAAAAAGAAAAATTGACGTTGCTCCGGAAGCTTGGAGCTTTGTTGCGGAAGCTTGGCACCTTGCAACAGCTTTAATAAACATGCAGCTTTGACGTAAGGAGCCACATAAACACAGTCAGGAGGAGTGAGCTACAAATTTCATAGCTTATTATTTTTAAAACATATGTTGATGTGAACTCCTCATAAGCAACAGTAAGAAAAAAAAAACCATTTATTTTTTAAAATTCATACGTTTTTCTGTTAAGCAAAAAAAACCTTCAGCTCAACGTGTTGCAAATTTTTTTTGGCTAAAGACGAATTTCAAAGAAGTGAAGAAGAAGAAGAAGAAGAAGAAGAAGAAATATCAGTTCTCTTCTTCACTTTTTTCCATCCTCCTCTTGTTCTTAAAACTTGCTAAACTTTGGAAAGAAAACAAATGAAACAACCACACACATGGCTTGGAACTTACTTGAAAGTTGAAAAGAGGGTACACACTTGCAAAGCTCGACAAGTTCGGAGGAGAGGTCCTTTCCAATGGAGCGGACAGTCGGTGAGAAAAATGCGATGCAACAAAATGGGATGTTAGACTCTCGTGAACCCACCTTAACCAGAGTTGAAGTTCATCCCATGTCATCTTACAATATTGGTTTGGGACGGTGAAAGAAAATATCAAATCCTTAGGAACATTCCATTTGTTAAATTCAATATTTCAGAATAAAATTGATTATTCGATGGACATGTGTTGAAATGGCCAAGATACTCCGGTAGTGGGGTTCTAGTGCGTGGCACATCCCTCTGAGTGCAAATGTACAGACCATGCCTTCATACACTTGTTCCCCTTACATGGGCTGAATAGAATCTTGGGTACCACATCCAAGTTGGCGCATGTGCAATTTGGACTCTCAGAAAGTTTTTGGCCATCTGAGAGAGAGCATCCCCACCGGGTGCTGGGTATATGGCACAATCCAAAATCCAGGATTAGGTTTGGTGAGTAGCCAATAATTGGCAGCAACCAGCTATCTAACAATCTATCTACGAATCAATAGCAGGTATTGTCCTAGTAATTGTAATAGTGTTTCGAACAATTGTAGTAGGTGTCTTTTTGGTGGGCATTCATGCATTTTTCAACTTTATGATTATGACCATTTAATTATTCATGGTAGTTTTAGGCCACGGCGAATTGACCCTCACATTGGGATCGTGGTAAAAACCCCCAAACCGCATTAAAATTGCTTATAGATATTCTAAATATTTGTAATTCTCATCTCCAACAACAAAAGTTGAGTCCAAATCTATAATTTTTGGCGCCTACTATGGCCATCTGTCATGAGATTGTTTGAGTTGACCTTGGCCTTTTTTTTTGTTGAGGATTGGGAGAATGAGTTTGACAAAATTGTTGCACAATTCTTTTGTCTTATACTATCTATATAATGAAGGTGGAATTGAATTCGCTTGCAAATCAAACTAGGTTCAAAATATTTTGAAAAGATACTAAAATTAGAGATTTTTAATATTGAAGGAATAACTTTTGGAACTACACTCAAAGTTCCATCAAATCTATTACTTTAAAAAAAAATAGTGAAACCGAAGGTTAATTTCAAATTTGAAAACTAGACAAAATTGGAATGAAACTAGGGTCATTCTAAGTTGGTGACTAAACATTTAGTGACTTCCAGGCTAGTCAGATACTCAATATCGGTTTTTAGTTCGTGAGGGGGCAAAGCGTAGTGCATAAAGGACAGATGTAACCCTTTAAATCACCAAAATTTTAAGAAATGAGCAAATATGGCCCCACAAAGTTTGGGGACTCCAAAACCTTGAATAACAATCAAAGGACACAAGGCAACCCAATAATGATACATTTTCAACCTATAGCCAAACAATCAAATATGCACAAGTGAATATTACCTAGCCCCATAAACAAATTGAACGAAGCAAACGAGCGTAATCTTGGATGAAAACATTCACATTTGTATCAATGGCAAAAATCCAACGTAGGATAAGGCTTACAAATTAACAATTTGAAATGCTTGAGAAGCCGAGCATAATCTTGGATGAAATACCAAGGCACGTTTTGCCCTCGTAACGTCCGTCCCATGTTATGAATGTTTCCAAGGGCACATAACACGCCAAGTAGCATGTTACATACCCCTGTTACCCCTAACAACTCTAAAATGAACCTGTGTAACATGGACCCAAAACGTGTCTAAGAGTGACAAGGTGAAAATGAACAGGGCAAAGGGCAGACTGGGAGAAAAACATAGCAGCAGTACTTTTGTACTGACTGCATTGAAGACCCTTGGCCGATTTAACAAAACCTCACCAAAATAGCTTTGGTATGCATTTTTGCTCAAGGTATTGAAGCTAGCCTAGTGAAAGGCGCCACAAAGCCTCATACTTGCAAATAACTAAGTTGATTTGTTAAATAGTTTGATTGATCCAGGTGGGCTACTCTTGTAAATTACCCATCATTTGTAGTCCTAATTTGAGTATTTGTGGATTGTACAATGTCCTTATTCAACGCTTCTTAACTATTAAATTCCAGTGCAGAGTATGAGTTCATAAGCTGCAAAAGATGGTTTTTCCTCAAATTATCTTTTTCCCATTCAGGACCCCATGATTCGTGTACAAATTGAAATTTTTTGGTCCTAGAAATAGAGGGTGGGTGTGCATTGACGCCATTTGGTGAACTTTTGTATGATTTAAATTGATTCTTTTTGGATTTGAAATTTGATTACCTATGCTATTGGATTTAAATATAAGTCGTTACACTTTCTTTTGCAGTTTATCGCATGGAGATCTAATCATTGGATTTGTCCATTACAACATAATATGGGACCAAAATTTTAAAAATTTACATAAGGTTTTGTTGCTGAATTCAGTCTTGAAAAACAAAATACTTATATAATGGCCTGTTTAATATTTTCCATCTGACACCTCCAAAGCAAGATAGTACATTAATGAAGAACAATTATGCCCCTAGATTTCTATGCTCATGCTGTGGTAATGGGGGGCAACATATCAGCATCATAAGTAACTCTGAATTATAGTCACATGTCCTTTGATGTGTATAATTTCTAACATTCAGGGATCATTGAAAAAGCAAGTGAATAGTATACTTTAGAAGGCAATATGCAATATTTCCTAAAATGCTAGTCTTTTGGATATAATTTCAAAATTTTACCTAATATCATATAACTGACTTACCAAAGTCATTATCAGTGCAACCAATTTCCAAAGAAAATCTGAAAATGGTTCTCCATCAAAGATCTAAAGGTCATAACTCATGAAAACTCCGAGTTGATCGACAACAGAACCTGTATATCCCAAAAACCCAACAATTTTGCCAACAGAACTTCGGAAATGGGTGAAATTTGGTTCCTTTCCCCCACCATATGGCCCATGAACCTTCTTGAGGTTGGTATGAAATGTTACTGCTGATAGTGCTCGAGCTACATCCCCATTTAGTTTTCGATAATGTGTGACTCCTTCATATCCTTCAACTTGTGTTAAGAACTCATATGGTTCAAGCAAAAACTGCAAAAGCAAGATCTCGAAATAAGTATATAAACAATTCCAAATTTGAAAGTAAACATGTCAAGTGACAAATTCACATTTCGAATCAAAATTCCAATTCTTGCTAAGAAAAGACTGAAATCAGAGGCACACCTTCTCTCTCTTGCCATTTACTGCTCTCATATCTCCACCAAATACTGTCGTAGCTTTATAGCCATTGTATTCCTGTTCAACCTTGAGAGTCCAAATAAGTGGTCTTGGACCACTTTCATAATGTATCTCAATACTTCTGATGGACATGGGGGTAATGCAACACATGAATTCGCTACCCTGGCCTCCAAAAGGTCCTTCCGTCTAAGGAATAAACAACACAATTAGAAGACGTTCAAAGCTTGTGATAAGAAGTTAAATATACAATTAAGATAATCATTCAATGTTGGTTTTGCATATCATAGTACAGGGAAGTTTCAGCACATGTCTGGACTCTGCAAACTCATAATTGATTAATTTTGAAATTTCTATTTTGAAAAAAATTATTCCTCACTATTCCCAAAAACCTTCATCCTCCTTCACAAAATTTTCTTCTTTGAGTATTTATTTTAAAATAATTTCAGCAATTCTCAAAAATTAGAATTTGTGCCAAAGCCACCAAGGTATGACAGTATAGCTTGCACACAGTATATTGTCTAGTCTATGCACCGGTGTTGAAGGACCCTACTAGGCTGGTATGACGAGGCAATACCAGCCTTGTACCACTATCAACTTGGTGTGGACCTAAACTAGCATTGCTCTAGTTTTATACCAATTGAATACCTGGTATAGTTTTCCATACTAGTAAAAAATTAGTGTTAAGCCCCACACCATGACCAAGCCATTTGGAAGTTGGGTCAAAAGAGATTCCTCCAAGCCTTTGGTTCCAAAAGGCAGCTCATGTAGTGAAATCTGGTCACAGATTTAACATCTAAACTTCCCAGTGTGAGGCTAAATGTTGACAGGTACAAAACGCAGCTATAGAATAGATATCTGCTCTGAGTAATATTCTCTGTAGCTTTTGGTTCACTACAATTGTCCAATGACCCTCTGATCCATATTTTTACACTCCAATCTTTATACAGGACGAGGTGAAAACTCAGGAGGCAAAATCTTAAGGGGATCACTTTAGGACACAAGATCACCATAGTTTGACTGCAGATCACGGATTCGCATTTTTTCAAAGGAATTTGAAACACACCTTAATTCCTTGAAATCCTTCATTTGGGGGTGGCTTAGCCGGCTTAGCCAGGGTTGATTTATCATCTGGAAAGTAAAACATCAGCAACTAAACCAAACATAGAATTGAATTAGAACCACAAACTCGAATTAGCAATGAATTTACAGCTCTATAACATACATGGGCCTACTATGTCCACATGGTAACAAAAAGAAAAAAAATGGTAAATGAATTATTCCAAACTGAAGCTCAAGTTTGCATCCATTGAGGGCTCCGGAAAATTCCCCTTCAACCAGCTCCCAATAGGGGATACATATAAGTATGTAGTATTGTAACACCTATTTTGCTCCAAACTTATAGTAGACATTTATACAAAATTTTACATTTTGAATTTCTGCAGCATATTTTCACAAGCAGTCGAAATACCAAACGACAAGAACCACATGAACAAGGTTATAACTCAGCCATTGATAGGTCGCTTGATTTCCTCACAACCACTAACTCATCATGAGATCTTATTAAAGAACAAGCAAAAAAATTCTTTGATAAGTGGCCCTGACCAAGTAAAATTGCTGCCTTGATAGAGGATGACACCTTAGGCATAAGCTGCCTCCTCTCATTTCAAATGAACCACAACTGAATGTTTGTAAAAGTAGAATTCTACTGCTTCTTTATGTTAGGCTATGCTTCAGCAATTTGCCTCCCACTTCACACATAGGCCTCATTCCCAAAACGACCTCATTCTCAGTTCTTACTGTACATCACCAATTCAAGCAGTAAGGTAAACCCGGAGGCCATGGGCTTTATCTTAATAAGAGCCTGTGAGGTGGGACTTGATTTTGATGAAGACTATGGCTGAGGGATTCACCTAAATGTGAAGGCCCATCAGATGTAGGTGTTTCAAAAAACAAAATGCCCACCCAACAAAAAATTATGGTGAGGAACATGCCTTTTGATTCCAGTAGAAAAATCCTATGAAGGTGTTTACATGTGCAAAATATCACCCTCCTAAACTGTATAGGTTGGTAAAGTTACAATACCTGTAAGAAGTAAACCTTTGATGTACCTCAGCTCTCGGCAAATGTCAGGAAAACTAGGTCGCACGAGTGGGTCCATATGCCAACATCGTTGGATAAGCCCAGACAAGCGAGCAGGGCAGTCCAGTGGCAGATTTGGTCTCTTCCCCTGTCGCACACTGGCTTTCAATTTCATGCCTGACAAATCCACTCCATCAATCTGAAATCGAGAAGGGTTCCCAGTCACCACTGTCAAGCAAAGGATACTAAAGCTATAAACATCTGTTTTCATGGGGTGAAATCTCTCGGGTATCTCATCCTCAGGGTCAAGCTCATACACCTCAGGTGCCATATACATTGTAGTACCGATTTGTATAGTCGCATGTGGATATGCAGTACTCTGATTCTTGACTTTTGAAGTGCCAAAATCACAGATTTTAGCAATCCAGACAGGATTTGACAGTGGAGATGAAGTGGAGTTCTTAAAGTCAGGATGATGATCAACAGACACTTCCTGCACTTTCTTGACAAGAATGTTCTGTGGCTTGAGATCACGGTGCACTATCCCCATGTTGTGAAGGTTCTTCATCCCTTCTGCAACTTGAAGCATCAGATCCACAGCTTGCAAGATACATGAGATGTGGTGTCCGTCCAACAGCATGTCATGGAGGCTCATATCCATAAGCTCCATGATATATGAGCACTCTTCAGTACAACAAAGAAGACGCATAAGGTGAGGGTGGTTCAGACCTACAAGAGCTTCAATCTCTTGCTTGATCTCATTTATACATGCTCGCCTTGGTGTCTTCATCCCATATGTCTCTCCACGCCAAACCACTTTGGATATTTCCCCAAAACCACCTGAACCTACATGACCTTCAGATTGCAGATCCTTCTGACTTATCAACAAAGCAAGAGGCCATTTACTCAACGTCTCTCTATCACCCTTCATAGTACTCCTTTTGAGCTGCTTTAGATTGTGCTTGGAAGTCAATCTTCTTCAGCAATTGTGCTGCAAGACATGGTGCACTCACTTGCTTTCCATCCCAACATTCTCCACTGCAAGTATGGTTTTCCTCCAAGTCCCCCAGAAGAGCTTTGAGATTCTTCTCATCTCTTTTTGCAGCTATGGTTAGAGCATATCTATCCATTACACTCAGCATCCCATTACAATCTTCTGGCATCAAAGCCTGATTGTCTTGTCCTGCATGCTTGAGAAGGATACTACACAATATCGAGCGGTACCATTGCAGGTCGTACAGAATTCCACTTGCAGTTTCCTTCAAGTCTCCATGTTGCCTGAGCGCTGATTCCATCCATTCATTGCAGAAGCACTCTTTGAAGAATGTCTCATCAGCTCTGGTTAGGACCTGGACAAGTTCTCGGGTTGCTTGACCCACATCAGGAGAGCTTGTTTCTTCGTCGGGTAGCTCACATTGCAACAATTCTAGTGTTCCCTGAGTCTCTTAACAGCTTGTTGCACACAAGCATACACTGTTGCCCACTGATTAGCAAACCATTGGACTTGTTCTCTGCTAAAGAAAGTAGCTTGTATTGTTCTGTTATTTTCTTGCAGAGATCTAGTCCAAGGGTGATATGTGTAGCTGCTGCCATGGATGGATTCTAAATAGAATCCCTAAAGAACCAAATCCAAGAGAAATACAAATCAGTTAAAACCGAGAAAATTTTGCAGGAACCATTCTCTTGTGCCTACTACTTCTGTTCTACCTTAGCACCTAAAGATGCATCAACAACCCAGTGCTAGCTTTACTCATGTTGATGGGGTGTTACATGCAAACATGTAGATGATGTTGTCCCTCCTCCTCCTTGGATAAGTGTGTTCCACTACCAGCATACACCTTAGGATGTAAGTGGGTTCCAAAATCCCTTCCTCCCCCTTTTGAGAGAGGTCTATTTCTGCATCAGTTCGTTGACCATGCATGTCTTGAAAGCGGTTCAACCCCCTCTCCCCACCTTCACAAGACCACAAGTTGAATATCAAGACCTCTAATTCCATTTAGGGATTCTTACATCGTGAGTGAGTTAAGCATAGCAAAAAAAATAAAAAATTTTGTGCTATTTTGGGAACCCATGTTTTAAAACTTGCAAGTCAAGCAAGGCAATCAACCTACCAATATCACATAATAGTTTTCTGAGAACGATGCACTAGAGATGACTATGTCCTCAAGATTCACGCCCTTGCTATGGAGCATGAATGGTGACAAACATAAATAAGGTAAGAATGAACCAACGCGCATGAACGAAGACATGGGGCGAGGCAAAGGGATTATTAGCAAGAGGGAAAGATTCCCAATAAGAAAAAAAAACAAAATCACAAGAAGGAAAAAGGAAGTAGAAGAATAAAGAAGAAGGAAGAATTTTCTTCTTTCTTTCTTTCTCTTCTTTGTTTTTTCTTGTTTCTGACAACCAAAAAAAAATCCAGAATTGAATTTTTTTTAAATAAAAAATAAAAAATGGACGTTGCTCCGGAAGCTTGGCACTTTGTTGCGGAAGCTTGGCACCTTGCAACAGCTTTAAAAAACATGCAGCTTTGACGTAAGGAGCACATAAACACAGTCAGGAGGAGTGAGCTACAAATTTCATAACTTATTATCTTAGAAACACATGTTGATGTGAGCTCCTCGCAAACAACACTAAGAAAAAAAACCATTTTAAAATTAAAAAATACATACGTTTTTCTGTGAGCAGCAAAAACCCTCGCCTCAAAGTGTTGCAAATTGTTTTGACCAAAGACGAAGTGAAGAAGAAGTGAAGAAGAAGAAGAAAATATCAGTTCTCTTCTTCACTTTCTTCCGTCCTCCTCTTGTTCTTAGAACTTGCTAAACTTTCAAAAGAGAACAAATGAAACAACCAAACACATGGCTTGGAACTTACTTGAAACTTGAAATGAGGTAGACTTGCAAAGCTGGACAAGTTTGGAGGAGCTCCTTTCCAATGGCGCCGACAGTGGTGAGAAAAATGCCATGCAACAAAAAACAGGGCGGAAGGGAGATGTGTTTATAGGTGGGTAGGAGGAGGGGGTGCTAAACTCTCGTGAACCCACCTTAACCAGGGTTAACGTTAAGCCCATTTCATCTTACAATAATTTTTTGGATGGTGTATTGGTGGTAGATGGGTCATGTACTCATGAGCCCAACCATAAAGATAGAAATCCTTGGGAGTCAATGAAGCCAGTCACCATACACCCAACAGGCCCCAATTGTTTTTGTTCCGGGGTGGGGGCATTTCTTAATTTTGGTGTTCCCAATGTGTTCCATATGGTCATAATCAACCAATTCCATCAAGTTTGGAATTGCTATTTATTATGTTCCCAATTGATTCCCCAAGTTCCCAATGTATTTCCCATAACACTACACTTTCTGTCTTTCCTTTCCTTTTTTTAAAAATAAAAAAAAATTAATGGCTCAAATGGAAAAATTCATTGCCAAACAGAACCAGTACAAGATGAAAGGAAAAGGCGAGGGGAATACCCAACCAGCCCAACCAAGAAACACGGTAGAATATACTACTACACTTTTAACCGATAATCTTTGCCCAAGGTTCTGTTGTAACTTATTTACCTAGCCCAAAGGGGATGTCGTTTAAGTGTGTTTATTATTAATACATGCGAAGCAAGTCACGGCAGGTTCACAGATGTGCAACCCACTGCCAGCATTGCTTTAATAATACCTTGAGACAAGTTGAGAGTCATCAGAATTAGCTGCAACTTGGAAGTAGGCAGGGTACACTGAAGTCTAGGTTGGCCAATATGGAGACTATTGATACCAAGTTGGCTGGTGAATAACTCAACCTGAGTGCAAATGTACAGACCATGCCTTCATACACTTGTTCCCTTACATTGGCTGAATAGAATCTTGGGTACCACATCCAAGTTGGCGCATGTGCAATTTGGACTCTCAGAAAGTTTTTGGCCATCTGAGAGAGAGCATCCCCACCGGGTGCTGGGTATATGGCACAATCCAAAATCCAGGATTAGGTTTGGTGAGTAGCCAATAATTGGCAGCAACCAGCTATCTAACAATCTTTCTAGCAATCAAACTGATAAACCTCTAAAACTTTCTAATAAACCCCTTAATATTCTGTATTGAAAAAAAAACACTATTCTTTTGAACATTCTCATCTACAATATACATCTACATTATCTATTTGTAGAAAACCTTCCCATTATTAAAAAACAAATTCCCCACAAGATGGTCACCAAATGGTAGAAGTGAAATTTAAAGTCTTGCAAAATATTTCACACTACTGTAACAACAAATTTGCATTTCATGTGCACATGTTTACTAATTTTTTTCTTAAGTTTCAACAAACTTAACACTACCATCCATTCCAACATCAGATTCATGGTTATTGCATATAATCAGAATTTGCACTTCAAAATACATTGTAAAAAACTCCAAAAACAATATTACAATTCATTTCATTTCATCATAATTTAACACTACAAAAATTCACACGTAAGATGAACATAAAATTCATTGTAGAAGTTGGTGCTTTTCTGTACTACTAAAAACATGAATATAAATTATAGCATAATCCCATGTTTTGTTGAAAAAAAATCCAAAACAGCATTTAAAATTTGTGCCATATCAAAACATAGCATGTAGTTTTCTATTCCAAGTGCCTCCAACTCCTATTCACCTTTAAAACTTTCTTGTCTCATCTTCTCTCTTTCTCCCTTGTTCTCCGGAACTTTCCCCTTTTGAATTATCCCAAGTCACGATCATCATGATCCAAACACCAAGAATTCAAAATCTAAACTAACAAAGTTCTTTGATTAGTTCCTATCCTAACTGCCTTGTTCATCTACAATCACATACTCATCTTACCCCCTTAACAAGGTAGCAGTTAATGAAGTTAATAGAAACATGGAGAACTATACTCATGAGCTCAAGGTACATGTTCAATAATTGAAAGGCAAATTGGAGACCCTTCGCCAAACGTTTGGTAAACATTTTCAACAACCTATGTGGATAATTGGTTGAAGGAATTTGAAAAGTTACTTTTGGACAATGCCTTGCTCAAAGTAAAAAACCAAGTTTTGGCAAACAACAATTTAAAATGGAATGAATGGTGGTAGATTGTCCAGAAGATTACAAAATAGTAGATTTAGGAAAGTCTGGAGGTTGTTTGCGTCGATGAGTAAGCCTACCAAAATGAACTAGTTACATACCAATTGCATTTCAAAAATTACAAGTATGACCACATCAACGGCAAAATAATCAAAGTTCCTATAGAGAAAATGATTGTAACTACAAATTCGCAAGATGAACCATTTGCAAGACTAGGGAAAGACCTAAACCGATTAGGGGACGAGCAAAACCTATCACTATTTCTTGTACTTCACCTTGACTCACAAAACTTGTGGAGATATTTGTTATAGTTATTAATATTCAAGTAGAAGAATCAGAGGAACCTGTTACTCTTAAATTTATTTCGTTAGCATTTCCACATATTGGAATAGTAGTAGAAGTTACTATGATGGACATTGTCATTCATGCTTCTGAAGTTTTTTAAACTCCAAATATTATACTTAAGGACACACTTGTTACTTAGAGGACATGGGCTGATTTTGTTTTTTTGGTTGAACTTGTTGATGCCCTGGCTACAAGAGTTGAACATGTGGCATTCGGGGATTAATTTCAAAGACAAAACCTAGTTTTCAAAGGGGGGTAATGTTAACCCAATTTTTCAGTTATGTACATATACTAACCGGTTGTGCCAAATGGTAATCGATGAAGCAAAAATTATTTTAGACCAATTAGTTTAATTAGTAATAGGTTTATTTAAGTGACTAATATATTGATGATTAACCAGTAACATGTGTTAAGGTGATTGGTGAAATTTGTTAACTTATAATCAATATGTTGTAATAACCAATTGGACAACATGATAGGTAGTTTTTGAATCTATGGCCAATAGCTATTATGGTTTGAATTTAAGTTTTTGATTGTTGTACCAACTAGTAACCATTTAAAACAATATTATGTTGGGTACAAATAGGAGGATTTTGAAGATGATGAAGATTTGGATTTTTGTTCTCACTTATTTTGTAACTTTTAAAGAGTTTTAAATCTTTGAATCAACTAACTTCTAATTTTCTTTTGAAGCTTTTCCTTTTTGGATCTAATACGCAAAGAATGGTAATAGTTTTTGGTGAATCAACTAAAAAATAACATTGTTATTGTGTTTTCATATTTTAGATTTGGAAGATAGTTAAATTTGCTAATCATTTTTAGTAAACCATAATTAGAAGAATAAGAAGAGAGAAAATCTAGAGTCAAAAGGGAATAGAAAATACCCTTAACATTCATCATTAAGGTGGGACGTTGCAAGAGCCCGTATTATTCATCATAGAAACATTATTGTAGTTCTTTTAAGGCACACAATTATAGATGATAATGGTTTTGCACCTTGGTTCTTGTTTATAAAGAGGAAAAAGACTAATGGGTTGCTTGATTTGTTGAGAGAGGTAATCATTGATTGGTGGACTTTTAAAACTCGTGTTAGTCTCAACAATATTGATGTGACACTCAAAAGATTGGAGGCTATGGTATATGATGAAAAACCTACACATTTCTTGATGGAAATTCAAAAGATTGGAGGCTATGATATATGATGAAAAACCTACGCACTTTTTGATGGAAACTTAAGTATGGATCCTCACACATTTGTTTTTTTTTCATTTGTAAGTCTAGGAGTTATCATTGTAATCTTGAATTAGACCTTGGAATTATACTTTTGGTGTTGTTTTATTTTGTAGAATGTTCAATTCAAACTATTTTCCATACCACGAAAGATTTCATAAATTGCCTTTAAAATAATGACCTTGGAACTATGTGCATTGTTGTAAGGAGGCTAAAGTCCACATGCCCAAATGTTTAGTATGTTCATGCATAATGTCCACACCTTGTGCATAAATAAGATCAGAGCCCATATTGAATTAATATAATGTAGTAGTAATCCATTTCATTTTACACGAATTGTGCCCAATAGTTAATTCAATCTTTGTAACAAGTCCACAAAATGCATAATTAGACAATGGTTTTATTGATGAGTCCTTTAATGTAGGATGCGTGTATTACAATAGTCCTTCCTAAAAGTCTACATTTTCTTCCATGTCTTATTTTGTAGTCCATCCTCCTTCCTTTGGTCTAGTCTTTGAATCCATCATTGCATAAAGGTACTAATAATATCCATTTGGTTCCATATGTTTTTTTTTCTAGTTCATCTTGTTTTTTCAAATTGTAAAAACTAGTTTTCTAGTCCATCATTGTGCACAAACCTTATTAATAATGTCCATTTGGTTCCATATGTACTTGTTTGTAGTCCATCTTGCTTCTTCAAGTTGTAGAAATTAGTCCCTAGATCAATATTACCATTTTATTCTTTTCATTGTTGTAGAGTGCACATGAGTCCCTAATGTGTCACATAATGGACAAGAGTCCCTAGAATGTTTAAGTCATTCTACTCAATTTTCACTATTTTGGAATCATTCAAAGTCATTCATTATAATTACAGATTCACTCATTATTGCATAAACAAGTGAAAAGTCAATCCATACAAAATTGAAGTTGAAATTGTGAAGTTGAAAAGGGAGTTGAAGTTTTTGGGCACATATTGTTTGGGGTTTTACATTTGTTGAATTCAAGCTTTCCTATACCAAAATTTTAGGTTTAAGGTAGACCTAAAACAAACTTATGTGTTATTTCATTTTCACATGTGGTACATCCTAAAATGTCAGGTCATATTGAGAAGCTATAAGCATGATCTAAGACTTGTAAATAGGGACATAATCAATTTCAAGTTTAATCTTTCAACAATTAATTTAATGGGGATTTTTTTGTGAGAAATTTTGTTGTTAGAAGTTTTTAATGGTAAAGGAAGTTAGATTGCAAAATTATCTTTCATCTACTTTATTTGGAAAATTTGATGTCTTATATAGAATGCATGAGATGTTTGAAGCTATATCTATGTTGTTTGGGATTTTACAAGATGAAATCAAGTTCAAGTACATGCCATAATTATATGGTTCCACCCATTATGATAGTTTATTAGAATTGATAAATACCAAAACTGTAGGTTCTACCCCACATACAATTCTTGATCAAAGATTTTGTGACTTGTTTTTCCTTTTTAAAAAATGCTTGAAAAACCATGTCGTTATTTTACAATTGCAAAATTTGGGTTACATTTCACTAAATTTGTCATTATTTCACAATTGCAAAAATTGAATTATAGTTCACAGAATGTCATTATTTTATAGTTATAAAAATTGGGTTACAATTCACACAATCTGAATTTCATGGCTATTAATTTGACTTTGCTAAATGAGCTATTACTTCTATTATTTTCTTCATGTTTTTAGTTTTGGTTCATTCAAGTTGTGACAAAGATCTTACAAATATGTACAAATATTTGGTTTCCATTTTGACATATGCTTTTCATATGTCCACTAGCATCATTATCCATCTTGTTTCAATGGATTTCACTTACTAAATATATGTTGATTGTACATGTGCATGTAGATTGAATTTTTCCTAAGGTTAAAAACAACTAATGTTGGAGCTTGCATTGGGCAGTGGACATTTGAGCTTTTGAAACCCTTCTTTGTGAAGTTGATGTGGGATCAAAATACATGTTGTTATATTTACTATGTGGAGCTAGATGAATTGAGATTAGGATTGAACAACATGCAAGGACAAGGCAATTTTGAGAAGGTTTGTATTCACCATGAATATGACTGTGTGCACCTTACAAAGTCTCTTACAAAGGCATCACAGGCTTGTGGGAGTTTATTTTTTGTCCCAAAGGTGATTTTGATGAAAGATATAAGGAAGAATGCTTGTATGGAGATTTGTTAAGGGGGTAGGATGAGTACATGATTTGGATGAATAAAGCATTTGGATAGGGATAGATCATGGAACTTTGTTAGTTTGAATTTTGAATTTTTGTCGTTTTCGAATCATGGTGATGTGACTTGGGATAGTCCCAAAGGAAAGAGTTTTGGGGAAAAAGAGGGGATTTTTAGACACATAGTTTTGGGAAGAGTAAGAGGAGTTGTAAGTACTTTGTAGTAGAAAACCACAAACTATATTTTGGATATACCACAAATTTTATTTGTTGTTTTGATCTGATTTCAACAAAACATGGAATTATGTTGTAATTTTGGTTTAATTTTCAATAATACAAAGACTTTTGTAGTGATTTCTATGTTTATATTGTTGTGTGAATTTTCTAAAGCATCAAAATATGATCAAATGAATTGTGATGTTGTTTTTGGAGTTTTTTGCATGTATTTTGAAGTGCATATTGATGTTATATGAAATAGCCATGAATTTAATATTTTAATGAATGGCAAAGTAAAGTGTGTTGAGAATCAAAGTAGACATAATGAATGTATGAATGTGAAGTGCAAATGTATTGTTATAGTAGTGTGGAATAATTTTGTAGGAATTAAATTTCATTTCTACTAAAATTGTTCAACTTGTGATGTAAGAAAGTTGTTTGGTTGTTCAAAGGAGCTAATGGCATAGACGAACATCTACTACAATAGAGATGTTATGTTGTTGAAAAAACCAAATCCAAAAATGGGAAACCTTTAAAGAAGTTAACCCTAGTTTATAAGAACATTTTTTAGAGGAATTCATTGAGTACTTAAAACCCAAAACTCAACATTTTGTGAGACACAATTTCAAGGCTAGATGGCAAAACAAGCATTTTAAGACATGTGTCAAATCTTTGCCAACAAATTGCATATTATTTCAAGCTACATTGGAAGTACATATAAGACCAAGGATGTATACCAAATTGGCATTATGTTTGGTCTAATGGGTGTGCCATCCAATTCAAGTCTTCAAAACCTTGGTATTTTGTATCAAGGTACCTTGACATGATGGGTGGGTGTAAAATCATGTGGAGTTTTCTAGGAGTGGGCATGGCAAAGGACCCGATGATGAACATGAATTGTCATAAAATGTTTCATATGACATGAACAACGAAATATTCGTGGTGCTAAACTGTAGAATGTTGAAGAGGTGGTCAATTTCTTTCATGCTAAAACCCTTTCTATTTAATCGACCAAAATTGTCCTACATAGGGAAAAAGAAATCCCTACACAAAATGTTCTAACATGTTTTATCTAAGCATGTTGATTGCACTTCTAACACACATGCATGTGATATAGTGGAGGGCACCATGAAGATTGATTGTATTTTTGCCACCAACAAACATTTTCTAACATAGCTTTTAGTGAAGCCACTATCATGCTTTTGTGCTTTTTATATTGACAATAGGTGGGTTGAATGTCCAAATGTAAAATGGACTAAAAAATGGGTCCCAAGGCACCTTCAACATACTAACATAAGATTTGTAAAGGATTCTATGTATTATGCTTGGGATGTGGAATGGTAGTATGGTATGGATGGTGATGAACTTGTTGCTAGCTTGGAGGTTGGCAATAATTTTGTTTTCAATGCTAAAGAAGGAAATGGGTTTAGGGTTGTCAATACTTATGTGGGTGTGGTGATTTTGGTGGATTTGAGTTCTAATGGATTTTTATTTATTTAATTGTTTTACAATGTAGTTAATCATACTACTTATTTTACAATGTGCTAGTTAGGTCTAGAGTGTGAAACCAAATTAGTAACCAAAGAAGGTGCAAAAAGTTACACACCTTATATGTAAGTTAATAACCATCAAAATAAACATTTTGACAAGAAAAGCTCTTGATTCTAGCTTGTATTTATTATTTGGCAAAATATTAAAAGATTTAAAACTTTTGTAGGTGGGATTGCAATTGATTTTGATTTTTTGTAAAATTAGTTAGTTTTCTTCATGGACTGACTTACTTTTAATAGTAGCCTATTTTGTGAAACATGTCTTAGCATGACCAAATCTTTGTTGATTATTTTAATGTGAATTTTAAAATGCCATTAAAAAGCTATAACACATGTGCCAAAGCTATGATTTAAAGGACATTACTCTATCGAAATAAAGCATTTCATTTTTCCATATAAAACAAGTGATGATAGGATGTTAATTTAAACCTTGGTTTAAGGTGCATTGGCAACTTTGGGTGTTTTTACCTTAATCATCAATTTCAATGTGGCAAAAATAACACAAACAATGAAAGACAATGTGATTAGTATGGCTAGCAATTTATTATTCATATACATAAAACAATTAGTGCTTTTCAACAATATTCCAAATAATGTTATACAAAATATTGGTAGAATTTTTCTAGTGCAATTGGAGGTGTTTTATCTTTTATATAAATTTTCCTTTGAAGACACCTTACATGTAAAGTTCTTCATTTTGGGCAACGTGCAAGTAGTTCTTCACTTAGTCAAACCTTATGAGAAATCTTATCTTCTTTTACTTATATCTTACTTGATTTTATTTTTTCTTCTAATGTTACCTTTCAAACATATTTTGAAAACATAGATGATAGGTTGCACAAAATATAATCATACATGTTAGGCTTTCAAATGAATCATAACCTTTTTGATATGAAAGAAAAATTCTCCCATTTCTTTATGCCAAATAAGGACCTCAATTGGGGTCATTTTGTGAAATTCAAATCCCACATTTAGCTATCACCTCATGTGGGGGCCCTCATACCCTTAATAGCCCCATTTTTAGTCCTTACCCTACACATTAAAGGTGACCAAAGGATTTATAATTTCTAGAGACCTAAGAAAAAAAACTTTATAGAAAAATGAAAAAATACAAAGAAGATAAACAAAAGTGGTACACAATGAAATGTTGAAAAAAAAGAAGTTAAAGCCAGACAATAAACAAGTTATGAAAGAGTATTAAATCATTCAGACTTTGTTCAAATGAAATGTTGAGTGGATGTAAGAAAATAAATTGGTTTCAGTGTGGCATTGGAGCTTTCCCAAGATAGGGAAAAAGAAAAAAACACTCATCTGCATTTTGTAAATATGTCAATCAATTGAAACATATTAGTGCAAATATATATATATTTTTACTCAATGTATTCAAATATAATTGTTTGGCCAAATGTTACATTACGTGCAATTTATTGAAAAAATGTATTGAAAATGATTTTTTTTGTTCAACTAAAATATCACATTGTGTTGGCAAAAGATGAAAATATGAACATTGGCTTGTAACTTATTATCATATGAAATGTTAATATCTCATCAACATCACCAACTTATAAAAGGAAGTAATGTTTCAAGAAAAGGATTCAAACTCAAAACTATGAGGTCAAATTGAAAAGTTACATGCAACTAGAATTGAATCTTTTTATTTATAATGAGTTTTAAATTAGAATATACTAATGCAAGGTTTTAAAAAATGATTTTGAAACAAATCAAAGTATTTTGTTGATAGTTATTTCCTACTTGAAATGATATTTCCATTTACTATGTGTCAGGCAAAAGATCTTTTTAGTCAAATGTGTGGTATATTGAAAAAATGATAAAATTGGTGCCCTTCAGTCCAAAAACATAGATACATGTATTATTTATAAATCTTCAGTTGCATAAAATTAACATTTGGTAAAAGGCAATAGCCATAACAATTGGTGAGGAGCATATTATTTACCAATGGCCAAATAAATAGTAATTCATTTTTCATCTTAATACATGCCATTATCACACATGGCATCCATTCATTAATTTAAAAATAATAAAAATTATTTAAATGTATTTATTTGGAAATTAAAATAGCTCATATGATAGTTTTTCATTGAATACAAAAAATGTTTTTCCAAATTAGAAAACAAACTATGTCCTGAGGAAAATGACTGTGCTTTTGAAAACAACATTATGAGTAGGGTAAAGCCCCATGACGAGGGCTTTACACTGTGTAAAGAATTATGTTTACCAGAAATTTTCTTTTACTTCAAGACGAATTGTAGAAGGTGAAGTTAAGAAATGGAGCGGATAATACAAGACAGAGTTGTCAGAGAAATCATTGTATCTTTGAAAGCTAATTAAAATATCTTTAGCTAGAAAGATTAAAAAAATCATAATACCCTCCCAAAAAACGTAAATTGCCCTCCCTCGAAATGGATGCAAAATTTTGCTATATAACAGGCCCTCAAAATACAATAATGTTTTTCCTGTAAGTCTTCAAGTCAAAAAATAACTTTGGTTTTTAGTTCTGACAAATGCAAAACGTAGTTTGGGTTAGGATTGATGATTTAATCAAATTGACATATGGCATATTAACTTAGTTCCGATTAAATTTTTGGACAAAATCAAAGTCTGTGA
The DNA here is from genome assembly GCA_963921925.1 of Sphagnum tenellum. Taxonomy (NCBI): domain Eukaryota; kingdom Viridiplantae; phylum Streptophyta; class Sphagnopsida; order Sphagnales; family Sphagnaceae; genus Sphagnum; species Sphagnum tenellum. Next base: position 5,107,432 of record OY998159.1, read on the forward strand.
ATGTTTTGTGCAGCATTTAATACCTTTAAAAACATAAGGTTCACTCCCCAGCCTGACAAATAGGATAACTTAGCAAAGTTTACAAAGTCTTTCATTATTCACAAAGTTTTGCGCCCACATCCACAGAAAGTGTTGTTATTAATGGTATGGCATAAGGTGGTTGGCTCATTAACACCGAAAACAAAAAACACAAAACAATGCATCCTTTAAAAGTGGGCACTTTGTGCTTTCATACCTTGCGACAAGTTGAGAGTCATCAGAAGCTGCAACTTGCAAGTAGGGTATGCTGAAATCTTTATTGGCCAATATGGATTATCGGCACCAAGTTGGCTTGTGAAGGCCAAGGCAAATTGATGCCCACATTGGGATCTTGGTAAAAACCCCAAAACCCATTTAAATTACTTATATCATCTCCTAGACTAAATTGGGTCCCTGAGTCCAAATCTATAATTTTTGGGGCCTATAGTTTAATATGGCCATTCAAATGGGTTTTGTGATTTTTACAATGATCCCATGTTTTTCTGTGGGCAGCAAAAACCCTAGCCTCAAAGTGTTGCAAATGTTTTTTGGCTAAAGACCAAGTGAAGAAGGAGTAAAAAATATCAATTCTCTTCTTCACTTTTTCTGTACTCCTCTTGTTCTTAAAACTTGCTAAACTTTCAAAAGAAAACAAATGAAAAACCACACATGTGGCTTGGAACTTGCTTGAAGCTTGAAAGAGGTGTACTTGCAAAGCTCGACAAGTTTGGAGGAGTTCCTTTTCAATAGTGCTGACAGTTGTGAGAAAAATGCGATCCAACAAAAAAAACAGGGGGGAAGGGAAATGTGGTTATAGGTAGGTAGGAGGGGGTGCTAAACTGTAGTGAACCCACCCTAACCAGGGTTGACATTCACCCCATTTCATCTTACAATAGTTTTTTAGATGGTGTATTGGTGGTAGAGGGGTCATGTACTCATGAGCGCAAAGATAAAGACAGAAATCTTTGGGAGTCAATGAAGCCAGTCACCATGAACCCAACAGGCCCCAATTGATTTTGCTTCGGGGTGGGGGGATTTTCTTAATTTTGGTGTTCCCAACGTGTTCCATATGGTTTTCACCAACCCATTCCATCAAGTTTTGAATTGCTATCTATTATGTTCCCAATTTATTCCTCAAGTTCCCAATTTATTTCCCATAGCACTACACTTTCTTTGTTTCCTAATTAAAAAAAAAATCAAATTTCTTTAATGGCACAAATCGAAAAATTCACTGCAAAATAGAACCAGTACAAGATGACAGGAAAGGCCAAGGGGAACACCCAACCAGCCCAACCAAGAAACACATTACAACATAGCACTACACTTTTAACCCATAATCTTTGCCCAAGGTTCTATTGTAAGTTATATACCTAGCCCAACAGGGATGTCAGCAATATATCTATTTTGGGGGTGCTCAAAGTTGGATCACATTTTTTCATGATCAGCCAATCAAAGAAGTCCATCAACCCAAAAAATAATAATTGTGAGTCCTGTCCATTGAGCGGGCATTTCAGTTTTTTCAAAATACCTGCCTTTTGCAGAGAAAGCAGTCCACTTGATAAAACATGTCCTCCAGATAAGCCAGATGCACCGAAAGCTAACATCTTTGAGGTTTACAATTTTTGGTGTCCTGATATTACTTAATTGTTTAATCTACACATACTTACTTCATAGAGTAGGTACCATATTTTCATCCTTCTATCATATGATGTCAAACTATTCTCACTTTAGTTCCAATATTTTCATATGTTCGTGTGATCCATTGAAGTGTTATCTATCCTTGTTGGGTGGAGTTGAGCTCCAGGTCGTCAAGGTTACCCACTACAGCCGGAACGTTCTAGAATTAAAGCATAAATATTCACTGGACTCAAGTGTCAAGACTTTTAGTGTTGGGTAAAGCACCAGGCCCGGCCGGCTTTAAAGGAATAGGGGTATCCTTTACAAATTCACCAAATTGATTTCTAACCAAGAACCAGGAAATTGGTGCTTTTTTAGTACAATTTGTTTATAATGTAGCCATAGTGGTAATCATTTATTATTATTATTATTTCAGTTTGGTGGTTTTGAAACTCTGGTGGATTTTTCCCGCTTTTTGGGCTCTTTCTCTTGAATTTACACCGGAAATTAGCCAAAATTGGTGATAAACTAGATAGGAAAGTAAGAATCCTTCTAGAATTGGACTACCTGCTGGAACCTTGTGTAAGAACCTACCATAATCTGTAATATAATTTTCAGAATCTGGGAAATTTGGGTCACTTTTTTTAATTAAAAAAGGCTTTGTATAGGGTGGAAAGTTGAAATCAGATTTTTTAGGTCAAAAATTGGCCCAAACATTAGTCACGGAAAAGAAAAATACCCTGCAACAGGCACCTAATACCTTAGAAAGACCCTAGAACCTTGGCCAACTCCACATTGATTATACTATTTTCAGAAATGTTGAAAATTTCAAAAATTATTTCGTCCAAGGCACAAAATATTGTGAAAGAAAATATTGAATCCTTAGGAATATTCCATTTGTTGAATTCGATATTTCAAAATTAATTAATTAATTATCGGATGGACATGTGTTGACATGGCCATGGTACTGCGGTAGTGGGTTCCAGTACATGGCACATCCCTCTGCCTGCAACCCCTTACCCAGAAATTAGATGCTCACCATAAACAATTTTGAAAAAAGTCATTTGTTGTTTCAGTGTGTTTATACATGCTAAGCAAGTCACGGCAGGTTCACAGATGTGCAACCCCGTGCCAGCATTGCTTTCATAATACCATGAGACAAGTTGAGAGTCATCAGAATTAGCTGCAAGTTGCAAGTAGGCAGGGTATACCGAAGTCTAGGTTGGCCAATATGGATTATCGCTACCAAGTTGGCTGGTGAATAACTCAACCTGAGTGCAGACCATGCCTTAATACTACACTTGTTGACTTCCCTTGCCTGAATAGAATATGGGGGACCACGTTCAAGTTGACATGTGCAGTTTGGACGTTCAGAAAGTTTTTGGCAGAAAGTTCAGAGAGTTCTGATGGTTTTCTTCCTATTCTCTATTCATAACCATGTTCCTCCCCCCACCCCCCTACTCTTGCAATAAATTTGTTGCAAGAGTACCATGTTGGCTGGTGAATAACTCAACCAGAGTGCAAATGTCAGACCTGGCCTTAATACACTTGTTGCCTTATGTTGCCTGAGTGGAATATTGGGTACCACATTCAAGTTGACAGGTGCAGTTTGGACTTTCAGAAAGTTTTTGGCAGAAAGTTCAGAGAGTTCTGATGTTTTTCTTCCTATTCATGTTCCTCCTCCCCTCCCACCAAACTCCCCACCCTCTACTCTTGCAATAAAAAATTAGACATACACTCAAACTTGCATTTTAATGTTTGTTTATTTCTCGACTCTTTAAAATTTTTATGTTGTGATTCCAATATACACCTTAAATCCCTAATGGATGTGCTACGAGACTTATTTGAAAGTTATTGTGGAATTGGTCCCTCACATCCCTCATAACATTCAAAACATCGGTATACCCTGCCTACTTGCAAACATCACAAGTACATTTGACATTGAGTAATCTACTAATGGCTCTTTGCCCTTCGTGTATTTAGCAATAGTTGTGGCATCCGAAGTTGTGCAAACTCATTGCCTCAAGTGTTAGATTTGGAAACTTTACAATTCTACTTATAGATCAAAAGTTGGATCATCTAGGTTGACAACTATTTTGATTTGTTCTTCGCCATCTTTTACCTTGGTAGGACCATAAGGCATTTCAACATAATAATAGTGTTCAACTTCTATAAAATTTATAAAAATTTGGCCCATTATTGATCCATGAATCATTCTTGCTATATTTATAACCTTTCCAACTACCAATTTTTTCCCCCAATGATCACTATGATCAACTTGGTCATTTGATGTGTTCTTATCTTCTCCGCCTTTTTCATTGTATAAAAGATCTCCACCACATGATACCCCATAGGCACCTTGATATCAAATATGAACACAAGGTGACGTTAATGCCCCTACAACCCTACAAATATCATTTATGATGAGTAAAATTGAACTCCTTCAAACTAATTCATTGCATTGGTCTGTTTGGGTTTTGATTGGCCTACATGTAAGTAATAAACACTACATCCATTTTTGAAGTTGTATTTTGAAAGGTTTATGCATGGGAGTGGGATGATATTTATCTTTAGTTAATATTTTTTTTAAAAAATGCAATGCAATTGGTGGAAATGTTCTTACAAAAGGCTTTTCCAACAAGAAAATGCAATGTGGGAGTGTACAAAATGATTATCACAAAATGCACATCAAAGAAATAAATGAATATTTGGATACAATTTGTGGCATATATCAATGTTATTTGGATCTATTTAATTGACAATATCATTCCCATGTTGAAGATATACTCATCTTAATAGTGACAAATAATGATTTATTAACAAATGTTCAATTTGGTGAATTTTTTAATTTATAGATCTTGGCTGTACGTGAGCGACTCTTTCTTCATTGGCAGTTTCAAGAAACGATCCTCCATCTTCATTTCTATCATTCACAAAAACTAGACCCCTTGCCATTCTTTTTCCACCCTCTCTTTTCAACAGTAGGAATCAAACATTCAAATGGTTGGAATGTCAAGAAGACGTGTGTGTGAGTGTGTGTGTGTCTCTTTATGTCTCTATTTCTCGTGCCAAAAAAATCCGAAGCACAGAAAAGTTCAAAAATCACAAAATTGTGTTAAAACATCTCTCTCTCTTTCTCTCTACCAATTCTATTATTTTTTTCACAAAGCCCAAAGCTTCTTGACGACGAAAACTGAACGAACAAGCAAGCCAAGGGTAGCATCCTGCCACATAAACCCAAAATTTGCAATTCTTTGTTGGTTGCAGTTCCTGAACCTCAAACCCTAATTCTGGAAACCTTAATCGCTCCAAAGCCTTTCTTAAAATACCTACCTAGTTTAGGAAAAGGTTTTGATAGACCCTTCTAGGGTTAAAGGTGCCTCTCCTAAGGCCGATAGGTTGTGACGCACAAACTGAAAAAATCTAAAGGGTCCAAAGATAGGCCTTCTACTACTTAAAATCCTCTTATATTATATTTATTGTAGCCCATGTGGGACCTCACACTATAGCATGTATGGTTAAGAGGAATTGGATAAGATTTCAACTCTAGGGTAAAGACTCGGGGTGGGGGTGTTACCAAAATTAAGGGGCCTACAATGGGGCAATAGTTGAGTCTGGCTCCACATTTTGGGAATGTCCACCACCCATTAGGCCTTATTCATTATAAAACATGAAGCAATATGTAGATCATGAGATGATAAAAATAGAAGCAATCATACGTGTACTATTTAGGAGCAAGAAAGACCTTATGCCTATAAGTAGGTGTAGGATCCCTAATTTGTTTTAGGAGGGTTATTCACACATACATATATATGGTGCCCTCCAAATACACTAGGTCCTTGCCCAAGACCTTGGGACCTCAAAGATGGTTATGGGTTCAAAACCATTGGCATAAAGGTGCAAGCCATGGCAACCCTCTACCATTGAGCTTGACTTGTGAGTGCCAACAACTTGTTGGTTGAGTCTATTGTTGTGTTCCAAAAAATAAAAGTAAAAATTACACTAGGCATATGTGATAGATGAGGTCATTGAACATAAAACAATAGTTCGAAGTTATATATGGTCTTGAAAGGGACATGTCAAAATACATCCAAGTGGATACATGTATGACGCACATGTCTTCTTAAGATGTTAAGTTGTAAAATACCTAAACTAGGGTTTAATATGGTTTTCATTATGCATTTTATTAACACCCCAAAAACTTACAATGGCAAATGATTTTCAAGACTCAACTAAAGTTTCAAAAGGGACATGCGTAAGTGATAATACAAGCTTTGCACGCAATTTACAATCATCAAATGCATAAAGATTACAAGTTATCACATACATAATTAGTTAACTTAGACATCCCCAATGCAACTTATCAAAATCCCCTTCCAAGACTGGCTTTGATGGCCAATTTGAAGCTTTGTCATTCATAAGTAATGGCACATATTTGCACTATCCCATTGCAACTAATCAAATCATTTGACACATAAAATGAGATAGCTTTGCCAAAAATCATTACATATCTCAATCAATTTGCATTGCTATGACTTGAGTTAGAAGACCCATTTAGAAGTTTTTCTTCCAATTACCAATAAAAGAAAATGAAAATTAGCAAATATGCAACTTGCACATGCAATGAAGGTCACATGATTTAACATAATGTTATTCTTAACGCAACTTTTCAACACTTTGGACTATCTAAACACATTGATCATTTAATGAAAAGTTTTGAACATCTTAACTCAAAAACTTTGACCAAACTTAAGCCTTTCTTACAAATTTCAATCTATGCCTTTACAATTCCTTTTATCAAGAATTAACTATCATATGATTTATGAGACAATAGTTAAACTTTACATCTTGTTGGACAGTGTGTTCATGAACAAAGTGATGTTGAATGTCAATATGTTTTGTACAAACATGAGCATGATGACATGCATTTTTAATAATGACAGGTTGTTTTGATTATTTATTGAAAATCATGGCTCATTTTTTTTTTGGTTCAAAGCCAACTTCTACCAAAAACTTCATTAACCACAAAAAAATATAATGGTTTGTGGCTTGTGTGGAAGGCATATATTTTGGTTATATACATCATGGGTCAACAATGGTTTGATTCATGTTGCTTCACATCATAACACCTCCATGCAAGGATTTTCATAAGTTGATTTTCAAATGTCACCATCACCACCCCAATTTAAGTCAAATAAACCAAAGTGTGTAGCTTTTTGTTTTCATTTGTGTCATCAATGCAATGTAAGACAATGTAATTTATTCTTTTCAAGTACCTTAAACACCTCTTGATTACTAGCCAATGAACAAGTCCAATGTTGTTAAAAAATGTAGAAATTGACTCCCACTACAACTACCATGTCAAGCCTTCTTCCAATCATGGAGTGCGTTAAACTTCTTGTTGTTGCCTTGTATGGAATTGTTGCCATATTAGTTACTGTATCTTCTTAAACCTGGGTGCTTGAGCTCTTATAACTTAAGACCGACATTAAAAAATATTGAACATAGATTGCACACATCGATGTGATTTTTTTTCAAAATATGTTGTAATTGAAATGTATAAGCCCAAGAATCTTTATTTATGTTTTTAAAAACTTAAAATCCAAGTATGTAGTGGATGTCTCCAAAATCTATCATATGGAATTCATTGTGCATAGAATTTGTTCCACATTCTTGAGTGTCATGAGATCCTTCTCGAACATCAACAAATTAACATAAATGACAATTACAACTTCATCATTTTTCAAACATAGACATGATCGGATTCTAATAATGTAAACTCATGACTTAAAACACACTTTAATGTCTAGAATTTTTGATACTTAAACCCATATAATGTTTTTACAATTTGTGGGCTTTGGCATAGTGTGGGGAATCATTTTTGGCATATCTAAAGTTCATACATGAATGCACAAGTTTTGTAAATCCTTTGTTAGATCTCTCACCATCTTCCACACCTTAGCATTATCCTCATATTTGAAATAATAAAATTTCTTTAACAATGATTCTATCACCTTGATCTATAACTTCTTCTTTTTTGTATATAAATTGTTAGAATGGTTAATATAAATGTGAATTTTATTTCTTTATATTTTCATTATGTTTGAATAATGAAATTGGTAGATGTTCATCATGTCTTAAATTTTATTAAATGGGATCATTTATTTCAAACCATGTTAGATAATGATAATGCAAGTGTATTGTTCTTAAATAATTTTGTTCAGTTTTTAAATCTTATATCAATTATGGTCTTTTCAAGATATTGAACTTCAAAAAGTACATATGAAAAATAGAAGTGAATATTGATTTTTGAATGCACACACAATACATTTAATCAACATATGTCATTAGAAGATTCATTGGAAACAAAGTTTGCATTCATATGTGTAATTTATTATGGAACAAATTTAGAAATTTAAAATACCATGTAAAAAAATTAAGAGTCCAAAAACACTATATGGACATATCTAATTGCATAAAACCTTTTATGCATTGTAATATTATGCATATAAATTACCACACATATTTAAGGCCAAACCATAAAATATTCAATATGATGATGATATATAACTTTTAACTACAAATCATCACTTGTGAAAATATTGGTTGTGATGTTCATTTTGGTTCAGCACCCTTTATGAAATGTCAAAGACAAGACAAAGACGCAAGGACAAATAATTCTAAGGATCTCACACAAAAAATTCAATAATGTATAAGAATTTTTAAAAATCATTTCTTGAAATTAAGTATAAGATGAAATAGGAGTAGAAGGATCACAATTTGCATTAATGAAATTGGAATGTGGTCCCTTTGGGACCTTTATTTATACTATCATATGGAACATTTAAAAACTCATTGACCTTTCAAAAAGCTTCACCAATTAAGCCTTCTATAAACTTCTATGAAATAATATTTTAATATTTTTTGTCGATTACATTTACTAAAAGCTTCCATCAAATATTCTTCAAAAAAATTTCTATCAATTATGTCTTCTAAAAGTTTCTATCAATTGTCTTTTTTTAAATGGAAACACAAATTACATATTCTAAAATTTTATATCAACTATCATTTTAGAAGCTTTTGCCAACTACATATTTTAAGAAAAATTATTAACTATTGTTTTAGAAGCTCCTTGAAACTTTCTATTTTTTTTTCAATGTTTAATGTTTATAAAACCAAAACCTCTACACATAAGATCTTCTTGATAAATTACATTTAGTTCATAGGCTATATCATGAGAAAATATTTTCATTTAATTTACCATTCAATGAAGAAATTTTTTAACTACCTTATTTATAAGTCTAAGTCAAGATTAATAGTTAGTGTAAGATTTTAAAAAATAAAATTGTACTTCATTTCAAGAGTAAAAGTGTCATGAAAATCAATACCATGGGTTTGACAATATAGGTTCTAACTTTTAACCACCAATTTGGTTTTGTAACATGTCATCGCTCCTTGAATAGTTGTTTTAATGTATAACACTCAATTTCACCCAATGGCTTTTTGACCTATTAATATTTGAACTCAATGACCTAGTTTAGTCTTAAGTGGGATATATGGTAGGGTACTGTTTTGTGACCAAACACTTAAGCACTTAGGGCAGGCTCCAAAGGGAGGGCTCTGTTGTTTTTGGTGTCCAAGCAAAATTTGAACCCCTTCTCTTGACACATCTGACACACTTACAATCCTTGAAAACCAATTAGAAATAAAAAAGTTACAGCCACCCAAAATAAAAGGGGTTCAGAACTCCAAAGAAACAAACTGACAATCACCACAAAGGATAGTTCCTAAACCTCCAAAAAATTCCTTATATGTTGCTTTGTTGCTATTAGATTTGAAAGATGATTTGTAAAACTTCAGGTCACACTCTTATAGCATTTTAAATAGTTTAAAATGAATAAGAAATAAAAAAGTTATGAGGTTTGAAAGTAGAAGGGGTCCCAGAAAAAAATCCCGTTCTGCAAGTTGGAAAACTTATTTTTCTTCTTGTTATTTTTTCATTAATCTTTTTCCTTTGCACTTTAAAAAAATGATTTCTTAAGCTTGAGGAAACATTCGCATAACATTTTAAATCAGTCAAAATGAAGCACATATGATGAACATATACATAAATGTTCGGTCATAAGCAGGTGATCGATGATAGGCCGATCTACCCTATAGGTTTTTGGGGGGTTTTATTGGTCAGGACTGATGCTGTGCAATTATTTGATTCTGCTTCTTTAAAATTTTCAAATTCAAAAACTACCAATTCCAATTTCCAAGAAAAAAAATTCGGAACCATAGAACTGACGGTTCTAAGCAACTATAAACACAAAAAAATCAACATTTTTCATAAAAGAATTGACAGTTACAGAATCATGGTTTAAAATTTTTCTTAAAAGAAATTTAAAGCTACGGTTCTATACAAAATTGGTCTCAAATAAATTTCACCCCGGTCAGGTAAGAGGGTATTATGACTGGACTGATAATTGATGAGTATCAATAGCACATTTTAATTACCACACAACATTGGTCACAACTCACAAAACATCCATCACAATTTTGGGAAAATATTCTTTTGTCATTAATAGAGTTATTGGTAAAGTCACCTTCTGTTTCACCCCTATCTCCTCTGCTTTCGCCCCCTATCCCCTCTTTCAGTGGTATCAGCACAGTAAGGAAATTTGATTAAATCTGGGTATGAAATGTCGAGTCTCAGCATTTAATGCACAAGGTTCGAGAGTAATTATACGAGTTGTATAGGTAGGAGCAGTAGCAGTGAAGGCGCTCAGGAAAAAGGGAAAAAGGAAACACAGGATGAAACTCGGTTTACCACCTTTGGGTCCTAACTATTTCCTTTTTAAAAAATTTCATTCTCAGTTAAGCGTTTGATTGCCTATTATGCCGAAACTGGCCGTTCTCACTCCCTAATTGCCTGACTTTACGGATAATTCTATTTTGTCCCATTTCTTCTTAGGAGGATATGCGTCACAAGATTAGTTTAGATTTATTTCCCAACCCTTTTGGTGGAGAAAAAGAAAATCAATAAGAAAATGCCAAATACATTGAGCACAAAAACAACTACATCTAAACACATAAGCAAATACAAAGAAAAAAAACCAAATAAATAAAAACATGTAACCAAATACGAAAAAATATGCAACAAAACACATCAAGCACTGACAAAATACAAAACAAATGAGATCACAAACAGAAACATATAAGGTACATTGAACAAAAGCTAGAACGCCAGATACATCAAAATATATAACCAAGTATGTGGAGCAAACCAAATAAATAGAAGTATGTAACCAAATACACGGAGCACAAACCACCTATTAAAGTACTAAGGAAATATATTGAGCACTAATCAAATATATAACAAAAAAACAGAGAGCACAAAGAAAATACATAAACGAATTTGACTTGTTTTGCAGTATTTATTGGAGTCCTTGGATCAGAATCAAAGAGTAGGATAATTCTTGAGTTGAACACTAGATATGCAATGTTGACAAAATTGTTGAACTTGTGTATATGGAACAATCAAGTCCACAACATTTTTTGGCTAGTATTGGCACCACACTGGTTCACAACTATGTTGATGGGTTTGGGCTCAACATTAAAAAATCAAATTCTTGGGCATTGCGAAGGTAGGTAGATAGGGAGATCATATATCGAATGGCCTTCATAGCCAGAGTCCAAGCAATGCAAATGTTACGCATTTGATATGGTATTAATGTATTTGGTTTTGTGTTCAATGTATTCGGCATTTGGATTTTTTTGTTTGGGGGAAGTGTAGGTAATTCAAAGGAAAGCTGCCAGGGCATTTCACTACCTCACATTTTCTTTGCTGACGTGTTTAATGTATAGATTTGCACACTGACTAAGTCTTCCTGCCTTCTGTAGATGAGTACCCTGGTACCTTGGTGAATTCAACACTAATTATATTATGTTCAGAAATGTCAAAATTTTCAAAAAATATTTCTTCCAAAGCAAAAAGTTGAGTAGGGGTATAGTGGGGTTTATAGGTGAAAATTGAGGGAAAGCAAAGGGTTAATGTATTTAATTTTTTTCTTTATCTCATGGATTTGTTTTTTTATTATGGGATGTTAGTGGGTATAAGGAGTCGATAATTAAATTAGATTGAAAAAAAAAAGCTATAAGTGGAGCTTTAAAAAAAAGGGAATGAGAGTCTAGGATTTTATTTTATTTTTTCCAAAAGGTTTTTTATTGGGTGAAGAGGGGAGGATGGGATAATTCGACCCCTTTTCAAAGGATTTTTTTGGGGCAGGATTGGGAAAGGTGAATTTTCTAGGGATGGGGACTAATCAAGGGTTATTTCTTGGGTGGTATGGGAGGGAGAAGTTTGGTCCTTTCTCAAAGTAGGAAGGTGAGGATTTTTTCAAGCATTTTCTTTTTATGGTGTGGGATGGAGTGGGTATTTTTTTTTTCTTTTGTGATACAATGACTTAATGGAAAGTTTTTGTCAAGAAAATATTTTGCAAAAAATAATATCATTTTTTTGGGCATGGAAAAATGTCAACACAATTTCTTAAAAAACAATCTAACAAAAAGAACAAACAATATCTCGTTTAAAATCAAACATTTTATGCATCGAACCAAAAAAGAAAAGAAAAAATCAATTTTCATTGTTTTGTGTGTTTAATTCTTTTTTATGTACATGAATTTTTTTTAAAACAAATAATATTAATAATATATTCGAGTGAAAATGAAAATAATGGTGAAATAGTGGGAAAATTGTAAAGTTTATCTATTAATATTTTTCAAATTTGAATTGAGATATTTAAGTATAAGGTGCATAATTAAAATTCATAAGATACCAAGGGTATTGATGTCTTGTTCATTATTAGACCATAATTTAGCTACCAAATCATAGATATAATCATTTATTGTGAAATTGTAGTCTATCATAGTCAAAATTATTTAAAATCAATACAAAATAGAAATTTTGGGTTAGGTTTAGGGTTTAAGTTAGGTCTTTGTCCAATATAAATATAACCCCATTTTATCGTCCATCAAAATTTTTAAAAACATTCTATAAAAATCTTTGATTCATGTATTGATGGTAATTAAAAGTATGCTTCCATAGTGTCCTATAGACTTTTAGTTCTTTTGATGTTAGCATCATAGTTAAGATTGAGTCCTTGTTGCTTGCAACAAACTAGGAGGAACTAAAGTAAATGGTATGGGGGGTCTTTGTGGAAAACATGGTATATCAATCACAATATCCTCTTGAGAAATATCATACAATGTTTTCCGCCTTGGACAATCTTGTTCATCTATTTAGTCACTGAAGTTTTTAAGGTAAACACTCCAATCCCTCTCTCCTAAACTCAACTGGTCCCTTCAAAAGCAATCTTATTAAGGACTAGAACATATACTCCTATCCCTGATGAATTGATTCCCATAGCCATTATTGGACAAACCCATTACACATGATTCAAACAACCATAGAACATAACATAATGCAAGAATTGAGCAATGAAAATACCTTTTTCCCTTCTTCATTTGAATACTATTGTCCCCAAGTATTTAGGTAGAATGAACTATCTAAATAATCCACTTAACAAGTTTACAAAGATGGAACAATATTTTGGATTCCCACAGGCAGATATTTCCCAGGAATAAACTACTCCAAAACAAGGTTTCAACTTTGGAGCTCCCAATTACATGGGTACTCTTTCTCCCAGCAAGCAATGCCAAAACAAACATTACAATGGACAACAGAAGTATTAACAGCAACAGCCCCACTTGCCACAGGGACCGTTTCTGAAACCCCTAGCGCCTTCATTATGTCCTTGAATTGACCCCTACATTTTAATTCTAAACCCACATTCCTTCTATCGAAACACATGTGCAACAAAAATTGCACGCTTCTAAGAAACAAAAATAGGTTTGCATTGAGGCATTCTTCCTCCACTTTCGCTTGCAAAACAGAAAAAACTCTAATCTTCTAAGAGATCCATCATTCAATCTCAAAGTGTGGTACTTAGCTCCCCTTAGAAGAATTCAGTAGCTCTTCAAATAGGTACAACCCAATTGCTCCATCACTTGCGTCCTTCAAAACCAACTTGTAAAACCTTCAAACTCCTTCCGCAATGAAGAGCAACTAGCCAAACATCAAATGTTGAACAATGATTTACCACAAATCAAGCTGTCACACAATAACTTGCAATAAACAAAATACAAAAGCAAGCAACAAGAACCTTTGCATCTCCATCACCCATCACTGTCAACTGCTAGCATTTTGTTGTGTACTAAATTGGATAGTTGATGACACCATCCGATTGCTTTAGGCTTTCATCCTTACCCAACTTTTCATCACAAGCACATTATGACAGTTATATATATACAAATAACCTAGAACAAACAAAATACGAAAGCAAAACAAGAACAACCATTGCAACTCCATCACCCCTCACCATCAACTGTCCACACTTTGTCGTGTACTGAATTCAGCGCTTGATGACATTGTGCCATCGCTTTAGGGTTTCATCCTTACCCAACTTTTCATCATAAGCATAATATGGTGATTATATGTATCATCCAAAGTATCATCCAAAACAAGAGCATAGGCCTGCATAGAGCATCGACAACATGCACAGCACATGAGCTCGACCTCCTGGAGACCCGCAGTGTGCTCTGTTTCTACCCTTTGAACATCGGTCATTGCGGCGTTGAACACGGGCATCGGTCTCAAGTCGTAGAAGGACCAGTCCGCCGACGTGAAAAGAAAGCTCTCAGCTTCCTCAGCCATCGTTGTCCCCTAGGCGTTGCCTCCAGCAGCAATTGAACGAGTTTGATGATAACAACCAGAGCAAAAGCGACTCCAAAAGCGATCGCCAAAGGCCAGAAAAAGTGGCAGACTGTAACAGCCACGACTTTACCGACAGTGGCAAGTTTAGTGGCAACGACCGAGAGATGAGGAGATAAAGCCGTGAGCATCGTTTGGGCTTGGGAGTGCGCTGCTGCCAAGGCCTGCATCGTGTGAGGCGCTGACAAAATCTGGTATACCGCTGCTGGAGCATGGACTTGCCCTGTTGCCACGGTGTGCATGCCAGCTTTGGCAAGGGTTGCACAAGTGAAGTGCAAGGAATCTTGGACAGTGGCAGACTGTAGGGTTACAGAAAGTTGAGCGAGTTGCTCTGGAGGAAACAAGTTGACTGCGACGGCAGAAGCACCGATGACAGAAGCGCCGATGGACGCAACAAATGCAAGTCCAGTTGCCGTCCCAGCACCCCCGAGGGATGCTGAAAGACAGGAAAAAATCACATTGTCTGGCATGGTCGGAGCAGGATGGTTGAGAAAGCCTTCAAGTTCGCTTCTCCTCTCCGGACTGATGGTGCGGTGCGCTGAAAAATTCCTGATCAACCTCCTGAAAGTTGAGTCCGCGTACTTCCAACAGTTGTCGCTGATGAGCGAGTAATCAGGACTGTGCTCCTTCAAAATCGCCAGCAAATCCCCCATCCCAATCTCCCCGCAATCTTCCACTTCCACGGGGCCGTGCTTGATCTCTGCGCCATTGGTTTCCGAGCTTTCCACTTTTGAAATCTGGATTTTCCCCGTAAATTTCTCTGCCTGGATAAGCTTTTCCCGGCCTCCTACTCTCACGCGAAGCCGAACGAGATCGTGCAACAGGTCCATGCCCCTTCCGCTGGGCTGGAAGGGCTGCCTGTAGTGACCTATCTCGAGCACGGTGATAACCACTCCATCTGCTCCTAATTCTTCAAGGTAGCTATCAACGATATATTCGCCGCGTTCTGGTACAGAAGAAGGCGACGACCCCTGGCAACTATCGGACTGGACGGAGCCCATGTTGTGTCCGTTCTTGTGCAGTAAGGATGCGAAGTGTTGGACTACCTCTGAACTGAACACTGTCTGTTTGAGAGTGGAGAGGAGAGGTGACACCGAGAGAATCTGATGGAGAGGAGAGACTTGAGAGAAGGTAATGGATGGAATTATCTTGTGCTTGCCTCTTCCCCATTCCAAGCAAAAGTTAATTTTAAAGCAAGGTGATAGAACCTTCTACAGGGACAAGGAACCTTCAAGGAACCCATTCTAGTTGCATTCTTTTTTTCTTTTTTTTTGGGCTAATGTTGGGCTCTCAATGTTTTCTCTTTCCTCATTCGCACCCACTTGTAATATTACTTTTTTCAGTCTCATGTTGCCCCATTTGTCCAGAAAGAGCAGAAATAAACCATAAACTCTGAAGTAAACGATACGCCACCGCTGACGGAGTGGAGGCAGTCGGTAAAATTATTATCCGATTTTCTTTAAATATTTAGGCCTATAAAGTTTTAAAGGGATTACAATCAAACGAGCCACTAGGGGCCCACCAGCCCCATTTTGGTCGGAGTTATGATTTATGATGCAATTGGTGGAAATTTTTCTTGCAAAAGGCTTTTCCGACAAGAAAATGCAATGTGGGAGTGTCGATAATGACTATCACAAAATGCACATAGAAGAAACAAATGAATATTTCAATACAATTTGTGGCATATATCAATGTTATTTGGTTTTATTTAACTGTCAATATCATTCTCATGTTGAGGATATACACACTTAATAGTGACAAATAATGATTTACTAACAAATGTCAATATCTCATCAACATCACCAATTTATTAAAGGATGTAATGTTTTCAAGAAAAGGATTCAAACTCAAAACTGTGAGGAGGTCAAATTGAAAAGCTACCTCCAACTAGAATTGAGTTTTTTAGCTTATTGATGTGATCTTTTAAATTTATATATATTAATGCAAGGTTTTTTTTAAAAAAACATTTGTAACAAATCATAGTATTTTGTTGATAGTTATTTCCTACTTGAAATGATATTTCCATTTACTATGTCTGAGGTAAAAGATCTTTTAGTCAGATGTGGTATATATAAAAAATGATAAAATTGGTGCCCTTTAGTCCAAAACATAGATACATGTACTATTTATAAATCTTCACTTGCATACAATCAACATTTGGTAAGAGGCAATAACCATAGCAATTGGTGAAGAACATATTATTTACCAATGGCAAAATAAATAGTCATTTCTTTTTCATCTTAACATATGCCATTATCACATATGGCATCCATTCATTAATTTAAAAAATATTAAAAATGCTTAAAATGTATTTATTTGGAAATTAAAATAGTTCATATGATAGTTTCTCACTGATGACATTCAACAATAACCCCAGTAGAAACCACTTTTTAAAATTATATTTAAATTTACCATGCATATCACAGAAACATGTATAATTTTTTTAAAATTAATTATAACAAAATATTTTGTATTATAACTCATGTAGTTTAATTCATCATTCATGGATGAAAATGATCCATTTGCCTTCATTTTTATTCCTTTCAATTTGAGCCCTATGGAGAGATGTTCCACTTCTTGATCTCAAAGTCAATCCCCATAATCTCAACATGGGAATGATATTGGCAATTAAATAGATCCAAATAACTTTGATATATGCCACAAATTGTATCCAAATATTCTTTTGTTTCTTATATGTGCCTTTTGTGATAGTCATTTTTGTCACTCCCACATTGCATTTTTTGTTGCAAAGGCCTTTTGTAAGAACATTTCCACCAATTGCATCAAAATTTCCTTTTATATTAGCTAAAAATAAATATCATCCCACTCCCGTGCATAAACCTTTCAAAATACAACTTCCAAATTGATGTAATGTTTATTGCTTACATGTCATCAAACCAATCTTCAAGTGTCATTTATAAGTTTCCATCTTTCTATGGATAGGTCCAAGATTATTTGGAATCTAGGATTTTGTCAAATCTATATACTTGACCTCCCATTATTACTAACCCAAAATAGTTATCTAAATTATTCATAATCAACTTTTATGCCACTAGTAAAAAAAAAATCCTTGTAAGACTCATGAGGTTCATTATTTCTTTTCCTATTTTTATCCATACTATTGCCCCAACACTAATACCATTATTTGTAATTACTAATAGTTATGTTGTTCTTACATGTACATTGGACATGTGAAGAAAGTGACTGTAGGTTTGCAAATATGTAACCCACACCCCAACTTGGCAAATGGGATAACTTAGCAAAGTTTTTTTAAGTTTCCTTAGTTTCTTTATTCACAAAGTTTTGTGGCCACCTCCAGATGAAAGTGTTTTTATTAATTGTACAGCATGAGGTGGTTGGGTCATTACCACCCAAAACAATAAACACAAAACAATGAATCTTTCAAAAGTGGGCGCTTTGTGTTTTCATACCTTGAGACCAGTTGAGAGTCATTAGAAGTTGCAACTTGCAAGTAGGGTGTGCTGAAATCTTTTTTTGGCCAATATGGATTATTGGCACCACGTTGGCTTGTGCAGGCCAAGGCAAATTGACCCCCACATTAGGATCTTGGCAAAAACCTCAAAACCCAGTTAAATTACTTATATCATCTCCATAGACTAAATTGGGTCCCTGAATCCAAATCTATAATTTCTGGGGCCTGAAGTTCAATATGGCCATTCAAATGGGTTTTGTGATTTTTATAATGATCCCAATACGGGGGTCAATTCATCCTGTTTGGCTGGTGAATAACTCAACCTGATTGCAGATGTTAGACCATACCTTGACACTTCTTGACGGTATGTCCGCCAAATCAAATAGTGGGTACACCACATGTAGGTTAACATGTGGATTGTGGATGTTCATAAAGTTTTCGCCCCATCTGACATCCCAGGTCCAACAGTGTTTGTAACAATTGTAGGCATCTTGTAGTCGTGCAATTTCAACTTTAGTATTATGATCATTTAATTAGCCACATTAGTTTTAGCGGTATGCTCCAAATAGGTGAAATTATATCATATTCAAAGTACCTAGCAATTATGTAATCTTATTTACAACTATTTTTTGTAAAAGTTATTTCACAAATTTTTCTTAATAATTCTAATATCTATATACAAGGACACAAAAAGCATTGTCTTAAATATACGTGTGATAGATCATCAAATCTGTTTTAGAGTTCCACCTTGTTGAAGGGTAAGTTCCAACTAAGCTGGAGAATCCCAAAGATAGTTGCAAACATTAGAAAATTGGCATATTGATTATCATCATGACTACTTTTAATCTGACTCTCAATTTAATGTGTAGATCAGTGTTGTGCAAGTATTGGATTTTTTACTCACACCAGACTGGTCCTGGTATGTCTTCAAGGCAGTTTGAGAAACTCTAAACCCTACACAATGCTAAGACATATGTATCATAGTGAACCAACAGAAGCATGCAACCAATAAACATTAGTTGCCACCTTTATTGTTCCACACCTTCACCTCTTTCTCATTACGCATTACCTTCACCGTTAAAAGGCCATACCCAGGACCTAGGAATGGTGTGCATACAGATTGAAGCGCCTAGAGTAGAACACAATACGAAGACCTCAATGAAACAGTGCGAAAAACCTTAAGTCCTAAGTATCAATTGCAGAATAATGGAGGAGAAGACCAGTCTGGTCTGTTACAAACTGGGGCATAGCATATGTGAAGACCAGTGGGTATGTTACGACCCTGAATATTGGCAAAACCTCATACTGGGGTGGTATGGTTTTTAATACCAAGGCTCATACCGGAGTTGATGCCTTGGCCTACCCCTATACAGCCACACAACACTGGTGTAGATCCCCTAGGTACATCTGTTCTTGCTATTTTACACACCCACGTCAATAACTACAGATGATACATTTTGGAGTCCGGACACTCTCATGAATACTAGGTGTCTACCAAATCATCACTGATTGAAAACAAATTGGTTTGTGAGCATGCCCTTTCCTTTGAGAAATATGTTTAAATTTGATGGCAGAAAATTCAATCTCTAGTGGCATAGATAGATCAAATGACATCAATTTACCCTTCACTTAATTTTGAAAAAAAGAAGTTTCTAGCTGTGCTAATAATGAGAAACGAGTTTGGAAAAGTGTGGAGTGCAGCCTAGTTTTAATACTTACCAGCAAAAGATCAAAACTAGTTTTCTCAATATGGTATTTTCAGTATCTCTGACCTTCAGTATGAGGAAAATATGCTACTCAGATCAATTGAATTCTGATTAGAATCCCCAATAGAATTCATGAAAATATATGTTATATTCAAGAAAAAGTGAGCTAAAGCTGGTCTCAACAAACTGCTTCCTTTCATACATGAAAATCAATACATAAATATTCTTTTCCAAATTAGAAAACAAACTATGAGGAAAATGACTATACTTTTGAAAACAACATTATGAGCATGGTAAAGCCCCACGATGAGGTCTTTACACTGTGTAAAGAATTATGTTTACCAGAAATTTTCTTTTACTTCAAGACGAATTGTACAAGGTGAAGTTAAAAAATGGAGCGGATAATACAAGACAGAGTTGTCAGATAAATCAATGTATCTTTGAAAGCTAATTAAGATATCTTTAGCTACAAAGATTTAAAAAATCAGAGTGGCCTCCCAAAAAACGTAATGCCTTCCCTCAAAATGGATGCAAAAATTTTGCTATATAACAGGCCCTCAAAATACACTAAATTTTTTCCTGTAATCTTCAGATCAAAAAATAACTTTGGTTTTTAGTTCTGACAAATGCAAAACTTAGTTTGGGTTAGGATTGATGATTTAATCAAATTGACAGATGGCATATTAACTTAGTTCGGATTAAATTTTTGGACAAAATAAAAGTCTGTGAATGTGTGTGCAGCATTTAATACCTTAAAAAACATAAGGTTCACTTGGCAGCCTGACAAATAGGATAACTTAGCAAAGTTTACAAAGTCTTTCGTTATTCACAAAGTTTTGTGCCCACATCCAAATGAAAGTGTTCTTATTAATGGTTGGGTCATTAACACCTAAAACAAAAAACACAAAACAATGCATCCTTTAAAAGTGGGCTCTTTGTGCTTTCATACCTTGAGACAAGTTGGGAATCATCAGAAGTTGCAACTTGCAAGTAGGGTATGCTGAAATCTTTATTGGCCAATATGGATTATCGGCACCAAGTTGGCTTGTGAAGCCCAAGTCAAATTGACACCCACATTGGGATCTTGTTAAAAACCTCAAAACCCATTTAAATTACTTATATCATCCTAGACTAAATTGGGTCCCTGAGTTTAAATCTATAATTTTAGCCCAATTTTTGACCTAAAAATTTATGTCTACTCACAAAAAAGAAAAATGCCCTGCAAAAGGCACCTAGTACCTTAGAAAGACCCTAGAACCTTGGCCAACTCCACACTAGTTATATTATTTTCAAATTTTCAAAAATTATTTCGTCCAAATCACAAAATATTGTGAAAAAAATATTGAATCCTTAGGAATATTCCATTTGTTGAATTCGATATTTCAGAATTAATTAATTATCGGATGGACATGTGTTGAAATGGCCAGGGTACTGCGGTATGTAGTGGGTTCCACAGTACATGGCACATCCCTCTGCCTGCAACCGCTTACAAAGATATTAGATGCTCACCATAAACAATTTTGAAAAAAGTCATTCATTGTTTTAGCGTGTTTATTATTAATACATGCGAAGCAAAGTCACGGCAGGTTCAAAGATGTGCAACCCGCGGCCAGCATTGCTTTAATAATACCTTGAGACAAGTTGAGAGTCATCAGAATTAGCTGCAACTTGCAAGTAGGCAGGGTATACCGAAGTCAAGGCGGGCCAATATGGATTACCGATACCAAGTTGGCTGGTGAATAACTCAACCTGAGTGCAAATGTCAGAGCATGCCTTAATACACTTGTTGACTTATGTTGCCTGAGTGGGGTACCACATTCAAGTTGACAGGTGCAGTTTGGACTTTCAGCAAGTTTTTGGCAGAAAGTTCAGAGAGTTCTGATGTTTTTCTTCCTATTCATGTTCCTCCTCCCCTCCCCCACCAAACTCCCCACCCCCTACTCTTGCAATCAAAAATTAGACATACACTCAAACTTGCATTTTAATGTTTGCTTATTTCTCGACTCTTTAAAACTTTTATGTTGTGATTCCAATTATACACCTTAAATCCCTAATGGATGTGCTAGGAGACTTATTTGAAAGTTATTGTGGAATTGGTCCCTCACATCCCTCATAACTATTATGAACCAAGCTTGAACGAACTTTAACCTTGCACAATTCTAAGTTATTATTTGAGTTGTTCTCTCTATCATATTTAAAGATTCTTTATCTTTGTTATTCATTTTTTTTCTAAACTCTTCAACTAGTGCCTTGTTCATTAATAAAACACCTAAATATTCATCAAATATCACAAGTACATTTGACATTGAGTAATCTAGTAATGGCTCTTTTGCCTTTCGTGTATTTAGCAATAGTTGTGGCATCCGAAGTTGTGCAAACTCATTGTCTCAAGTGTTAGATTTGGAAACTTTACAATTCTACTTATAGATCAAAAGTAGGATCATCTAACTTGACAACTACTTTGAATTGTTCGTCACCATCTTTTACCTTGGTAGGACCATGGGGTATTTCAACATAATAATAGTGTTCAACTTCTATAAAATTTATAAAAATATGGCCCATTATTGATCTTTCTTTCTTTCTTTCTTTTTATTTAATGTCAATACCCGGACCAGAGAGATCCATTTGACGACAATTACATAGTTGACTTGAGCAAAACACTCCTATTGTCTAGGCAAGAAACTAAGTACAAAGCTATCGCTTTCTGATTAGCTGACTGCATCAATTCAGGAAGTAAGCTGCACGGTGTCAATTGTTTCCCTAACTGCTGAGTAAACTTGCAACGAATGTCATGGTGAGCAGGGCACACTAATAGTAAGTGGTCTTCATCCTCAACAGCTCCTAGAGAACATAGATGACAAGTCCTATCTCTCCTCAGGACACTCTTAGGCTTTGCATGCCTGCCACACTCTACTTCCAAACGATGGTTCGAACATCTGAACCTTGACAAAGATTGCCTGAGCTGAACATTTGTGATCACTTGCAAATACCTTTGATGTGCATATGAGTATCCAGATTTTGTTGTGCAGCTTGTGTTCATCAGTTGGTATGTACATAATCTGCTACTTTTGGTTCTGGCCTGTTCACCATAAGTGGATTCTAGGTAAGAAGCATGTGCACTTGCTATAGCACACTTGATATTAGCATAGAGAACCTCAACACCTTGGTCTTTAAGCCACAACTGCACGTTCCGGAGCCAACATTGTTGGTTATCATTGATCATGCTGAGCATCTGAATCTGGGTCTGGTAGGCATTGTACAACAGACGATCGGCTGTGGATTTCCGTAGTCTGTCATAATACTTGAGAGTTTGTTGCCACCAAAAATATTCTAATGGATACCTTCCAAACTCCCCCAACACAGCAAAAGTGCTTGTTGTTTTATTGACCCCTAATATTCCTCTCAAGAACATTCTATGTACTTGTTCTGCTTGTTGCAACCCTTTCGCCCTTGTACAACCTGTCCACACCTCGCATGCATAGCTCAGTATTGGGCATACCAGTGAGTCGAACAACTGGCACATTACTTCCGGATCTGTTATGCTCAGATCATTGCATCTGCGGCGTAATGCAAACAGCGCCTTCTTCCCAACAGTAGTCAATTTAGCTATGGCTATTGTCATACCTTTTGTACTATGTAATTCTAAGCCCAAATATCTAAATGATTGAACCCGCTCAATGGTTGTCCCTCTGTATGTGAACTCTGGCGCTACACTGCGGTGTTTCTCAAACACCACCACCTTGGTCTTGCTCACATTGATGACCAATTGTCGGTCAACACAAAACTCAGACAAAACATTTATTTGTTTCTGCAACCCTTGTGGGGTTTCTAACATCAATGCCAAATCATCGGCATACAGCAGTAATTTGACTATTATGTCTGCGAGCTGTGGCGGGGTATCGCCCTCAAGTGCATCTAGATGTTTCTCAAGTCCATCAAGGTACAGTCCAAAAAGCAGTGGACTCAGTGGACAACCTTGTTTGACCCCAATGCCACATGGGAACCGAGCTGAGAGCCCTTCTATTGGATGCATAACTCTGACGTTATCTTGGTTATACATGCTCTGTAGACACTGCATGAAGCGACCCACAATTCCCAGCTCATCTAGCACTTGCCATAGCAGATCACGGGGCACTGTATCAAAAGCTTTGCGGAAGTCCACAAAACAGCAATACACCTTTTTGCGTTTGTGAATGTTCTGTTCAATGAGCGTTCGCAAAATGTACAGGTTATCCGTGGCGCGAAAATCTTTCCTAAAACCAGCCTGTCCCCTGGCACGTATGCCCCTCACTTCTGCCCAGCTACTCAACCGTGCCTCAAGAATCATGGCAAACACCTTAGCTAATACAGGACCCATTGTGATTCCCCTGTAGTTTTCAAATTGCAAGGCATCACCACCCTTGTGCAATGCATGAATGACTCCAGTAGACAAGCTTGCTGAATAACCTTGTTGCAACAATTTGTTGAATACAATTTGTAGTGGTACATGCAACATATCGCCAGCATCAAGGAGAAACTCTGCTTTGATGCCATCTAAGCTAGCAGACTTGTTACGTTTGAGTTTCCTCATCACTTGCGCAATCTCATCTAAGGTTATGTCACAGTTTAATGTGTTGCAAGCATCATTTGCAAAAGGGTGTGACAAGTTCAAGACCACCTGATCTGTAGAGCTACCCTGTGCCCCAACTGTATTACTGGGGCATTGTCCTTCTAGTAGCTTCTGGAAGCCAGCAACCAAGTCTGTTTTGCTGATAACAACGGATCGCTCCTTGGTCTTGGAATATTGCCTCCAGAAGTTGGCTGGATCTATCTTTGCTAGTGCACACAACTGTCGCCCTTGCAGCTTCTTGTAAGTGCGTTTCTTACGACGTAGTAGCTGTTTAAGTTGCTTCTTCCACTCGTGTGCTAGATGGCTGTTAGGATGAAGTTTTACATATGCAGATACTTCCTTGTGCTTGCTACGACATTCAGTATCAAACCATGGTTGATGACGATGTTGTGTTGTACTGGTGCGTGCCGCAGGGCAGCCATGCACAGCTGCAGCGGCGTTACAAATGCAATCATGCAATAACTGCATAGCCATGTCGACATTATTTGTGTCACTCATCTGTGCTGTGCATTGGGCAATCTGCTGCTGTAGGTGTTGACAATACTGTGTGCACTTGCTAGCATCATATTTGAAACGACGGATGTCTGCACAAAACCCTGAAATTGTTGGTGACACATGTTGCCAAGGTAACTGCAAATTGAGTAAAAGTGGCCTGTGGTCGGAATCACCCCCTTTTCCACAGAATAGAGGGCATTTATGTACCACAAGTGATGTGGCACAATCAAACAGAGCAGGTGATGCAACCATATAATCCACAAGGCTGGCGCCGCCATTGGCAAGGCAAGTGCATTCCCCTGATTCATCGCCTGTGATCCTGCCATTGAGAATGAACAATCTCGAGGAGCTGCAAAGGTCTAAGAACTCATTGTGCCAACCTTTCAACCCCCCCTTGTCCGAATTATGTCGCTTAGGCAAAACCTCCGGGAAGTCATTCCCCAATGGCAACGTGTCAGGCATGTGCATTGCAAAGTAACGACAATCAACATAGTCATCAGCTACATTTGTCCTTACATTGAGATCACCAATGAGTAAAATACTGCCCCCAAGGTCCTGAATCATGCCGACCTCTGCAGCAATGCTATCAAACAAGCCTTCATTAGTATACGGGGACCCTTTGGGTGGAGCATACACTACAGCCAAAAACAACGGTGCAGCCCCTGAGCGTTGAAATTGTAGCCACAATCTAGTGCCATCTGTGCTCTGTTTCCATAGGGATACATAATCTGACCAGGAGTCATTTACAAATATTGCAACACCACCACTATGCTTCACTGTTGCTCTAACTGAGCTCATGTCAAATACAGGGCGTGGATTGTGCAAACATTGAAAACCAGGCATATGCAGTGGTGTTTCATCAGGGAACAAGTGTGTTTCAGTCAGTGCAACAACATCTGATTCATCAAACAATCTCTGTATATGTGAACTGGTACTTAGCTTTGTGTTTGTCCCCCCATGGATGTTCCATAGGGAGACTCGTAATGCTCTCTGGTCCCAGCCCCCCTAGTGCTGAGCTATGACTTTGGTGTCATTGATGTAAAGGTCTGCGCCACGCCAGTAAGCTTTCATCTTGTCCGCTTTGGCCTTCTCAAATAGATGCCATGATGCCCTCTTTTGCTCTTGCTGCTGTTTGGTCAAATCCTCCTCCAAGCCCCATTGGGTACCTTTCAGAATTACGCGATTTCGAAAGACAACTTTTCTATCCTCAGCTGTAGCAAAAGTAACAAGTACAGCTCGTTTGTGCGCAATCCCAGGTTTGGTCTCAGCTCTCCTGCTGATGGGCTGGCGCACTACTGCCACAGCCTTGATGGCTAGCTTCATCTGTCCTTGTAGAACCTGACTATTGACTTTATCTAGCAGTTGTTGTGCTGTCTCACCTTCTGTTTCGTCAAATCGTATGATACGTGCGTTGCAGGAACGTGTGGCGCGTTCCCTAGCCTCACCTTGGCTAACAAAGTTATCCATTTGTTTGCCCATTTTTTTCACAACGTCCACCCACTTTCCCCCTGACTCCTCCACCACCTCCTTAACAAGTTGTTTGGTAACCTCATTGTCATGATTGGCAATAGAGGCTGACTGTTGAGCTGCTGTGATACGTTCCAGAAATTTGTTGGTGACCTGTTCAAAGATCTGTTGCGACTGTGCAATTTGTGTTTCGATCTTTTTTTGAGCACTTTCAAGAAGCGTGTTGAACTTATCTTCGTTGTCATTTTGTGCCTTCTGGTTCTTCTCAGACTTCAAAGTAGGTGTTTCAAAAAAATGGTCAACAATTGCCAGATGTTGTTATACCTTTGTCTTTCCTGGTAAGCTATAAAACACGCAAACAGCTTGGGCTTGCTTGCTGTCAAGGCTCAAAACACACCTTAGACTACGAGGGTGAAACTGGGAGGGGTCGTACTCGGTCATCGTACTCCGAAAAAAAAAAAAAAAAAAAAAAAAAACCCTAAATCTGGCACGTCGCTGCTCAGGTCGAGCTCGCCATCGCTACTATGCTCGCTGCAACAACCTGCTGCTACAGTACATGTGTGCTGTAGCCGCTCCTCTTCCTCCTCTGCTCAAAGCTTTGACCTGTACCTCTCTCTGATCCTGATTCGCAGTGTCAGACTCTCTCCCTCACAGACAGAGCCAGAACACTCTAATCGAGCTTGCTGCTCTTGCTACTACGACTTCTACTACTACTACTACTCCTAGCTCCCAAAGAAAAGGAAAAGGAAAAGCAAAGAATCTTCTCCTTGTCCTTCGAGCATCTGTTCCGCCCTCGGGGCGTCTGCTCCGCTGCAACCACTCCGCCGCACTTCCCTACTCCGCCTCCTCCCTGAATCTCTGATCCTATCTTTCCTTTTTCCTGAGCCCCTTCGCTGCTGCTACATTTTCACTGCTCCTCCTTTGCTGCTCCCTCCACGCTTCCGACCCTTCCGTCTAAGTGACATCCAATATAATGTATCAAAAAAAAAAAAAAAAAAAAAAAAAAAGAAAAGAATCATTCTTGCTATATTTATAACCTTTCCAATTGCCAAAAAATGTCCCCAATGATGACTATGATGAGCTTGGTCATTTGATGTGTTTTCATCCTCTCCGCCTTTTTCATTGTATAAAAGATCTCCACCACATGATACCCCATAGGCACCTTGATATCAAATATGAACACAAGGTGACGTTAATGCCCCTACAACCTTACAAATATGTCATTTATGATGAGTAAAATTGAACTCCTTCAAACTAATTCATTGCATTGGTCTGTTGGGCTTTTGATTGGTCTACATGTAAGTAATAAACACTACATCCATTTTGAAGTTGTATTTTGAAAGGTTTATGCATGGGAGTGAGATGATATTTATCTTTAGCTAATATTTTTGAAAAAATTATGCAATTGGTGGAAATGTTCTTACAAAAGGCTTTTCCAACAAGAAAATGCAATGTGGGAGTGTAAAAAATGACTATCACAAAATGCACATAAAAGAAATAAATGAATATCTGGATACAATTTGTGGCATATATCAATGTTATTTGGATCTATTTAATTGTCAATATCATTCCCATGTTGAAGATATACTCATCTTAATAGTGACCAATAATGATTTATTAACAAATGTTCAATTTGGTGAAATGTTTTTTTAATTTATAGATCTAACATTTCTATAGATCTTGGCTGTACGTGAGCGACTCTTTCTTCATTGGCAGTTTCAAAAAACGATCCTCCATCTTCATTTCTATCATTCACAAAAACTAGACCCCTTGCCATTCTTTTTCCACCCTCTCTTTTCAACAGTAGGAATCAAACATTCAAATGGTTGGAATGTGAAGAAGACATGTGTGTGTGAATGTGTGTGTGTCTCTTTATGTCTCTATTTCTCGTGCGAAATAAATCCGAAGCACAAAAATCACAAATTTGTGTTAAAACATCTCTCTCTCTTTCTCTCTAGCAATTCTATTTTTTTTTCACAAAGCCCAGAGCTTTTTGATGACGAAAACTGAACGAACAAGCAAGCCAAGGGTAGCATCCTGCACCATAAACCCTAATTTTGCAATTTTTCGTTGGTTGCAGTTCCTGAACCTCAAACCCTAATTCTGCAAACCTTAATCGCTCCAACGCCTTTCTTAAAGTACCTACCTAGTTTAGGAAAAGGTTTGGATAGACCCTTCTAGGGTTAAAGGTGCCTCTCCTAAGGCCGATAGGCTGTGAGGCACAAACTGAAAAATCTAAAAGGTCCAAAGATAGGCCTTCTACTACTTAAAATCCTCTCATATTATATTTATTACAGCCCATGTAGGACCTCACATTATAGCATGTATGGTTAAGAGGAATTGGATAAGATTTCAACTCTAGGGTAAAGACCCGGGGTGGGGGTGTTACCAAAATTAAGGGGCCTACAATGGGGCAATAGTTGAGTCTGGCTCCACATTTTGGGAATGTCCACCACCCATTAGGCCTTATTCATTATAAAACATGAAGCAATATGTAGACCATGAGATGATAAAAATAGAAGCGATCATACGTGTACTATTTAGGAGCAAGAAAGACCTTATGCCTATAAGTAGGTGTAAGATCCCTGATTTGTTTTAGGAGGGTTATTCACACATACATATATATGGTGCCCTCCAAATACACTAGGTCCTTGCCCAAGACCTTGGGACCTCAAAGACGGTTATGGGTTCAAAACCATTGGCATAAAAGTGAAAGCCATGGCAACCCTCTACCGTTGAGCTTGATTTGTGAGTGCCAACAACTTGTTGGTTGAGTCTATTGTTGTGTTCCAAAAAAATAAAAGTAAATATAACACTAGGCATATGTGACGGATGAGGTCATTGAACATAAAACAATAGTTCCAAGTTAAATATGGTTTTGAAAGGGACATGCCAAAATACATCCAAGTGGATACATGTATGATGCACATGTCTTCTTAAGATGTTAAGTTGTAAAATACCTAAACTAGGGTTTAATATGGTTTTCATTATGCATTTTATTAATACCCCAAAAACTTACAATGGCAAATGACTTTCAAGACTCAACTAAAGTTTCAAAAGGGACATGCACAAGTGATTATACAAGCTTTGCCCACAATTTACAATCATCAAATGCATAAAGATTACAAGTTATCACATACATAATTAGTTAACTTAGACATCCCCAACTTATCAAAATCCCCTTCCAAGACCGTCTTTAACGACCATTTTGGAGGTTTGTCATTCGTAAGTGATGGCACATCTTTGCATTATCCCATTGCAACTAATCAAATCATTTGACACACAAAATGAGATAGCTTTGCCAAAACTCATTACATATCTCAATCAATTTGCATTGCTATGACTGGAGTTAGAAGACCAATTTAGAATTTTTTTTTCCAATTACCAATAAAAGAAAATGAAAATTAGCAAATATGCAACTTGCACATGCAATGAAGGTCACCTGATTTAACATAATGTTATTCTTAACACAACTTTTCAACACTTTGGACTATCTTAACACATTGATCATTTAACATCTTAACTCAAAAACTTTGACCAAACTTTCTTACACATTTCAATCTATGCTTCTACAATTCCCTTTTTCAAGAATTAACTATCATATGATTTATGAGAAAATAGTTAAAGTTTACATCTCGTTGAACAATGAGTTGATGAACAAAGTGATGTTGAATGTCAATATGTTTTGTCCAAACATGAGCATGATGACATGCATTTTTAATAATGACATGTTGTTTTGATTATTTATTGAAAATCATGGTTCACTTTTTTTTTTGGTTTAAAGCCAACTTCTACTAAAAACTTCATTAACCACAAAAAAACATAATGGTTTGTGGCTTGTGTGGAAGGCATATATTTTGGTTATATACATCATGGGGCAACAATGGTTTGATTCATGTTGCTTCACATCATAACACCTCCATACAAGGATTTTCAAAATTGATTTTAAAGTGTCACCATCACCACCCCAATTTAAGTCAAATAAATAAAAAATTCCTAGCTTTTTGTTTTCATTTGTGTCATCAATGCAATGCAAGACAATGTATTTTATGCGTTTCATGTACCTTAAAACACCTCTTGATTTCAAACCATGTTAGATAATGATAATGTAAGAGTATTGTTCTTAAATAGTTTTGTTCAGTTTTTAAAATTTTATATCAATTATGGACTTTCCAACATATTGAACTTCAAAAAGTATGTATAAAAAATAGAAGTGAATATTGATTTTTGAATGCACAAACAATACATTTAATCAACATATATCATTAGAAGATTCATTGGAAACAAAGTTTGCATTCATATGTGTAATTTATTATGGAACAAATTTAGAAACTTAAAATACTATGTAAAAAAATTAAGAGTCCAAAAACACTATATGGACATAACTAATTGCATAAAACTTTGTATGCATTGTAATATTTATGCATATAAATTACCACACATATTTGAGGTCGAACCATAAAATATTTAATATGATGATGACATATAACTTTTAACTACAATTCATCACATGTGAAAATATTGGTTGTGATGTTCATTTTGGTTCTACACCCTTTATGAAATGTCGAAGACAAGACAAAGACACAAGGATAAAAATTATAAGGATTTGACACAAAATTTTCAGTAATGAATAAGAATTTTTGAAAATCATTTCTTGAAATTAAATATAAGATGAAATAGGAGTACGAGGATCACAATTTGCATTTATGAAATTGAAAAGTGGTCCCTTTGGGACCTTCATTTATACTATCATATGGAACATTTAAAAACTCATTGACCTTTCAAAAAGTTTCACCAATTAAGCCTTCTATAAGCTTCTATTAAATAATATTTTTATATTTTTGTCAATTACATTTACTAAAAGCCTCTATCAAATATTCTTCAAAAAAGTTCTATCAATTGTCTTTTTAAAAATGGAACCACAAACTACATGTTCTAAAATTTTATATCAACTATCATTTTAGAAGCTTTTGCCAACTACATTTTTTAAAAAAAATTACTAACTATTGTTTTAGAAGCTTCCTTGAAACTTTTTAATTTTTTTTATAATGTTTAATGTTTATAAAAGCAAAACCCTTACACATAAGATATTCTTGATAAATTGCATTTGGTTCATAGGCCATATTGTGAGAAAATATTTTCATTTAATTTACCATTAAATAAAGAAATCAAAAAAACTACCTTATTTATAAGTCTAAGTCATGATTAATAGTTAGTGTAAGATTTTTAAAAATAAAATTGTACTTCATTTCAAAAGTAAAAGTGTCATGAAAATCAATACCATGGGTTGGACAATATAGGTTCTAACTTTTAACCACCAATTTGGTTTTGTAACATGTCATGTCTCCTTGAATAGTTGTTTTAATTTATCACACCCGATTTCACCCAATGGCTTTTTGACCTATTAATATTTGATCTCAAAGACCTAGTTTAGTCTTAAGTGGGATATATGATGGTAGGGTAGACCATTTTGTGACCAAACACTTAAGCACTTAGGGCAGGCTTTGTGGAGAAATTTTGTACACACGCCTTCTTTTGGCGTTTGGAAAGCCAGTGGAGAAATTGTGTACACACGCCTTTTTTTAGTGTTCGGAAAGCACGGGGAGAAGTTTTGTACATTTGGAGAGCACCTTTACATCTTTGAATGTGATCAATACCTCCTAGAAAAAAGAGTGTGTATCTTAAACCACTTGTTTTGTCGATTTCGGAGGTTAACCTTGTTTTTGAGTGTTTTGGAATCTCACTTCAAGTGTATGAAAATGCGCAAGTCACTTACAAAATGAAACACATGAATCGAAGCCCATTGAAATAACACACAAATTCTAGAAACCTCCCTCATGTTCTATTGCACTACAACCATTATTTGGTTGATGCTCGGGAATGACACCCAAATTCTAGAAACTTCCACATGTTCTATGTGTGTGTTGCACCATATGTTCTTCATTTGGTTCATGTTTGTGAACAAATGATAGATGTTAGTTGTAAACATGGGGTTATGCACATGACACACACCCTTTTGGTTCAACACTAGTAATAAGAAGAAAGTTCTTTGGACCTATTTTGAAGCTTCAAACTATTGCATAAGCCCTTTTCGAATGTTACAAGATTTGGCTAATAAGAAAATGAAAGAAAATTCAACCTTGCAATATTCAATTCAATTCGATTCAATTCAATTAGCTATGTAATTGTTTAAACTACGAAAAACTTGTGCACAAAAAAAAAAATGCTAAATTCAGAACTTCTTTTGAAAGTTGAATTGTTTGTGAAAGGAAAAAGGGAAGGTGATGAGAGATGAGAGAGATACTCTTTCGAGGTATGAATGCAAAGGTCATCTTTGAAGAGAAATTAGTGTAATGTAAGTTTGATACATAGAGCGGGCCAGTTGCATCAAAGGTAATAAAAAAAAAAGATGGGAACTTATATTATAATCTAACAAAGAATACCACAAATTTTATTATTTTTTTTTTGTGGCAAAACAATTTGCTATGGAAAAACATGGTTTTTTTTTTCTTTTCAATGAAAAATGACTTTTGTAAAAGCAAAAAATAAAATAAAAATTGCCACTTTTGTGAAATTTTTAAAAAATGAAGAATTTATGTATATCCCAAAGCATAATGGACATATAAAAAAATTCATAAATAATAAAGTTTAATAAATAAACACTAGCATTCAAAAGAGAATTTGAAATGCACATTTCGTGTTCCATTTTGGCGGATTTGGTTTGAGCGCAAAAGCTTTGGCTTCTTGTGTGTGTGTGTGTGAGAGAGAGAGGATGGATGCGATGGCGGGACGCTGCACTCCGCCTAGTGCAGCAAGCTTGGCAACTGCGTGGTGCAATGGATTGCAGAGCTCCTGTGTTCACCTTCAGTCCAGTGTTGAGAAGCTTCAAGCCTCTGTAACTCAGCGTTGTGTCAATTCGATTCCAAGTAAGAATGTGTGTGTGTGTGTGTGTGTGTTTTTTTTTTGGGGGGGGGGTTTCCGTTGTCCACCATCACATTCATACACTCTTTCTTTCTTATCTATGTTACGCAATTTCTTCTTCCTGCCATGTTTTTTATCTGTGTGATTTCTTCAGAGGAAACCTTGAGAACAATCGTTTGGTAGCAGCGTAAATAAGTTTTTTAGAGTTTTGAGAGTTGTTCTCTTTACGATTTTGTTTTTAGGTTCTTTTGGGTTTTTTTTTTTTTTTCTGAGGTTTGTTTCCACTCAAGATTTG
This sequence comes from Sphagnum tenellum, assembly GCA_963921925.1. Classification (NCBI taxonomy): domain Eukaryota; kingdom Viridiplantae; phylum Streptophyta; class Sphagnopsida; order Sphagnales; family Sphagnaceae; genus Sphagnum; species Sphagnum tenellum. The sequence continues at coordinate 5,140,807 of OY998159.1, forward strand.
ACTGTAATTCGTGAAAAAAAAACTGCCAGAATTTAAGGAGTCTAGGATTTTTCCTGGCAAAATGCAAATTATTTGTAGCAGAAAGAAATTGTAAGATCTCCAGGAACATGCAAGAATTCAAAATGCCCTTGCATTTTGTGAACAATGTATTAGTAGTTTGTTGCTGAATTTTGATTATTGGATATGGAAAAAGCCCTGGAAGAAAATCCCCACACTGTTTTGCTCCAACCCTAAAACTTTAAACCCTAGTTTGTTCCTTCATCATAGATTTATTTTCTGTTTATTTAAAGAGAGCTAGGTGTTAAGGACTTTTGAGTTCAATGACATACTATTTATCAAGCACTCTCAGTTTATTGAAAGCGATATCTGTTAAGAACTTTTGATTTCAATGAGATACTACTATTGATCAAGCATTCTTGGTTACAAGATCTGCTGCTGAATGTGAAAATCTACTGACTGTATGGAATGGTCTTTTTTTTTGTATCAGGTTCCAATTTTGCTTCATTCTTGGAGGATGTGAATGGTCAAGTCTCATCTGTAACAGCTGATGTAGAATTTCTGGAGGCGATGACAACTGACACTCTATCCTTTGAAGAGCTGCTTGCTAATTGCACAGAGTTGTACAAGCAGACAGAAGCTGGCATTTCTGTACTTGAAACACAGCTGGTGCAATATGGATATATACCTGGTAGCCAACAAGTCATAGACCCAAAACATGCTTAACCTTTTTCCTCATAAAATGAAGGATGCATAGCGTTGCGTTGTTTGAAATGAAAATTTCTTTCTGTGTATGGTTTTATTTGAAATGGTGATTTTTATTTGACCCTAAACCCTTAACCCTTATGTGGGTGCTTTTGTGCAGTAAAAGCTGAAACTCCAAGGTTCAAGTTGGAGATGTTGGAAGAAGGTTTAATGCACCAAGGAAAGGTGTCACAAAACTTGGATGAATCTTCACCAACAAAAGTTACAACTTTCTGTCCTCTACCTACTGAAGACAGTGCAGCAACCCCTTTGCCTTTGCCTTTTGCTCTGTCCAGTAAATCAAATGTGAAAGAAGACTTTGGTGATCTAAGCCCCTTGTATCCTTTTCAGTGCTCATTTTTAAACAGCTATGTCTTCTTGCTGTGATTAACAAGTAGAAACTGTGGAAGAATTGCTGCACATTTTTTGAATGAAACATTGGATTAATGTCTAGAACTGATGCAAGCATGCACAACGCCAAAGGAAAGGCTAAGAGTAATTGATTTTGATAAAGAGAAACTTGCCTTTTTTCATTAGGAGATTCCTTAACTAGCAGCAGGTCCAAATTAAGCCTTGAAGAACTAGGCATATCAGCTACATCTCTCTCAGCATTAGCCAGTTCAGGTTGGCACTAACTCCATTCAGAAATGTGCTTTTGTTGTGAGCTGATCAGGATTAATTGCTTGGTCTGGGGAATGTGCTACTGGCTAGTATAATTGCATCCTTTTCATCCACCCACATATAGCATATGGAGCTGCTTAAAGCCATGCAAGGCCTCCCTCACTGCAGTCGTTAGGTGACCCATATTTATATAGTAACCCAAGGTGGAAAATGATGTTTGGCAACGCTGGAAAGAATGGTGTTGGAGCTTCAAACATGGGCACTGTACAAATGAAATGTGCTTGCATCTTCTGATCAGTGAGGACTGGGGTCCTGTAGTTTTATTAGATATATGGAATTTGCTAAGGGTTCTTCTGATTCATATGCAGTTGTGTGATATGTGTGAATTTTAGATTCACCTGAGGATGGGAGCCCTCTTACCACAGCACCTGAACACAAACCCTTTATAGAGACACAAGCAGATGAAGACAAGAGCAATTTGAGGTAATCTTTTGTCAACAGCACTCCTTGCTTGTCTCTAGGGGGTCAACTTGGGTGTTGAACTGCAATAACAGTCCTGTATGCCTTTGACAATTGCTGCAGCAGTACAAGCTTAACGTCCAGTAACCCTTCTTGGACTCAGAGTGAGAATGAACCAAAAAATCTAGCTGCAGCCAGTAGTCTGCCAAGACTTGCATTTGCTGAAGATGAGACTGAGAAGCTCCCTGCAGCCTGTGTGAGCTCATCCCCAGTGGCTTTTCAAAATACCAAAGGTACACTCCAGACACATGTTGCGACAGAAACTCAGTATGTTGGGAATTGAACTCCACCCACTGCCAGGAGCTGATGAAGTCAAGGGGGCTGTGATGGTAGCCAGTCACTACCGTATAGGTTGCTGTTGAAGGTCTCTGAACATGCTTGTTGTCACTGTTGTTGTTTAAACTGCTTCCAATTTTTTCCCTCTGTTGTTTAGGATTGGATTTTCCTCTTTTGCCTGTTTGCTGATATGCTATCAGAAATCTCTCATTATCTGGTTGTCTCTCAATTCTTTTCACATGGGCTTAAGTTCTAAGAATGGAGAAGTTCTCAATACTTCTGAAAATATGATTTGCAGTCACTTGGTGGATGTTCAGTATCCAAGTAGTGACCAGCTGGTGTCTTCAAGATCTCTATCTTCCGGGTGCAGAAAGCTTATTGAGCCACCTCTTTGTTATTGTTCATTACTTCAAACAAATGAGTCACTAGTCACTACCATACATGTTGCTGCTGAAGTTTTCCAAACATGTGTGTGACTGTCACTGTTCAAACTGCTCCTAAGATTCTTTAGAAAAATTTTCTTTCTTTAGGGTGGGGTTTCCTTTTTTTCTGTTTGCCGATAAGTTGTCAGACTTTGAAGCTTTGTATCCTCATTATCAGGTATCTCTCAGTTCTCTTCCTGTTGACTTAAATCCTAAATGTGTAGAAGTTCTCAGTATCTGTGAATGCAATTAGAAGAATCAACCAGCGATCTTTCAGCTCCCTTGATCTACATAAGACAGTCACTCCTTTAGGATCTAACTTGCTGACAGTGTGGTTGAACCAAGTCTTCAAGCTTGTTCATAATGTTCTTCTGGTCACATCAAAAATAGAGTGCAATTTTGTCTGACAGTTGTCAATTGTGGGATGGCAGAGAGACCTGTACTGGCATCTTCTGGTCACCAGAATTTGTCATTCAAGATGTATGGCTGTGTTGGGTTTACTTTGCCTGCAATTTGGGCCTTTGTACATCTTATCTCATTTTGTATGTTCACTTGCAGAGGGAATTGTGGAGAGCAGGACAGTTTCCAACTTGAGATTGTTAGAGCCAGTCGAATGTGGACAATTTGATAAGGCCCCTGATTTTCTGATAAGCCAGGTCTCATTGAAGGTCCGGAGAACTTGATGCTTTGTTTTCTGATCATATTAGTGAAAGGTGATACTGTTTTCTTTTAGTTAGCCGCTCCATTATTCCAGATGCATATTTAGATTTGTGTAACGGTTAATTCTGTAATCTTGATTTGCTTGCACAGGATCTGAATGATGCTGTAACAATGATCAACAAGATCATGGTTGCTAAGCAAGAGAATGCAGAGCTTGACCATGCTATCCTCAACCAAGAAGATGTCAAGCTCCTTGGCCCAGGTATAGAACTGGAAGCTTCCTGGAGTTGCAGTTTCTTTATGGCCTCACAAGAAGTAGTTAAAGTGAAGAAGAACAAGGGCACTCCATTTGTTTCTCTTTTGGTTGCATAGACTTTTGCACCAAGGTTTCTTCATATCTGTACTCCAGTTTTTGCACTAACATACTTTGAATGATGGAATGTTGTCAGAGTTGAAGGTCAGACCAATTCTGCTTCTACTTGTGAGACTGAACAAGATTGTCAGAGACTACTCCCATGGTCCCACAAGGTACCGTGCCTGTGTTCAGCTTCCCACACATGACTGATCAGGCAAGAAATGGTCCAAGATGAAGTCAGGTAAACAGTTGTGATGTTTTGAAATGATCAATTCACTGCAATCCACAGGGATGTGAAATTCCATACATGTGCGCTCATTCATTCTCAAACTTTGCTGGCTGTCTATGATTGTTTCAAACTGCGGCAAACTAAATGTCCTCAATGAGTCAAGGTAGAGCTCTAGGCTAGTGCTACGCAAAGACTTCTTGCCCTGAATGTACCCGCTTTCCTGCAACTACGTGCTCTGGCTGCAACTGCTGACAACTAGAATAGCAGCAAACAATTTCATCATGCCTCCTGGAAACCCAAGTCAAGTCAGAGGACATAAAATTGCAACTTCCACATTAACAAAATGAGATAGCTCTTTTTTCAAAAATTCTGTTCATTTTTTTCAAAAATTTGAAATTATTATTTTTCCAATAGTCTACTTTGAGATTGCCATATGAGTGGTGAAACTATTCATACTGTAGCTTGTAATAATTATGATGGTTTTTGACACCTCAACTTCATGTTTTTCCTAAATTTTCATCTCAGTATTTAAAGCATTAATTAATGATGAAACTGAGCCTAGAGTACAGTATTATCTTGCTTCTTTTCTGGGCAAGGGATGCCAAAGGTAACAATAATTGATGATCATTCTCAATCAACCTACATGTTTTGTTGGACAAAATGATGGGCATTATTCTTTTCTCACAGACCAAGAAAAGGTTACGTTGCAACTTTCCCTTCACTACCTTTTTCTAACAAAGCTTTCTCTAGTGCTAACAAAACTAATGTAGCTATAGCACAATATACTAGATAAATATTTTTGTTTCACAAAGTATTTGCTTGTTAACCGCTTGATTCCAAGTTCAAAGCACAAACAAAGTGTGACACAAATCTTGCATCTTAGAGCCCCATGTTCTTCATGTGTTATTTGAAATCTTAAATCACAAAAGATGAAATTTCGTAGCCACACCTTTGGTGGTAAATGCCGAAACATGGAGTTGAAACTTTTTCATAGTAAATTGGGTTCTAACATATCAATTGTAGAACTCTATCAAAAACCAACGTCCGAAAAAAAAACACTTAACAAACATGACCACCAAGTGATTGGATTTCCAGTCTTGGGATGTTGAATCCATATTAAATTGGGAAGATGGGGTTTGTAGTCTTGGTTGCCCAAGTGATCCAATTCATGTGTTGCAACAAATATTTGTGAACCTACATTGTCATCAAAATTTAGTAATACAACTTGATTCATTGTGTGGTTTTTTCCATCTTGTTACCTATGGAATTGCCATTAATGATCAACAACAATAACATGGTGAATCATAAATTTTGCATTTTGAAATCACAATTCTTGATGAAACAAAAGGTTTAGTATTTATAATTATTGAATTAAGCTTTGATGTACATGCCATGAGGTTTTAATGAGTATCATGCAAATGTTGAACCTTGAAAGATTCCTAAGGAAGATAATACCATAGAAGCACCAATGTCAAACTCACAAGGTGGACAATAATTCTATAGACAAAAGAGAGTGGAGATTGTGCAAGAGCAAGTTGCAACATTATTTCTTAAATGTGGGAGACTACCACTCATGTCCGCAATTTTGGGATGTTTTGTGAATGTATGAAAGTTCAACGTCGATGAAGCGTAAATGGGCACAATATGATTACAATCTTCGTACAAGAGGAGAAATGTCAAAGGATGTCAATATGTGCTTTGGGATGGGACAGAGAACCAAGTCCTTTCCCTTAATGTGTCCATCTTCATCTATGTTTTGTTAACCATCTGCATTTTGTTCATAACATGATAAGTGAACTTCCAAAAGCTTTTGTGCAAGCCATTTTCTAGTACTTTGTAATTGGTGCCTTTCAATTTCCCGAAGGTTGAAAAGCAACACAAGATTGACTGCAATGGCATCTTTTTACAAAAGTCTTGCAAATATGATGAAATGGACCATATCTATTGAAGCCACGGATAGTCCATCAAATGTGAAATCATCAAACTTTCACATTACTTGCAAATCAAAAATGATATTTCCTTCTTATGACCAACCAACAATAAAGGCGTTCAATTTCTTGTTTCCACATAGAACCTTATTTTTTCATGTGGGTTAGTACATATTCAACCCCATTAATGACATGTGGAATCACAACCTTTACATTTAGAACTCTTGGTTGGAACCCGTAGAAAGATGAATCCAATTGCATTATTGGTTGTGTTCATATATTTATGCTATTAGTTGTGTTGATATGACCCCCATATTAGCATGCACCTTTTCAATTGGGCAATTGAGTTAGAAGTTCAAACCAAGCTAATAAATAACAAAGATGTTATTTCAAGCATAAGTATTATGGACCAAGCTACCTAGAAAAACTTGATGGTTGTTTGGTATGATGACTACTAGTTGTAAATTAATCATAACATGACAATTACCACCAATTGGTAGATGAACTCAAGAAGGCAAATAACCACCTTACTAACATCTTTACATCATGAGTATGTTAACACTTCATCAAGGTCTTACATCCAATACCCAAAGGTGTTGAATAAACATATAATATTGAAGAATCCAAGCTATGAGGAGAAGCAAATGACAAGTTGTCTACACCACCTAAAAAGACTCATTATAGATTTGTGCTTATTTAAGTTTCATGCATGATATACTCTCTTCCCTAAAAATCCACCTTCCCCGAAGCCCTTCACATGCTAGTTCAAACATGGACTTGTGAGCATCACTATGATTGTATTCCTTGATTGGGGACCCATGGATCACCATCTCCTGTAAAAAAAAACTTTTGCAATATAACTAACATGCCAAGGCCTTGTTTCATTGATAACATGGAAAACAAAAGCCACCCATTGGATTGTTTTAGTTTTAAGATTGGAAACCTCAACTATGCAATCCTTGAACTTCACCATTGTCTTCATCAATGGGAAATTGACAATCAATGAGTTTAACAAGCAATACCACCAAGTAAAAACTTCCATTTTTCTTCTCCCCGCCCCCTCCCCCTCTCTCCCACATGTTCAAGAACAAATTAGTCTAAAAAATAACCCTTCCATTGGATGAACCACAAACTTACATAAAAGCATGTTAGAGAACAAGTTATTGAATGATGTTAATTAAACTTATGAAACTCAAGTTTCTAGAGCATCAATTGAAGCACTAATTAGTTAATCAAATGTTTCTAAAACATTAATTGGTTGAGACCAATTTAGCCAAGTTTGATTTAGTAGGGTTGATTAGGATCTATATCTCTATATATGTATGTTTACATATTTTGCATGTAGTAGAGCAAATTATAGGTTTCAATCTTGACTACTATTGGAACCTTTTACCTTCGGCAATCAAACTATTTTGAGTCAAATTAACAAGGTTTGATTAGGAAGATTTGAGACTAATCACAAGGTTTGATTAATGAGGTTGATGATTAGAGTAGCTTACTCACTTGCTTCGTCTTTTTTTCATTTTTAGTTCTTTTAGGTTTGTAAATTTTCTTAATCTACATGTAGTGGAAAATGTAAGTTTCAAGTGGATGCAAGAAAATGGGAGCCACTTAGGGAATGGACAATGCAAGTAAAATTGTAGCATTGTAACTTTGAAAAATCACCATGCAAACATTGTAATGTGGAAAATAATTTGTTCATGGAATAATTGTCTACAGTTGCAAAGTTGCAACCACAAAAACAAATGCAAATTTATGGTGGTTCAATTTAGTGCTTTTGTATATTTGAAACACACAAAATAAGGATGTGGGCATGTCATTTTTCTAAATTTGAAAGTCTTATTTTCTAAACTTGAAAGTCTTAAACCCTAAACCCTAAACATGCAACAAATGTTTCTAATTTCTTTTGTGAGCTCTACTATACTAGGGCTTTGCATTGCTACACACAACCATTGCCACATTGAACAACATGCAAAACATTTAGTTGCATAAATTTCACAGCACTAGGATGAAATATAAACATTAGAAGGACTTCATCCGTAGTAGAATCAGTAATTGTTCCATCCATTTTCTCTTTTGGCGCCTATCAAAAAAGCAATGGCATTTCCCATAACCAAAACTTTGTTAGGCACATTTCTTTTGAAGTGATCGTGAGCTGCAATTAACCACACGAATTAGTTGTTGGTTGGAAAACAACAAATGTAAACAAAATATGTGGAAAATCCAAGGTGGAAATAGCATGAAATCTGACTTACTTTAGAGCTCACAGTTGCAGCTGAGAGCTCTGCTGATTGAAGCTGGAGTTTGTCAGAAATAGCACGCATATAGATCAGTCATCAGAAATGGGAATCGGCACAGTTGTGCAATCTCAGCTGGTGATGAGATTTCACACAATTGTGCTTCTTGTTGTGGACTCTTAGTATAATGGGAATGGACAAGATTTTACCCCATCTTCTTCAATTTTTATTCGGTATTTTGCACAACTGTGTGCAAAAATCACTGCCATATCTCATCACCTGCAGATTGATTTTCAAGCAAGTAAAACCAGAGAAAAACTCATCATATCTGCAAAATCAAACCAGAACGTGAATGAAAGCCTATATGCACAATCTACTGAGCACCAACCTTGGCTTTGTAGTTCTGAAGGGAAGTAAAGTTTCCTACTTGACAAGAGTAACAGGATTGCTTCACCTAATGATGACCATTCCTTGAATTTCTCAAGCTGAAGCAGTCATCCAGCTTGCAATCTCATCTACCAAACTTTCTATGTTTTCAATTACTTCTTCCCTAAGCCGCTCTGCTGTTGGATTTGAGCCCAACCCCTTTGCTATCTCTGCAAAGGGAGTGCCTGCTGCCATTGTGGAGAAGAGCTCTGAGCCTCTATTTATTGTTCTGGCCATATTTGGTGGGACAACTGGAAACACCTGCACCACAGAAATAAAGTGTAAATGCAGGATTGTGGACATGAAAGCTATGATGTTTTCTTTAATACTCAGGACTCCAAAGACATGTTGGCCTTCATTACATCTACAGAGATTCCTGCACATAAGGTATTGAAGGCTGAAGATCAACAAACCACACTACAGTATTTGCAATCATCATTATGTTAGGTGCTATTTACAACTACTGGAGGGTGAGACCATGTAACAAAAAGCCCAAGAAAGCCATAAAGTATTGTGCACATTATTGGCACCTGTTAGAATCATACCTGTAGTAGTGGCCGAGCATGATCTCCAGGAAGAACTCTCACGGACATGTCAAGGAACCCACTCACTGCAGAGTTGGAACTCAAGGCCTGTGCCAGCCTAGGAGTTTCATCAATTTGATCATCCTTGAATTTGATTAGCAGATTCCGTCCAATTCCATAGTAAGCTCTTATCTGTAAACACAAAAGGCGTTTGAGTTAGGTGACTTCAGAGAACAAAGGCACTCATTGAAATATTAGGAACCAAATTGAATCCAATCAATTTCCATAACAGATGAGGAGATCCCAAAACTGATATAGGTATATATTTGCATCAGACAAGATCTAAAGACTTCGACATTCTTACCAGGCGATCAGTCTCATCAGGAGTAGGAACGAATTGGTCTTTCCCATTGGCGAGGTCAATATAGAGAGGAGGAAGCTGTTCAATGAGTGGTAGCACCTGCTTCACTATAGGGGGACTCACACTCTCGAACTGCTTTAACTGCTGCATTGCTATCTCAGCCTGCAATTGATCATCATGACCAAAATTCCAGTGACCTCTTGAAATGGATCACATGTACAAACCTATAACTAACTGAATTCTTCATATGAATCATACATGAAATCCAACAAACTATGCTCACAAACCAATCCCATCCAGATGCTTACAAGTTCTACAGTAATGCCTAATACTCCTAGAGTAATGTACAGACTGCATAAAAACCCACCACAGAACTGCAAGGCAATGAGTAGTTGCATTTACCCCTAAGCGGAGTGTTGGAGATGCTGTAAGCTGAGCCAGAATTGGAGAAAAGTTTTGTGCGACTGGTCCCAAAACTGGTGAGAGAAGTGGAATTGCACTAGTTGCTGACTGCAGTCCTACCATACATGCGCCAGAGGTTAAGAAACAGACAAACTACTTTGCTAATTTAACACTGTCACCCTATTTCTAGGAACAAACCTTTCCTTCACCTCAAACCCTAATCAGAATATTGCACATGACTTCAAAATGGGAGTGTTAGCACCTTGTTATTGAAGCACAAAAGGACATTCCCTTTTCGCTGCACTGCATACCTAGCTCCTGCCATACCAACTTACAAGGACCACATTATATATGCCCTATTGTATGCTACCTGTTTCGTGCACTGAATGTTTCTCAATCATATCATGAGGAAATTAGAACCAAAACCAGACGGATCTGGAAGTGAGGTGTAGTGCCCACCTATCAGAAGCTGGGCAAGTGCACCAAATGAATGGCCAACTCCAAATATTGGGAGTGTATCAACCTGGAAAAAACAGATCACCAGAGCCACAAAATTGAATCTTTAGAGGTCATACCTGGATGGTAAGCAGGGGCATTGAAACATTCTGAATAGTAACAAGATTTACTTTCATTTGGATACATCTAAAATATTGAACCTCACCAACCAGGAAGTCCAGTTCCGTGATCATACAAAGCCCACTTGCAAGGTGAAGCAGTATCTACATATCTGTGCAACTGCAGAGAGAACTCTACAATAACACTTAGAAGATAACTATTGTGCCAGTTTCAGTCAAGCCAAAATAAACATAACAAGAGGAGTCTGGGTGGGTCATAACCTTCTGTGTGTCACTCAAAAAGTATCAGACCATCACATTCATCATGAATGGCAGTGACCAGCTGCCATTACTCCCCTGCTGACTTCATCAGCTTCTGACAGCAGGGGCCAATAATTGAATAATAGTCTGCTCAAGGTCTGCCAAAAAGGAACCAAAGAAAGACATGACAGAGTCAAACAAGAAAGACTCACAGAGGGTCCAAATGTGCTGTGTTGGTTGGCAAGATCATCACGAAGTGATCGTATGCAGCGATCAAACTTGAACTGTGTCTCATCAGCAATTCTAAGGTGATCAAATCCACTGGCAAATGGAGTTGCAATGACAATAAAACCTCTGCCAGCACACAAAAGCAGATTATATGTCAGGAACTAAAAAACAGACTGCAGGATAGAAGAGATAAAGAGTCCCAAGTACTAGTCAATCTCCTCACTTGAGGGTTTTAGATTGAGAGCAGCCAAGGAACTGAAAGAATCATACCTCTCACAAAGACGCTCAAGAAAAAGACGGTAGGTTAGCTGTGGAGTGGCACCCACAAAAACTCCCCCTATGAAGTGGACAACAGCCACTGGATTTCGTTTACTGGGTTGAAGAACCCAAGCACCCTACTCCAAGTCCAACACAGGCAGCCATCAAGACAGTGCAAGCATTCTTATTGTTTCCAGTGAACAACCCCAAAAAAACCAATATTGTAAACATGTCCTGAGATTAGTATCAAGCCTAGTCTACTCTACTCCTGAAGTCCTAATCCACACCCACAACCTAAACCTAACCCTAGACTAACAAGAGCTGTAAGATGCACAAACTGTGCACAAGTTGGGAAATTCAAATATTAGGTCATAGATTGTGTAGTGAATATGTAACTCATGAAATCCTCCTCTTCTCGGAGATCTGAATCCAAGAAATCTCTGAAAAGTAGAAGTCGATTAGAACTCATACCTGAATTTCTTGCCATCTCCCTGAGTCCATAAAATCTCCTCGAGTCTGCTTAGCTGTATCAGCAATGACCCTACAGAATTTTCCCCCACACCCCATACACAAGATCTCTTACTTCAGCATCTTGAGGAGCAATGCAAAGACAACAGGGTTCATGAGTTCCACCCACAGTTGTCCAAAATACTGAATAGAAATTGAAGAAGATGGGGGTAAATCTTGTCCATTCCCATTCTACTAAGAGTCCGATGACAAGAAGCACAATTGTGTGAAATCTCATCACCAGCTGAGATTGCACAACTGTGCTGATTCCCATTTCTGATGACTGATCTATATGTTTGCTATTTCTGACAAATTCCAGCTTCAATCAGCAGAGCTCTCAGCTGCAACTGTGAGCTCTAAAGTAAGTCAGATTTCATGCTGTTTCTCTCTGAATCCTGTCAGGAAAACACGAAGTTCAGAGAAACCGATCAGGCTCTTCTGGAATCTTCAAGCTCATTCTTCCTAGAAATCATGAATGAACATGGGATTTGCAAGAATGTGTGGTACCTTTCTATCTGGCCATATAGCTGAGCACTCTGCGTTTTTTTAGCATCATCAAAATCAGGAGCTGCCTCACAGCAGACGATCCTTCTCCTGCTCCTCAATTTTCGCTGCTGCCGCTGGCGTCCTCCACGAAACTGGAGTTGATGAGAGAATTTCAGATTCTTCAGCACCACTCTTCCTCCTCCTCTTCCTCCTCTTGCTGGCTGCTGCTGCGGCGACCTGAAACACTCAACCTCATGCGGTGGCCACGACGACGATGCTACTACACGCGCAGATCTGGAGCTGCAAGCATCCAGCGGCGACACAATTGAACCATGCAAGGCTAACAATTCCATCAAAACCGTCGTCCTCAAAGCCTGCTCCAAGCTTTAACAGAGGAGAGGGATGCAACTGTTTCTCTGCCTGGTGCGCTATTAGTTGTTTTTTTTTGTTGGTGCGCTGCTGCTACTATAGCAAAAGAAAAATTTCTGAGCTTTCTGGCGTCAAATCTGTTGCTTCTTGGAGGCCGAAGCCGGTGCAAGGAGACCTAGTTTAGTTCATGAAGCGCGTCCGTTTTGTTTGCGTGCAGCGGAAGGAGAAGCTTCACACCGCGACGGAGAAAAAGCAAACAACCACGGTTCGCAAGCCACCTGCAGATGAACGCTCCTGACAGAACCTGGATTTTGCAAGAAGAAGACAGAATCAAGAGCTTGATAAAGAAGTATCAGCGCAACAACTGCAAAGCAAAGCTCAAGAACAACAACGATAACCCCAGAACTCAAAGTTCTCTTCGACGGAGTCGTGTGGAGTTTCTTCTCAGACGAAGAGAAAACAGTTTGACGAGATGACAGGTCTTGATGACGTACCTCGTCTCTCTGGAATCTTTTTGCCGTCAACATTTGTTTTTCCTTTCTCCTCCTCCAATCCTCCAACTGCTGCTGCACCTCCGCGTAACAATTCTCTTAAAGCATCCGCAGATTCTGCTATCAGGTGGCGAGAGCAGCAGCAGGAAACTCGCCTGATCCGGCAAGAAATCCACCGCTTTTGGAGGTATTCTTTCGAAGCAGATTCGTAGCAGATTGTGCAAATGTTTCCTAGCAGCAGCGGGATTTCTTCCATGTGAGAAAAACTTCGGTTACAGATTTCAGATCATGCACTGGTGCAAATGCTTCTGCTCAGATCTCAGATCGAGCGCACTAGTGCAAATGTTTCAAAGCAGATTCTATAACAGCTGAGACTTCTATGGATTATGCGGCAGAGGATTGCTCTTGGTGAACGGACAGACAAGATGCTTTCTTTTCCAACAGCTTTGAAGATCAACAATCCTAAGGAATCTGCACGAGGTATGGAAACGAACAAATCCTATTTCTGGAAACATCTTGTCTCTCTGTGATCATCATCAGTCGACACTATGTTTCTCCCCTTTGCTAAGCAAGGTTTAGATCAGGGCCATGATCGTGATCAGGAACACGTACACAACAATCTCATGAAGAAGCAAAATAAAACCAAGAGAGAGAGAGAGAGAGATGGAAATATATGAAGATCTATGAAGAAAGCTCTGTCATATTGTAAGCATGCTGTTGCAGAGCTTTGCCTCAACCCATCAGTAGAGAGAGCTACCCATGATACATATCTATGAGATTGACAGAGAAATCTCCACAAAAACTTTGAAGATCCATCACACAACATGCTGCTGCTGCTGCTGCCACTGCCTCTTCTACTACATTAGCAATCTGAAAAATCACATACAAAAATGCAAGAGCCAAAATTTGTCCTATGAAGATTTCATCGGAAACAGTTTCTTCATCATACTGGGTGCCTTCACAAAGCACTGTATGAGAGCATTGATCTCATGAATATCTCTGATGAGACTCTGATGAGAGTCCAGAAATCTCCAATTTGAGCATTGGGTCATATGAAACAGTTTTTGTTATCACTGTTTGCAAGCTGACACAACTGGTTGGTTATATGTCACCAGATCTGCAAAAACCAAAGACCACATGGGATCAATCAGATGCAAAACTGAGAGTTTGAGAAATCATTCAGGTCTAATTGAGAACTTTGTCTCTTCTTCTTCTTCTTCCATTGAGTTCAAGCAAAGGCATGCAAAACTGTCTCCTCCATTTTTTTAGCATCCAGTTTTTTTGTTTTTTTTTTTCCTTCTCTGAAATCAATGATGTTTCCTTAGCTTCCTGACGCCGTTCTGATCAAGAAGAATTCTTAACCTTTCTGCTTCACATGCATTTTTAAGAAGATGGTTGGCAGATTGTTTAAAAGCTTGATCTCCAACAAGAACTTTTCCTCATTCAAGAGTGATGTAGTTCAACTTCCACCATCTACCAAATGTAACAGAGCTACACAAGAATCAACACAAGAGAATCACCACAATCTCGATGAGTTCTTGAAGCTCACATCAAGGATATGATTCTCATCAATATTCAATATATTACGGAACTAGCAGGTTTGAAACCAAATAATTTTCAATATCTACACATAAATATGAAGGATTGCATTTTGTGTGATTCAAGAACCCCACATGATAAGATACTTTGTGCAAATACAAAATGAAAAATAAGAGAATTGATGAATATCAATAACTTGAACTATACTTATGCAAATGTGATGCAACAACCCAATCAATCATCATGTGGCTTACTTATTATTGTGTATGCTACTGACATTGCATTTAATATAAATGTAAAAAAATACAAATTATGTAGTCTATAAAATGAAGCAACATTAGAAAAATTGCTTAAATAAAAATATATCACTCCTTTTCTAAAATATTCTTTCCAAAATGATACATTGAAATTGTCTAAGCCCCATCATAAAGAAGGCTATCCTCCAACTTCCTCACTTTAGCCAATTTTGAAAGTTTCCCATTCAAAATATTTTGTCCTCAAATATTCTACCAGGCCTTAGCACTATGTGTGTTCATATTGAGGTATTATAAACATTGACATTATGTATTGTTTTGTATCCTAGGCAAGTAACCAAAAACACTAGGAAAAAATTGGGCAAAAGGACATTGATGTCAAGCTCAACAATCAAGGTGTAATCAAAGTGAGAAATTTCCCACCTTGGATTTTCCACATATTTTGTTTACGTTTGTTGTTTTCCAACCAACAACTAATTCATGTGATTGATTGCAAGTGACAATCACTACAAAGGAAATATGCCCAACAAAGCTTTGGTTATAGGAAATGCCATTGCTTTTTTGATAGGCACCAAAAGAAAAAATGAAGGAAATAATTACTAGTTCTACTATGGATGAACTCCTTCTAGTGTTTATATTTCATCCTAATGCTATGAAATTTATACAATTACATTTTTTTCATGGTCATTGCATAAATGTTTGTGTGTAGCAATGCAAAGCTCGTGGTATAGTGGTTTATACAAATTAACAATAAGTTTGTCAAAAGTTTGGCCTTGTGTTTGATAATTTGTTAAACAAAGAGCTAGATTTGATAGAATTTGTCCTCGCTTAATAGAAATTTTTTAAACATGCGCAAGTCCATCTATATCATATTGAAAATTGAAAATTTGAAAAATAGGTGACATTTTTAGCAAAACCATTGAGATTTATGTCTTTTAAATCAGAATTATTAGTAATGAATGTATTGAAATTTATAACTACGTACAAAGGAGGTTCTATGAAAGTTGAGTTCTTTTCTTTGATAGAATCATCAATCACAATTTCACGAACTATGCCTATGGTCCAATTTATGAGCCCAAATTTAGGATATAATTTTTTTATGAACATGACCTTCATGCCTTTGTATCGTTTTAAGAATAGATATAAATTATTGCTATTAGAGCTTGAAACATATTGCCTTATGTTGAATTGTATGTCTTTCACATAAAGGTTTGTTTTGATACATATCTTTGTCAACAATTGTGTAACATATGGAATTCTTGTTTTTTGAATGATATTCAATCATGTGGCGATCAATCATGCATTTTAATTCATTCCAAGGAACAATGTATGTAGCTTCATTCCAAGGGTGTTCAAGTAAATTAATTTGTAATTTTGAAAAAAAATGAAATTTGAGTAATGAAAAATCATCTTTAGTAATTTTATTTTCTCATAAATTATTGAACAATTGAGCATATTGAATGTCTTCACTTTGTCACATTCGTTTTGTCAAAATGATTATATTTGATATTACACAATTTTCTCATAATTTTTTTCCAATGATTTTTATTTTTTATTTTTTTGTGAATATTAATGGAGGTTTGATATTAGATATATATAAGGGTGTGTCACTTAGAGGTGGGAATTGCATGAATTCTCCTTTAAAATTTATGTTTAATCCACCAAAAGGTTTAAATAGTGAAGACTTTAACTTTTGTAATTTGAATGTATCCCACCATTGATATTTCATCAATAATCAAATAATGAAAATTTGACCAATCTTCTTCTTCTTCTTTTTTAATTTCAAAAATCAATATTTCAATCAATTGATAAACCTATCAAAGAATGGATTGTTGATCCATCTATTAACAAAACTACAATTGCAATGAAAGTTGAAATTTTTGACATGTCATGTGAATGTCTTTTTTTTAAATATGTGCTTATAGCTTTTATAATTTGACTTTTCCCAATTCCAACAACAATGCCTATATATATAATTTTAATTTTTTTTCTAAAAATACTAGATAGCGGGTCAATTATGAACTCATAAAATGTTTTAATTTGTAAATCATTCAAATTGAATTTAAGAAACATTTCATTTCTAATTGGATTATGAATAGCAATGACCATGTCCCAAAAAACATTTTCCCCCTTGCATTGATCCATAAGGTTCATATTTTCATTATTGCATTCATAATTTTTTTTTAATCATTTTTAAATTTTTCATATGTGTTATTGATGAAATTAGGGTTCAAGTTATCATTGATTGATTGAAGTTCTACATTTGGGTGATTCTTATGAAGAGATTTCAGTATTTTGATACTATTTTTATAATTAATTATTTTTACAAATTTAACTATCTTATCATATGGCTCATTTATATGATCATGTAAATCACTTTTGTACATGCTCATAAGTAGTTTTGATATGTCATACACATATTTGTGTTTATTTATGTGATTCATAAAATATTCAGACTCAAGTGTTAGATTTGATTTGAAAATTGATTTTTTATTTACATTGTCATCATTAGTTTTCTCAATACGTATTTCAATATCATCATCATAAGCATTGACAATTTTATTGTAAAAGGGATTTATGAAATTATCTATATAATCTTTCTCATCTTGACATTCATTTTCATTTTGTTTCATCATTCTATTAGCATCTCTTGATTCTTTACATTCATGTAATATTCCAATGTCTTTATTAACACATTTATTAAAATATGAAATTTCTAGGTAAATAACATTTAAATTTTGCATCCACAAAACATTTATTGATTTCTTTATATTTTTGAAGTTCTCACATGTGTGAACAAAATGCAAATAGCACGAACATGATTTTCAAGTTCATCTTTGGGTGATGGTATTTTATAACCTTGTTTAATTGGAATGCGAGGAACATCATACTTGTGAAGTGTATGTGTGTGTTTTTGTGCTTGGCATTCCAAAAATTGATGGTATTGTGTACTAATTATCTTAAAATAATTATTAGCAGATTCATAAGGGGAAATATTTTATTCATGTGGTTTATTTTGGTAATTTATTCAAAATTTGTGAATATTGAAGTATTTACATATTTATTTATATTGAAAAATTCATATGTTTTTGTCATCTTCACAAATGTCATCTAATGGTCTTTCATGTTCAAGAACCCACATAGATAAATTATACCAAGATATAGTAGAAAAACAAACATTTGTTATATGGTTAAGGAGTTTCATTAAATAACTAATAACTCTTGTTGAAGAAATTTCTTGTTGGAAACCAATTGTATTGAATGATCCTATGATCAAACAATCGATTTTCTCTAAATGGTCATTTGAATTGGTTTTGGAATATGTTTGTTGAATCTTTTGAAACCCATTTTTCATCAATGAATACATATGTGATGTGTAATTTGTTGTTTTCATAAAATAATTTGTTATGTAGGAAATTAATGTTTTGCTATCTTTTCCAAAAAAAGTTACAAATTTTAAATCACGATTACAACGACAAACATTCATAA
The DNA here is from genome assembly GCA_963921925.1 of Sphagnum tenellum. Classification (NCBI taxonomy): domain Eukaryota; kingdom Viridiplantae; phylum Streptophyta; class Sphagnopsida; order Sphagnales; family Sphagnaceae; genus Sphagnum; species Sphagnum tenellum. The sequence continues at coordinate 5,158,944 of OY998159.1, forward strand.
TCCATGGATTAACATTATTTAACCACTTATCATTTCTTTTTATATGCAAAAGTTCAAATTCATGTTCAAAATGTGTTTTTTTGAATCAAAGATTGAGGGAATCTATATCTACATAATTGTTTTTTTTTATAAAATTATTATTTTTATAACATGCCATTCCAACTTGTTTTGGTATTGAATATCCTCCAATTTCCAATGTTGGGTTTTCGATAATTGCTTCCAACATTTTTAGTTTGCCACTATGGAATGTAGCCACATGCTCCCAAACCATTTTGAGTAGTTGCATTCCTTATTGGCTCCTTGAAAGTTCACCTTGTGCACTTTCTTACAAAACTTCCTCTAGTTTCCTTCTCATGCTCTTAATTAGCATTGTTGGCATATTGTTACAACAAATAAAAACTTTTTTTGGGGGGGACATTTTAGTATGAATATTAATGACAAATAAAACAAAAAAAAGGAATCACTTTGTAAAGAAAAAACTTCTTTTCTAATGGAGACAAATAATTCCAATCATAATTTTCAAAATAAAAATGATTATATTAGAAATCATGATTTTGCATCTACGTTGTGGTTGCCAAATGTTAAGGCCACCCTATAATATTTTGAGTTTGAAAACAAAGAAGATAAACACAGAAAGTGAAATACACATTTGCAATGTCGATAACATGACAAAATGATCATTAGAATAATAAACAAAGACAAGCAAACAATAATACAAATAGACTATCAAAGTCTTGTATAAACTTAACTTCGTGAATAAATGCAAAAGTTAAACACAATTCTTTTCAAGATTATGAAGCAAATATAACTTCAAAACAAAAGTACAAAACAAAATTTTGTAATAGTGGAAACAATGATTTCATGAAGAGTTAAGAACTTCCATAATAATCAATTCAAGCGAACAAGTTATGTCAAACCTTTCCCAAACCCAAACTCTTTAAATACATTAAAACTATCATTGCAAATCTAAGTCTAAAACGGTAATCCCACCGAAAATATTAGATTCCCTAAAATCTTTCTTAAACTAGCAAAAATAAAATTTACTTATAGTTTAGAATGCCTAACTCGTAATTTGCAGCTTATCACTGAATTTTTGGTACTGAAAATAAACATTGTTTTCGATAATCAACTTCTAATGAAACTTTTGGTAGTACAAATTTGAGAGTAAATTTGATAATGATTTTTCAATATCAAAAATCTTGTAGGCCAAAATGATAACGAAGACTTTGTACAAAAAAATCCTAAAAATCTTTTAAAAATTGTTAATAACAATCCATCTTCGATCTCAAGCCACAAAATGTGACCATTGTGGAAGATGAAGCAAACCACAATGTGTCTAGGCTCAATAAAACCTCACATTATTATTCCACTATGTTTGATCGTTTGGAAGCTTGCAACTTGCAACCTCAAAGCAATGAACAATTGAGATGTCTTTTAAAAGGGAGATCTACAACATTATGCTTGTGAAGGTGTTGTTGGAGTTGGATGGCATGAAAATTTTGAAAAAAAGGCAACAAAGAATGGCAAAAGCCGGTTTTCAACCTCTATAGTTTTGCTCAATTAGAGCAATAAAATCATTGACATTTTTTGGGCCCACATGACCAAACACCCGCTCATGCACCAAATCGTCAAAACTTGTTTTTCAAACCCTACCCTCCTCCCTTTTATCTCCCCTTTTCCTTCCCCCTTTTCCTTCCCCTTTCCTTTCTTCTCAGTGTGCCTTAAGTCTCCTCCATCATAGCTCATGTCACCTTTGAGCTAAAGTTGAAGCACATGGGGAATTGTGGAACTAGAAACGTGCAAAAGATGTGTTCCAATGAAGCTCAGGAAGATCTTCTTTCTTGCACTAAATCTACTATTATTTTTATTTATTTATTTTTCCTTGTGCAGAAGAAGAAGAAGTTTTTTAAAATAAAAATTCCAATTTTCAAACCTTCTATTTCATCTTCTTTGGTGTTTCTTCTCGTTTAAAAAAAATTCGTTTGATTGTTTCTCTTTCTTCGTTTTGTTTTGCTCATCTTCTCTCTTTTTTCTTATGAATTTTGGATAGTAATTAATGGAGTATCAAATCGACTTGTGAGAATGATCATGATGAAATCAAAACTACTACACCCATGCAAAAACATTGAGGACCACACAAGAGCCCTCCTAATGTGTGAAGTGGTGTAGTCTCTTGCTATTGTGGAGTTTGTAGAAAATAGCATGCGTTTTTTTAATTGTTTTGACATGCTTGCATTGAATCATGCAGAGCCACAAAGAACTGGGAAATTAAGAATAACTGCTGATCATGAAACTTCAACTGCTAATTTCACTTTCATCATATAGCATTTAGAGCATTTCAATGTCCCAAATGTTGAGAATAAGAATTACCCTCTGGATCCAAGAGGAGCAAGAGGAAGATGGTGAAAGGCAACTCTGCCCATTTTCCAAAGCCTTTAGCACCTGGTCTGTGGATGACCTTATGGACAGACCTAGTTCAATAAAATCCTCTAGTGCAAAAAGAACAAACACTTGCCAATGTCCTTTGACCAAATTGCTAACAGTAATCTACAGGGCTACAATTGTGTCACTCAAAATTCAGTGGGTTTACGATGTGTCACTCACAATTCATGTTGTAACTAGGCTGCCAAACCAAGTCCTTTGCGCTCTTGCCCAACAAATAAGTCTTTGCTCTTCACCATGCGTGGCAGACAACCAGTCATTGTTGCAAATGGAAGCTGTGCAACGCCTGATGCTCTTCCCAATGACACAATACCAAATGGTGCTTTCAGTGGTGTGTAGACTGCAAGTTTTGACACCTTTGGATCCTTGGACAGTTTCTTGATGTTCTCTGTGACCACCCCAGCTTGCTTGCCAGCCAAAAATCCTTGTTTGATTTCCTAGATTTTGCACCAGATTTATTAGTGCAAATCACAAATTTAGTGGTCAGATATTCTACAGAAAGACCTGATCACCTACAGCAAGCCCAGACAGCAAAAGAAAATCTACAGTCCACCCCGATGCAACTGTCTAAGAAAGCCCTTATACATCTTTTCATAGGGAGTTGGTCAGTGCTATCCACAGAAAGCTACAAGTTGAGTGCAAAAATCATACCACTGTATTTACGATATCTCCACAGGCAAAAATATTCGTTTTCCCTTCCACTCGCAAGTTTGCATGCACCTTCAAATGGCCCTGATCATCCAGAAGGCTGGAAAGTTCTGAATCACGCAACCATGAAGATCCAACACGCTTTCCAATGCACACAAAGTGGGTGTCAGCTTTGATAGTTCGTCCTTTGTTTGTGGTATAAATGGGTCATTCTAGCCCATCAAGCTCTATCCTGCACACATAGCACCCACAATCAGATCATCAGAAATGTTCATTCATTCCTGAAGTAAATTTCTTTCCAAACCTGTATGCTACTGTGGCCACCATAAAAGGGGGCTAAGTTAGACAATCAGGAAACAACCCAGATTACTTCAAAGGGATCAGTCACCAGAACATTGATGATAAAAGACATAGCAATGCATTTCTGCTTCAAAACAGGTGCAACAAATTCTTTATGTGGATTCCCAGGGTCCCCTTTGCTACACAACTATGTTTGACACCATAGATTTACACTCAGATTTTCACAATCACCGTCATGGGGAGATCTCAGCTTTGCAAATTCCAAAGTTTTTTCTCTCACCCTTGGCAATCAACAATTAAGGATCTCATATGTCATTTACCTGTCATTGAGGATGACCTCCACATTCTTGGACTTTAGCCACTTGAGAGCTTTTTTAGAGGCTTTAGGCCCAAGGAAGTCAATCAAGCGATCACCTGAGTGTACGAGTGTGACCTTCAACAACCCACAAGAAAAGACAAGAATGTAAGCCCAGTGTCAGGATAAAATTTACCGACAGTTTCAGGCTCAGGCTCAGGCTGGTTCTTCTTAGCCTCTACAAACGATTTTAACCAAATTACCAGTTGCTGTTGATCTCTTTGAAAAGATGAGCAGAAACTTCCGTATTGATCTCTACTCTGATAACTGACTGACGGACTTTTACTTGGCTGACCTTTTTGGTGGGGAAGTCAACAACAATTTCTCCAGCGAGCTCAACACCAACAGGACCGCCACCAATAATGAGGACAGAATCTGCAGCTTCCAGCTTCTTGTTGTCTGCAGCAAGCGAAGCTCATCAGGGTTTTTGTTAGTCCTGTATTTGTAAAAAGACTTCACCGAGAGACAAATGAATCAAGATGAAGGATTCAAGCAGGTACCGAGACGGTTACCCTAAAGCCTTGACTCTACATGAGAACGTAATTTTTACCTACCAGCTTGGTATTCTTTGATGCGCTCTGCCTTGGTTGCAGGGCCCCCCGTGTATGTGGAGCCTGTGCAGACGACCAAGAAATCGTATGGGATTTTGTCACCAGAGACAGTCACCACCGCAGAATCCGACACAGATTGAGCCGAACTCTGCACCAATTTCGCCTTCTTCAAGTACTCAGAATGCTTGACGCATGATCGCTCCGCAAATGTCGGCTCCACGGTGCACCTCAAGGCCGCGTAAGGTACTTCGAAATAGTCCTTTCTGCATCGACAAAGCGAGACCGGAATTTTTTTTTTAAAAAAAAAATCATCACAGAAACACACAAGGATCCACGTCAGGATGCGAGACAAAACTAGTGCGGAGGTTTCTGACTATCGCAACGCAATATTGGTTTGATCTTCCGGAATCTCTCAAAGAGCATGAACGATTTCTTCGGTGCAAGCAGCCATAAAATCGCACTAGAAAGAAAAGATTGACACTCCTGATCTGCTTGCGCAACATTGTGAGATCCTTGGTGTATAACACAATCACCAAATCCAGATTGTGATCTATCTATCGATCTGTTGTCAACAGCACTCATTGTACACTCCTCTCTCTCTCTCTCTCTCTCTCTCTCTCTCTCTCTCTCTCTCTCTCTCAAATGAAAAGGAGTTGTGAAGATGGAGATCGCAAACAAACAAAAGAGGAGGGAAAAACGAGTTTGAATGTAGGAGAGGAGCGGCTGGGGGGCTAAAAGAGAAGGCAAGAAAAGAGAGATTTACGGATCAATGAGCGTAACATCAGCTTCCAAATCGAAGTTCTTGGCTATGGTGGAGCCTGCTACACCACCTCCGACCACCACGATCCGCTTCTTCAAGGCCATAATAATATCTTCTCGTATACCACACCAGTTACACTTGCAAACGGATCAGACAAAAAACTCAATAATCTCTTGCACTGTGTGTGTGTGTCTCCAAATGCCGGAAGAAGTCTAAACAACTGCAAAGAACACCAAAACAAGCACAATGCAAAAAACCGGAGCTCTAGAGTTTTCTATATACACATCGACGGTCATGCTGCAGAATTGCTCAGCAACCGCAACGAAGGAAGGAGCAAGCAAAGCAAAGCAACGCAGGGACTTGACTTTCAAAGACTTTTTGCTCACAAAACTTCAAGTATCCAACTCCAGTGGGTCAAATAACCAATTTTTTTTAATAAAAAAAAAAAAAAAAAAAACACACCCATTCTTAAAATTCATTCTTATCAACACATGACCTAATTAACAATGCTTTTAAATTAATTTTTAAAAAAGAATATTTAAAATTAGATTTTTTTAAATATTTACATTTTTTAAAAAAAAAACACATGACCTTTCTCAACTCCTCAAAGCTTTCTGTCCTAGAATATGATTCTTTCAGAAGGCTGACTGACTAGTAGTGAGTAGTGACTGACTGACTCTCTCCTCTCTCACCCTTTAGGTAATCCTTCTCCTGAAGCTTCTTCTTCTTCCCTCTCTCCACTGCCAACTTCCCTAGAATCATCATCCCTCCTGCCTCTGGTTGACAAACCAACCTCTGAATTCATCACCATTGCACTTGATTTCAGCATTGAATATGGTCAACTATTGAGAGGAGTCTCAACTAGATCCTACCTAAACCCTAAACCCTAAACCCCCCTGCTTACACTCTCCTCTTTTGTGGCTGTGAAATATGGGTTAGTTTTGAGCTTCTCATCACCATAAGGCTTATTAAGCTTCTTAATTACCTCATGTATTATCATTATTATTTGCAGGACTTGCTCTCTAAGCTGCAACTTTCTTCTGCTGCTTCCCCCACTTCACCATTGTTTGACATGATTCTCTCAAGTATGGTCTTTTGTCAAAGATGGGATCAGGCTTGTGGGTGGTCATGTTTTTTTAAGTTCACACCAGTATGGGGTGGGTATGTAATTTTTTTGATAATAGTTGGGTCTGGTTTTCAGATTTTTTTAAAAAAAAAATCCATAATGGGTTTGGGTCTATGGAAATTAGAAATTTCAAAGAATAGGTTGGGTTTGGGTTTTTAAAATGTAAGTGAGCAATGGGTGTGAGGTGGGTCATTGGTTCAATGTATTTGAAGGTAGGTATACAATCTTGGGTCTTTATCCAAAACCCTGCCCAATATCCTATTGAGTTCTTTTAAATTATTCTTGTTCTTTGACAAAAACGCTCATAATCACTCTTGATTTTTTACTTGGTTCTTCAAAATGACATATTCAATTTTTTTAATTTTCACAAAACCTATTGACCTTTAGGGTTTAAGGTTCATAGATTATGAAACTGCAATCCAAAGTTCAAAGAAAAAAATTTATTAACAAAGAGTTTTGGAAAGGCATAACATTGTTCTTTTTCTATGTTTCTAAATTCTAAACCTAATTATAAAAACTCATCCTAATGTCCAATTGGCATGCAGGAATTAGAATGATTGTTTGTTTTGTTAGATATGGTTTTTTGTATCAAATTATTCCATGTTTTTTCATCTAACATGCTCTAGAGATCAAAAGCTTGATCCAATTGACCTCAAAGATTAACACCTTCTTTAAATGCCTCAAAAACAAAAAAAGCATACTAACTTTCAAATACAAACACAACTTATAACCTTAGATGATGTAAACAAATAAATAGATAGACAATAAACCTTCAAAGACAAATATAAATAGACAAATAAACAATAAACATATACTATATATATACCCTCAAAGACAAATAAACAGACAAGTAATTAATAGATAATAAATAGCAAACGTAGAAAGACAACAAACCTTCACATACATTGCATACAGACTTTGAAAAACTAATTTAAACAAAATGTAAACCCAAAATGTCACAAAAATACACACTCTTAAAATGCAAACACAAAGTAACCTTAAAAGACACAAACATAAAAACAATTAAACAACACATCCTCTAAAACACAAACAACCTTTCAAAACAACTTAGATTTCAAAAATTATAAACTTTACAAACCAACACAAATTGAACCTCAAAGACCATAAATCCAAAATCTTCAAATTGTCCATATTTCACATTGAAACACAATGGAGATTAAAGACCATAGAATTTAAATACATGAATTTTTTTATAATGAAAAACCCTAACACATGTAATTAATTCATCATTTTCATATTTAGCTAGTCCTCACATGTAAAAAAGTGTCAAGGACACAAAAACCCGTAAGAACAAAGGCTAAAGGAAAGGTCTAAATCAAAATTTCAGACAAAGAACAAGACGAGATTACGTGATTCCAAAAAAAACACAAAAACAAAAAACAAGAACATAAGATGTGCAAGATAAATGTGTAAACAATTTTTTATTATGTTAACATATGCAAACATGAACATGAAAAAAAACATGACAATGTTATGACGTAAAATCGTGCTTAAGATTGGTGTTAAACAAATTGAAGGAAATAAAATATCCTACTCTTATTTATATCCCTTTGGGGACCTAGCTCAAATAAGCTTTTAAGGAGGCTTTTATGTGTGCATTAAGTAAAATTTTTTTTGGAATAATTAACTAAAGTTAACTAGGACTTAATTATGATTTAGTTAAAATTTAATTAAGAATTAACTTGAAGTTAATTAAGAGTTATGTAAAACTTAACTAGGAATTAATTATAACTTAATTGGGAATTAAATGAAAATTAATTAGGTTTTAATTAAAAGTTGGCTACAATTTAACTAAACCTTAATTAAGACTTAGCTAAAATTTAACTGAGATTTAATTAGATTTTAATTGAAAGTTGATTAAGATTTAGCTAGGAATTATGGATGAACATTACAGATGAATTCCATCTATTAAAAGATGGTGTCTAATGTTCACGTCCATCACAGGAAGGATTTAAAATAACTACAAATTCCCATATGCATATTTTTCACATTCCACTTCATCCACAAATTTGACGTCCAACTCATTTATCAAATTAGATTTTATTTCATAAACAATTACCAAATCATATGGTTTTAAACAACCAACACAAGGATTAGATGACCAATTCTTGTGGACAAATATTAGTTTGTTTAGATTGTTAGTTTGAAATTGACATCTTTTGAGTGTGTGCGGATTCTAGCAATGGAAAATATTACTTAAGTCTCAATTTAACTAACTGGGATTCCAAAAAATTGTCTTACAAAAGTAACCATTGTTGGAAACTTTTGTTTTTTTGTCCGTCACCATGTTAAAACACATGAACAAGTTTTTACATCAATAGAATATTGATAAAATGAACCAAGTTCTCAACATACCATGTCCTTGTAGGTATATTCAATTGTGTTAATCTACTAGAATAAATCCTATGAATCCACAAGTGAGGTAGACTCATCCAAATAGTCTTTTTAATTTGGCAATAAACCTTTGTAAGCCTCCAACAATAAAGGCAACAACAACTATTCATCATAATTTGCCACCAAAGTGGCAACAACCTCACAACCCAAATAAGTAGTCACCAAACACATATTTTTGTACATGGGATCTAACAGAAGAGCCAACATGTTATGGTTTTTTTTTAATATAAATGCATATAGGAAATAAAGGGCAAAAGGATCCTTAACACTTGGCATTTCTTATGAGAAATGAGCTCTCCAGTTCATAATCAAATATATTTATCTCCTTTTCAGCAAGGTTGTTGGGCACCCTCTAGTGTGAAAGTTCATCATGAGGTTCTTGGCATGTAATTAGAATAAAATGGAAGGCATCCCCAAAGAACAAATGCCCTTAACTTTGATTAAAAACACACCCTCTCACAATGGGTGAAAAAACTTTCACAACAAATTCACAAACAACCCAATTAAATAAGAGGGCATGTAACTTTGTAATGCAATAATTTGCTAACTATAACAAATTGTAATGGCATCCTGAAAAACCAATGCATCCTGGAACAATAAAACATGATTTACAAACCTACAAACAACATAATTAAATAAGATACTTTGATATCAAATCTTTGCCATTTTTATAGCCCATTGAATTAACCAAAGCAACACATGAAAGAATTTTCATACATTGTTTTCATAAGTGTACTCAAATTTTTGGGCCTCAAACCAAAATCCATGTAACATTATCCCATGCGAGTCTCCCCTTCCCAAACTTCTTTGGCCATGTAATGCATTTATGAATGTCAACTTGGGCAATATTTATAGATGCATAAGATAGTCCACGGGCAACCTTATCATCTGTAGTGGCATATTGACAAACCTTTGATAAGGCATGCCCAAAATATGACCCATTAAAAGGCTCCATCATAGCCAAACTAACACACGAAACAACAAAGTTCAAACCGCTTGCATAGGTATGTATATTAAAACCTTCATCTTTAACATAAGCAAAGATCTTTTGGGTAAGAAAAAACTTATCAAGAAGTTGATGTAACCTTGGAGTCATAAGTACACCATTTGTGTCAGACATTTCAAATAATCCGATAGCGACATGCTTGGCCTTCCATGTGTTGGACAGAAAGTTAACAACAATAGTAAACACATCATGCACACATTTTGACATCCATAAGACAAAGTTGCAAGTGCTTGAAATATAATTTGCAAATGCAGAATGCACATAGGTAAGAATGGTTTTCTCCATTAATCCAAAAAACACATCATCAACAAATACCTTTATACTAGGAAAAATCACTCTTGGGCATAACTTGTATGCCATTTTTATAACCAAATGGACTTAATAATCTTCATGGGCAAATAACCTTTGATCACAAATAACATCACATCCTCCAAAAAACAAACCTGGGTTTCATTATTTTTAAAAAACTAACTTAAAAGAAAAAAAAACTAGAAATGGCATTTGGAATCATAAGCAACCACTTTTTGGTTAATTCACAAGACAATGATATAGTGGCAACCACATCAAATTGTTTTTTCAATGAAACTTCTAATTAGGGTGTTGTGCTCAAACTTTACATGTTTTTTCATGGCTATTATGTCATTTGACTTGTGGTAAGCAATAAAACCTTTTTGTAATTTGATGTGCAATGCTAAAATTTCAAAACCAACAACATTATTATGGCATACTATGCACCACAATATTTAGTTGTGAGAAAGGTCTATGGACTAATTGTTGTTCACTTTAAAAAGATTCCACATTGGCGAATTGTGATTATAAGACTTTCAAGTTGCATGTTGTTTTTCCAAATTTGTTAAATGCAACTTTGATACATATGCATCATCATCGTCAACATCATCCTCACCAACATTCCCATGAGCAACATTATCAGGAGTTTTTAACGTTCCATCTTCTTCTAGTAGCATTTCAACATTCATGCTACTATTAAACCCTACAAAAAATGGGGTGTCTACATTAAGAATAGAATCTTTAGTGCTCAAAAAAGGTTGATTTGAAGAAGCCATGAATATTAATTAAAGAAATAAATGTAAGTGTAATTAATCCATACAAATAGGAATGGGGTAAAAACCATTAAATAATCAAACTCGAAATGACACACCCCAAAACTCTTTGACAAATTCAACTACAAGTCCAAAGGTGAAAATAACGAAAGAATAATGAATTGCAGTACGTTTCCTAGCTTGCAACACTTTAGGGGTAGAAGGGTGTGTTGGAGCTCTAAGATGGGGATTAGGACGAGTGAAAAACAAGTAAATTATGCACACAAATTTGCACAAACTAAACAATAAGTTGGTTAATGCATAGGTGGAACACTTTTGATGCATAGACAAGCCATGAGCAAACCCAAATTCACAAGACTCATCACAGTTTAGACTTGGGGGAAGCCACCACCTTCCCCCTTATAGTATTTTCTGTGCCTCCACCCAAATGTTGTTTTGTTTTAGGACTCCTAAGTTGGGAGTCTCGAAATTCTTAAAATTGGGATTCCTATGTCTTTGGAGGCCCATAACTTTTTGTGCAGACTTTTGATTAAGGTGAGGTCTAAAGCAAAGTTGTAATATAATATGTGGCATGTCACCTGCATGTAAGAAAATCGGGGTGATTCTTGACTTTTAGTGGTCGAGAGTTCGATTTTTTTTTTGGTCATAACTTATGTTTTAAATATCAAGTGAGTCATGTGAGCCCATTTCAAACATCTACATTCCAAGACTTTTCAATGGTATAATGTTGCGGACGACAATTCACACAAGACTCAGAATAACACTCAAAGCTCCAAAACTATAAATAGTAATACTCGAAGTGAGAAAGTTGGAAGTAGTAACACTGAAAGTAGTATTGATAATAGAAGAACAAGTACAATTGGTGTTGACGAGAGTGAGGGACAATGTCCCAAGGCTCTCTATTTATACTACTAGGATGCTACTGGGAAACTTTAAAGTTGGAAAATTCGCACCGTCACGATTACGGTCACATCCGTGACATTTAGGGAAAACTCCGCACCATCTCCCAATTGGGAAAAGTCGGCACCAGCACTGTTTCTATCACGTCCGTGACATATAAACGATATTTTCCAATGAATTTTGACCTTTTCAATTATGTTCTGAAAACTTAGGAATTCATCAAAATTCAAATTTCCAAAGTGAGAGCTCACTTGGGAGTGTGAAGATTCATTCTCTCACATTTTCATACACTCCTAGGAACATGAAATGTGACTTCCAAACTTCACTCTTGGTTCACACCTTTGCAAGCCCTTGCCTTGGTTACTTGGTCCATAACCACCATAATCAATGAGCATAGATCCATTGATACAACATCCACCAAAATTGGTGTGCCGAACCAAACATGGACTTTGTGAATGTGAATCACTTGATAGAAAAACATATTCTAAAAGGTAAATAAAAGGTTGTCTTTGAATGTGTTGAAAACATAATGACACGTAATAACTCCTAAGTATTTGTGAATATGTATACTTTCTTGAAGCACTATAACCAAACCATTGCTTATGTTTCCAAATAATTCCAATGGACATATATACCATTTTTTTATGAGGTTACCATAAAATAGGCATGGCCTATAATAAAATATATCTTGGTGGGCCATCCACTAGCAATAATGTCATCTTTGCTATGGGTGTTGGTGGTAAACTTTGCCATGCTTATAAGACATGCCAATCCATCACCTTCTCCAATTGATTCAAAATTCCCCATGTTGCTGGTGGGTTACGTGTGGATAAGGTAACATGGGATGAGTTGTCTTGCATCATGTCCTCAAATGGAGGTGGGACATCATTTACATCCTTCTAGTAGCCTCAACCCCCAAGGTAATATGTGTTGGCACATCCAACCAACATGGTAACACCATTATTTGATTTGACACCTTGTGCAAAATATTGGATAGGAAGTTAAGCTTAACGCTCATCTCAAATGCCACATCGTATGATGTGTTGGTTGGAGGCATTGTATTGTATCCTATGAGAGTTGTATTAGATTTTTGGGAGGAGGCTACTTCCTATAGACATGGGTCTGTAACTTGTGCATTGGGATTGCAATCAAAACTAAGGTAAGACAAGATGAAATGAGTCAAGAACAAGGTCAAGTTATGAAGCAAGTGACATGAACTCACAAATTGAATGAGAAATGTGTGGGAGTCAAAATGTAGGCACTACAAGTTGCAATCCCACTTCAAGAGTTCAAACTCCCCAAGACTCTCACTCTACAATAGTGAGCTTGAATGCCAACAAAAGAGTTTTTCCATTATTGCTACGAATGTATAATAATCTGAAACACAAAATGCCAAAAAAGGACTCCATATCACTCACTACCACATGATTCTCTTTTGGTGGTGGCTGCATAACTGCAAAAGTGCTGCACTCTCAATCTGTCCACGACCTCTACTAGTCTTTGGACCCTTTTCTATCACCTGGGAAAGTGATAAAAGTATCCAACAAATGCTAACCAGACATCCACAAGGAGATGACACAACCACAGAATAGAAGCTCAAATAGGTCATCGATTTCAGTCAGTCTAAAGATGATCTATGAAGCATATTTTCTATCTAACTGAAATTAGGGTTGAAATCCCTAGTGGTTTCAAGACCTCTCTACAGTTTTGTAGCAGTTCCAAAGAATTTCAAAACCATCTTCAAATTCTTGGAGCTGCTTTGTAAGCATTTCACTTACATGCTGAGTGTTGGACATAAAATACAAAGCATTTCACAAACATGGGTGTTGGACATAACTTACAAGTGTTGTGTTGTTGTCAAGCATGTACATGATGAATTTATGGGTGTTGGGCACTGACTCGTTCAGACAGATTCGCTATTAAATTGTGCCATTGGAATGTCACTGCTGCACACACACACACACAAAATGTTTTCAATACATAAGAAGGATAGTCACAGGAGGCTTCCAAAGAAAATAGCATATCTGTGCACTGCTCATCAAAAGTCAGAGACATGTATTTAAAAGGATAGAAAGAACAACCTGCGATGGCTGAACTTGGTCTGTTGATGGCTGAAGTCTGAAAAATCATCATCTACTCCCCCAATTCCAAAAAAATAATCTTCCAAGAACCTGATGCACCACCAAGAGGAGCTATCATGTGTGCTTAACTCTAGAGATCTTGGAGACGATTACACATGCAAAGAAGAGCTTATCATGTGTGCTGAACTCTAGAGATCTGGGATATAAGACATACATGCACATCATTGTCTGAAATTTGCTGCTCCCGGAAAACCAAAAATACCTGAATGTCTGTGATACTGTCATGTGCTTGCCAGGTTCCAAACAAGAAATCGCATCTCTAGTCGGACAGCTCCTCCTCATACACTGCAGCAGCAGCAACAGTAACGAGGTTTCAAGAGGAACTAAGCCTGGCTGTCGCCTCTTTTGCCTCGATCTTGGTCTCTAGAAGAAGAAGAAGATGATGATGATGATGAATATCCTGCGCTCACAATCATTCTTTTGGGATGAGGTTGGGATTGCATGAGTTGACAGCCGACGAACGACACTCTAGAGAGATGGATCCGTCGCAGGAAAAGTGTCGCAGGTATTCGTCGGCGACGCATCATAGCAACTCGGATGTCTCGCGTCCGTCGGCCGGCGACGCAGATAAAGTCGGAAGTCTTTTGTATCCGACGGCGGGTGATGCAGAGCAACGCGGCGAAGGTTGATTGGATTGAGATAGATTGCGGTGCCAGAGAGGGAGGGCCCAGGGAGGAAGAGAAGAGTGGACGAATCGAAGAAGATTGTCGTCGTTTGTTGTTGTGGCAGTAATCCGGACATGGAGCACAGCAGGGAACAAAAACAACAGCAACAGCAGGCGGCTGCTGCTGCGGCGTTGCACAGAAGAGTAGCCACAATCGTCCGCCACATTAGTATGCCCATCAGCAGCAGCAGCTGCCAGAAGCAACAACAACGTCCTTGTTCAAAACAACTGTTGCCAGTCTCCGACCAGCAACAAATTCATGTAGAGCTCTGTTCATGCTCCTCCTCCGGATCCGAGACTTCAGAACGCCGCAGACCATCCAACAAGTATGAGCGATTGCATGGCTCGGTATCCAGAGAGCTGCCTGTATGGACGCAGCCTGCCATGCTGTCCGGGCCCCCGTTCGAGGACATCTTATACGAGAAAGCGCAAGACGAAGCCATAGCCAAGGTAACAATGTGTGTGTTTGTGCGCTTGTCAAAAACGCTTGTCTAGAGTTGTGTGGGTGTGTGTGTCTGCGAGGGACTTTGGTTTCTTTTTTTGCGCGAGGTAGCTGGGATTCACAGTCTGTCTGCGTTGAATTCATTGCTCTGACGTCGTCGTCGAAGAGAGAGAGAGAACAGATAACTATCAACAGGCCGGAGAGACGAAATGCTTTCAGGCCTTTGACGGTGATGGAACTGAAGCGCGCTTTCGATTACGCGCGGGATGATCCAGAAGTCGGGGTTGTGATATTCACAGGCAAGGTGCTCGCAAAGTCTAGCTCATCATTTCCAATCCTTCACTCTCTGCTGCAGTCCTCGCCACTCTCCCTGTGTCTTTCTGACCCTCTGTCTCTGTTTCTATCTGTCTCTCTCGTATCTCTCTTTTGTCTTGGACAATGCAGTCAGTCAGTCAGTCACAGAAGTGCTGCAGCTCAATACTCTTCTTTCCTTTTCTCTTTTTTTTTATTGCAGGTGTCTCTAGGACAAGACACACATACACAAAAAAAAAAACAAAAAAACAAAAAACAAGACTTTTTTGTTGAAAATCCTTAGGACTGTTTGCAGGGAACAGAAGCATTTTGTAGTGGGGGAGATCAAGCAGTGCGAGGAAAGCATGGTTATGTTGGCAGTGATAACATTGGCCGCCTGAATATTCTGGATGTCCAGGTAATTAGTTGAGGATACCTTTGCTTGCTTGCTGCTCTATCATCATCTTCCCTCATTATTACTAATCTCCTTATTAAGAATCCAATAAGCAAGTCTTTTTGTTCCTTGTAGACTATTAAAATGAGATCTCTTCTTGTGAATTTGCAGGTACAAATACGCAGGTTGCCAAAGCCAGTCATCGCAATGGTACTACTAAAAGCTTGAAAACCCCACTTTTTAGTCTTCTCAGAAAAGGTTTCAATTGTTTGATTACTTAGTATTCTCGAATAATTTGCTGCTCTAACTTTCTCGCACCCCCAACATGCTGGCTTTCAACTTTGTAGTAGCATTTTAGCATTGCTAATGCTAAAGATCTATTACAGTTTTGGGGTGTACATACGTGTTCATGTGCAAATGCAGAGCTTGGGTGTATTGACAAGCTTCCCAATTTATTCTCACCCATGTGATCTGATGGGGTTTTGGGCTTTAAAAGCACAGTTTTCTCACTAATGCAACCTCTGAGCCACAATGAATGAAATGTCTCTCTAGTCCAGTGTTGTTAATTGAAGTCATATTTCCTTTCCATCTTGTGGCTTTCTATTTTTGAAATGCAGGTAGCAGGGTATGCTGTGGGTGGAGGTCATGTACTCCACATGGTGTGCGATCTCACCATTGCTGCAGACAATGCCGTTTTTGGTCAAACTGGACCAAAGGTAGATCTCATCTCACTCTCTTCCTGGATTGCCTGAGCCTGCTGCAACCTAGTAGGTATTATCCAATGTCCATCTATCTGAAGTGTTTAGACGCTTCTTCAATTTGAACTTTCAAATGTGATATACTTGTAGTCAATAATTATCTAGTGGGCTTCCTGGAAGAAACCTTTTCTTTTGTGAAGGAGGCACAAATGATGGTTCCATTACACTGTCATGCCTTCTTACTTCTGTCAAAAGTCTCATTTTCAATTCCAAGTTGAGAGTTTTGAAGGGCTCCTACTATTTTAGTGCTGGAATCTTTTTTCTCCAGGAAAAGGGCGATTCTCATCATGTATTCGTTGAAGGATGAAGGTGTCTGATCTACTTACTCCTGGTATCACATCTTGGGTGTCCTTTCAATGTCAGGTTGGAAGCTTTGATGCTGGCTATGGTTGTAGCATGATGGCACGACTGGTATGTCTTTGACTAATTCCAATGGTATCATGAATTGGATTGAAGGAATATATGAACCTCAAAATAAGGGATGGCAAGTTACAAATGGATTGGCTATTCTTCTCAATTACAGACAGGTTATGACAGTTTTCAATGTCGTATTGTGACATGAGTAAAGATGGAACCTTACTTGAGAAGCCTTCCTTCAGAATGTGGCAATGTAATACATAGGAACACTGATTCACTGTTTTTTGCTTCACAGATAGGCCAGAAACGGGCACGGGAGATGTGGTTTTTAGCACGGTTTTACTCCGCGCAAGAAGCTATGAACATGGGTCTCATTAATACAGTTGTGCCTGTAAGCTGCTAATTTCAAGCCTTCAAGCAAAGCTGGACATGTGGATATCTGTTTTTTTTTTTCCACAGTTGCATCCATCATCTGTGGATCTTTCTAGATACATGTGTAATTTGGGTGTGTGTTCCAAGTCTGGTGCACTTGTCTGCATCGTGTTTGGCTTTAGGTCCAATAGCATCACATGGCCCAATATTATTGAGCATTGATTTAGGCCATCAAGAATCGCACAATGGGTTGATTGAATGCAGCTAGAGAAGCTGGAGGAGGAAACAGTGGTGTGGTGCCGTAAAATACTTCAAAACAGCCCCATGGCTATTCGCCTCCTGAAGTCTGCCCTCAATGCTGTTGAAGATGGGCATGCTGGTCTTCAGGTGAGCAGCACATGTCCAGGGCTTAAAATATACAAGGATGCTGGCAGCTTTTTCAAATTTTCCTTGGACTACGGTTCAGACATCTTGGGAGCTTGTACTACCCACTGTTTTCAGATTATAATTTCCTCTGGTCTTTCTTTGCTTATGCTTATGCTGGCATTTCTTTGACCATCCAAATCATGGACTTGCAGGAGCTGGCTGGGAATGCAACACTACTTTTCTATGGCTCAGATGAGGCTATTGAAGGGAAGACAGCCTATTTAGAGGGGCGCAAGCCAGATTTTTCCAAATTCCCTAGGCTTCCATGAAGAGTAAGAATCAAACCTCTTGATGAAAGTCAGTCAACTTGATTGTTAAAAAATTGAGTTAAAAAGTTTACGAAAGACATGTTCCACTTTTCCAATGAATAAATGCAGGCATATAGGTATATCTTGTAACTTGACTGTGTGACCACATGGTGGGAAATACATGGAGGGGAGATGTGGGGGGGGTGTGGGGGAGGAGGTGAGCTAAAAGCCTAAGGGTATCCTCGACAGCAAACTGCAAATATCAGTTATGGTTGCAGTAAGGATTTCCAATAACGTTGAAATGTTTGCTGTGAAAGTCAGGGTTGTAAACAAAAGATACAAATGAGGGTTGTTGCAGTCTGTAGGTATTTCAGTGTCCAGCATAAGGGGTCTTGTTGTCAGAGTAGAAGGTTCAATATAATGAACCAAATGGAAGGCAGGCAAGCAGGAAGGCAAGTTAGAAGAAGAAAATTCTACAACACTTGTGAGTAATTCAACAAGCAGTAAATTTGAATTGTTGCTGGGTCTTATGGGTTGCACTTCATTATGTACCCAAAAAAAACCCTAAATCCTAAGCCACCCAGTCTGTCCTAAGGAAAGAAACCCAGCTCCAAAGGACGCAACTGATTGCTTATGTATAGCAAAGCAAAGAGAGCCATGTGTTTGCAGGGTTTGAAACATAGCAGAATATAAGAGTGCAGAGAGAAAAAGATCACCAAACTGAATGTTTGATTTGCAAAGAAAACAAACAACCTGGTTTGTTGTCTGTCATAGCTCTTGTCGAAACAGAATACTACTCAATTGGTATGCTTCAAATTATGTTTGCAGGATTTGCCTCATAATTTGCATAGCATGAGAGTGAGCATACTACAAATTATGTTTCCAGGAATTTGCATTACTTTATTTTCTTTCACTCCTTTTGACAAATGTTGGCACAAGGTTCTTATGTCTAAGCCTGACCCAGTCTTTGTGAACCCAGAGCAAGGCATACAGTGATAGATGCAGGCCAGCCTGCTGTAACAAATGCTTTTGTTACAAGGCAGACAGAGTCTTGCTACATAGGAGCTTGCTGTTGACTCCTGCAGCAAAAATAACTCCTGTGAGAATCAAGAAATCTCCATAGTCAAAATTACGAGAGCCAGAACAAGGTTTAAAACTCAAAAACTTTTTCTGGAAGCAAAGGACCTCCGGATAAGGACTGAAGAACATGGAATAAGAAAAACCTGGAAGGGTAGAACCAAACAAAATATAATAAAACTGGCAGTAAAAACAGAAGTTTACAGTCTCTGACTTGTTCAGGGACTGTCTACAGTAACATCAAGTTGTATGATAGCAACCTATCTATCACAACTGACTCACTGACTTCATCAGCTCCTCACAGTGTGTGTTGGTAAGTGTAACCACTAGCCTGCATACTAAGTTTCTGTTGCAAGTCTGAATGCAATGGCAAGGCTATCCCATGACACTGGCTAGCACCTAACACCATAGATGCAGAAATCATAGAAAAAAAACGAGGAAGAAAACAGAAAACCAAAGAATTTGCAAAACAGGAAGAAAGAAACATACAAAAGGGAAAAAACAAATGAGGACCAAATGTATAGAGCTGTACAATATGAAACACAAGTAGCAAAATATCACCTGCAACCATCCACCTTTTGCCCATAGCCCATGCTCTTTCGGTCAGGGAACATATCAATACAAAGTCATGCCAAAAGACACTATCCTAAGATTTTACACTGAACATGCCTTACATGTTCCCATGCACTGTGATACATCTCCTCTCTACATGCCCTGAACAAAACTGAGCTGTTTTTCTTAACCTGCCTCATTAAGCAGTCAACTACAAATTCAGACCAGACTATTATTGGGTCTGGTCCTTCTGAAGAACCATGGTGGTATCTTTGCTCCATTGTGATTTCCTGTGACACTGATTTGTTTCTAAGACACAAAAAAACTTGATGAAGCTTTCTAACAGCAATGTATCACAAAAAGTGCTACTATGTGTGGTAAATCAAGTGTTACTGTCTACAGGAAAAGTTACATGTAGATCAAGTTTACAACAAAAAGCTCCTGCTATCAAACAAAACCACTGCTCCCAAACACAGCCACCTCTGACCCATAGATTAAGAGGTTTTTAGTGTGTGTCATTATCTTTGCAAAGCATTAGAGTACTTGTGTCAAAATTAAAGCAAGGTTTATGAGGGATTGGTTAGACATATGTCTTGAATTAGACCTTGGTAAAAGTCAGGTTCATTCCAACTCAATGATCTTGACCAGTGATGAATCACCAACTTTTTGGCATACAACAATTCGGTCATGTGACTTAACAATCCCAGCTGCTTTTCCATGATCCAGAGCAACCTGCAATGAGCCAGAATGACAGACAGCTTAGCTGCTACAATCCAAGCAATAAAGTCTAAAGTCTCAACCGAAGCCCCTGGTCTTCACCTCAATGCAAAAATATGAGTTACACACCTAGCCAATCAGACAATTTGACTGCTCACAGTTGTAACGCAGCTTGTGCAAAAATCATTGAACTAGCCACTGAGGCATTCTGTCATACCTACCACATCCATCATAGATTCATTCAGTTAAGCTGATTCAAGAATTTCCAGTTCCACTGATAGGTTCTCATCCAATGGCATAGTCCTAATGGTCTGACAATGCCAAATCATGCCATTGTTCCATAGTAGGTTCTTCTTTGACACTCCAGCAGTTGGTAGTCCAGTCCAGAGGTGTCTAAGAGTCAATAATAAGTGCTCATTCATCAACCCATATACTACAAAGTTACAGCAAGTAGCATGAGCAACATTTCCATTGTAGACCACCTTGTTCTCATAATATGAGTCAGTCATAGATGACTGTTCTGTAGTAGGCACTCAATAAGCACACCTTGCAATATGAATACTTCAAGTGGTTCATCACACCTTCCAGTCAATCAAAGGTCATTCAAATCCTACCTTCAGCAAGAAAAAACACAAATGATTTAAAGAGAAAATAATTTACCTTCAAGATAGACTCATTACTACTACCCACTGAGTGACGGGGGTCAGCAAGCATGGGAAAGAGGCCTCGGACCACAAGACACTGCCTAGCCTGAAAAGCCCCTGTGAAACTCCACCGTAGATGGTCAGTGCGAAGCCTTGGAATGACAATGCAGAGCACAGGCATAGTTGGCCGATACTTCGCAATCAAGCGGGCTGCTCGGCCTGATGATGTAAACACCACAATAACTGCTGCACTAACTTTTGTGGCAGTTCTAACAGCAGATGATGCAATTGATTCAAGGTGTTGCATGGGTTCTCCAATGCTTTTGATCATTCGTTTGAAGTAGACAGCCTGATTGAACACCTTGTCTGCCTCAGCAGCTATTCTGGATGCATAAAAACAACAGAAGGCAGTTGAGACAGTGTAAACAAGCCCACACAAACATCTGCTCCTCTTCTATTTGGTAGGTCCCTGCCATAATACCAATTGAGTAGCAAATCACAGTAGTGTGGGATGCCTTTCAACAATTGATGCCACTTCCTTGCTCCATTCTGATTTCCCAAATTGAAGCATTGCATAAACTATTGGTGCCTAAAATGCTTGCACTGGTATCAGAAATGGATCCAATCATCAGATCCCAACTGATAGGATAGGAGGCCATGGCAGCATCAATTTACAGCAGGGAATCACATTAAGATAGGACAGTATCTCCAACTTCCTCCTCTCTCACACCTCTGGAGCTCTGGATAAATCTGAAGATTCTTTCTTTTCAAGATGTTGACAAGTTGCAAATTGTTTAGGACATTCAAGTGTTGGTCTGGTAGTGTAGGCAGTACTATGACCCAAGTAGTTCTGTCAGCTGTTCTAGGAAAAGAAAAATGAGCCTGCCAACATGATACTCTTCGAAGACATGATACAAGTAAGAAGGCAACATTCAGACCTGCGAACAGTTGTGATGGTTTCAATAGGATACAACCCTCTGAGAGTCTCTGCCCCAAGTAGGACCGCATCTGTTCCATCAAGAACAGCATTTGCAACATCAGTTGCTTCTGCCCGAGTAGGACAGGGGCTTTCAACCATCGAATCAACAACACGAGTTATAACTGCTGGTTTGCCTGCAAAATTACACTTATTGAGTGCAACTTTCTGGAACAAGAACACCTTCTCTGGAGGAAGATCAATGCCAAGGTTTCCACGTGAGAGAATGATCCCATCAGCCTCATTCAAGATCTCATCAAACTGGGCCAACCCTTCACAGTTTTCAATCTTGGCCAGGATTTGTGTCTGATAAAGGTCACCAAGTTTTGACAAATGGGAACGAGCTAACCGCACATCATCCGCATGTCGAGTGTACGAGAGGGACAAAAAATCAATTTGGTTGTGCACTCCCCAAGTTGACATGATCTTCAGGTCAGATGCACTCAGTGTCGGAAGTTCAATTCGTACGTGAGAAGCATGTGCTGTGAAGAGAGAACCTGTGCCAGAATTGCCACACCATGCCCATTCTCAAAACTCAAAAGCAAGTTCAAGGATGACAGAGCATATATTGAAACACCAGATAGATGCAGCCAGCAAACTCAATGACAAGAAGACCTTGAATCCAAAAAACATAGATTTTGCTACTGAAAAAGGATGTTTCCATTCCATACAGATCCATCTGCAGATAGTCTAAGATGACAATTCACCCTGAGAAAGATGGAACAGAACACTGGTCATACCATTAACACACATGAAGTAGGCATTTGCCAGAAACCTGACGAAACAGTGCAGTTGAAGTTCTGGTTTTTGCCATGGTGAGATTCTAAGACGACACTGTTGTGAAAGAGGACATGCCGGTGCAACGTACCAAACAGGGAAGAAACGAAAACGAAGAGGGAGTACCAGTGAGGGTTGCGGTGTTCTTGACCTTGCAAATGACATCAGGACCTTGAGTCTCAGTCACCTCGAGCCATACGGAAGTCTCTTCGCTTCCCGTGAACAGATACTGTCCGATGAAGATGGTATCCCCGGGCTTCACCGCGGGTGCGAGGGATTCGTAATTCACAGGCAGCACTTTAGACGAGGCTTGCTTGTTCTTGTCGGGAGTGAGGATGACTTGCTCTCCTTCCACGAGTTCGATAGGTGTACCTTTCTCATTCACCACGTAGAGCTCCGGTCCGACTGTATCCAACATCACGGCGCAAAGCCGGCGCGTGTTCTTGACAGCCTTCTTCAGATTCTCCAGAGTCTCTTGATGGTAATCCTCATCACCCCATGAGAAGTCGAAGCGAGCCACGGTCATCCCCGCATTCAGCATAGCCTCGATAGTCTCCACGGAACGCGACTTCGGTCCCAAAGTCCCGATTATCTTAGTCAGGGCAGAAAAACCTTGTGTGGAAGACGACTCTAAGATGGAAGCCAACCGCATCGGCTCCTCTAACAACAGCTGCGACACCTGCATTATTACTACACAATCCACCTCCACCTCTTCTCTACCTCCTTAAGCTCCTCAATGCACAAAACAAGGCTCAAGAAGACGACGACGACGACGGCGAAAACAACAACGACAACAACAACAACAACAAAAAGGTTCACAAACTGCAACAAAATTATTGATAAATTGACAGCAAAAGGATGGATTTTCTTGCTCGATGCAAAACAACTCGCGAGCTTCTGTTTTTGTGTTTGTTGTTTGTTGCCCTTCTCAGTGTCGCTGTTTTGAAAGGGAATGTGCGTCGTGGTGGTCGCCAGCAGCAGCCACCCACGTCCTTTCGTAACATCCCAAGTTCCAAATTTTTTTTAGCCAAAAATGGCGATCGTCCCCATTAGGAATTTGTAGAAAAAGGTGGTGATCATCCTTAGGAAGATTTACCCAATTCTGGCAATAAAGTACAAACCATAATAAGAAGTACAAAACTTTAATCCTCCCTCTATATCTTTGGCTATACACACTCAAAACCAAATGTAGAATTTTTTTGGCAATTTTTATTCATTTTTTCCTCTCATTTCTGGCTATCGAATATCTTCGAAATCACTTCAAACTTGAATTTTTTAATTTTTAATTTTTCTTTGTGATAAAACTTCGCCCCCAAAAACAGACTCTACACTCAACCTACCTATGAATTACCTACCTACTTACCTACCTATATACCTTTCACAAATTCTAAGCCCCTACCCGTAGTCAGTTGGCAGATTTTTGTCTATTTAAAAAATTGGATTTGGCAAGCCGCATTTTTTAAATATATATTAATTGGGTTTTGAAATATTGGCTATTGATATATTTTTGAGAATGGCTTTGGCTGCCCCAATTTGAATATTTCAGGATTTCAATAGTGAGATAATAAGAAGGGCTCCTTTTGATTTTTGAATTCATTGTGATAACTTTTAACTAGATTCTGATTCATTTTGAGCACCTCATTGTTGCATTACATGCATAATAGAATGGATGGATGGATGAATGCATGGATGGATGGATGGTGGGTGGGTGGATAGTATAGTTATTCATTAAGTATACGTAAACATGTCATCAAAAGCTTGTGTTTGCTTGATTTGATTCAGGGGACTAGTTGAAGAAAACAACATTGACAAAATACACACAAGGTCAATGGGGCTCAAAACACAAAAATTGTCCTTGACTTGACATGAACTTAGTTTCTTATTTGTGCAAAACCTAAATGAAGCTCATGTCTTGCACAAGGTGAAGTGTCTCACACTTGCATAAGCTATGTAAAGAAACATGATGCAACTTTTGCACTTTTTAAATCTTTCACAACAAACATCAAAGTAATCACAAGAGGGAAAAAATTGAGGTGTAGAGGAGAGAGAAGAGAGGATAGAGTTGTAAAGGGAAAAATATGCAAGAGGGGTCTTTAGCATTAATGAGAAAGTGAATTGGAAGTGAGTGGCATTGCAGTGAGTGAGCATATTTGAAACAAGCGATGAGCTATGATGTTCTAAAAAATAGTTTGCATGACAATGGTAGTTTCAAGTTCCACAACAATGCCCCACATTTGTAACTTTTTTTTTTCAAAGGTGAGGTTTAAACCCAATGTAGGAGATGGCTTTAATAGCTCAAAATACATAAGGGACAAAAACTTTTTTTATTTTTTGGGTGAAAACCTTTCCTTTTAGCAAGCATTTATCCTTTCCTTGTGATCATTTTCCATATGTTGTTTGAAGGTTTGTGAAATTTTCCAAACCTTAACTGGTGGAACATTGAAAGGATCCTTGAATCAATGTAATTATAAGCCTCCAATATCATAAACAAAAGACCATGTCTTACTTTCAAAAATCAAACACCTTCTTTTTGCTTCATTAATTCTATAACTTGTGCCTTGCACCCCAAACCCTTGTATCCCAAAACATTTCCATAGTCATGAAAAACCTCTTAAATACCTTGGATGTCTACTCCCTCCTCTAACGAATGCATTCATGATTAAGCATATTCTAAAAAAATTGCCTATGGACCCATCAATGATGTGGCACTTCCATCGAATCAACCAAGGTTGGCATAAGGTTGTGGGTGAATCCCTTGAATAGCATGCCTTACACATTGTGAAATATTAAAACATATTCTATCATCACACAGTTGCAAACCAAGGAATTCTAAAGTAATATTTTAAACAACACTTGCAATTTGAAATGAATTGTTCGAAACTTTGCTTGCTAGATGGTCTTGACAATTGAAATTTGGTTTTGAATACAACCATGTACATAAAAAAATAAATTAAACTTGGGAAGTTTGATTGCCCATTGGCATATCCATTGTGATGTATTATGGTTATGTGGGTTTATAATTAAACTTGAAACCTTGTTGGGAGGGTTGCAATTCATTTGGCATTCCAATTATAGTTCATTTTGCTTGTATGGGTGCTCATGTGAACCTAATACCTAAAATAAAGGTTTACAACTTCATTGGCATTCTAATTATGAACCAATTTGGTTGTATGGATGCTCATGTGAACTTGAAACCATGTGTAGGGGGTCTATGTCTTATTTGACATTTTAATTATGATCCACTTTGGTTGTATGGGTAGTATTTCAACCTAAAACCTACAACAAAGGTTTGCAATTTTTTTGGCATTCCAATTACGATCCATTTTGGTTATATCGGTGTTTCACTGAACTTCAAACCTAAATTATGGGTTTACAACTATGTTGACATTCAATTATGATCCAATATGGTTATGTGGGTAGTTATGTGAACTTGAAACCATGTGTAGGCATTTGCAATTCATTTGGCATTTCAATTTTGACCCATTTTGGTTGTATGGGTGTTCTTTTGAACTTAAAATTATGCTAGGGGTTTGCAACTCATATGGCACTAAAACTATTTAATGTTATGGATGGTTATGTGAACTTGAAACCTAAATGTTGGGTCCATAACTCATTTGGCATTTCAATTATGGTCCATTATATTTTTTAGCTAGTTATTTGAACCTAAAACCTACACTAAGGGTCTATAATTCATGTTGCATTCCAATTATGTTCCATTATGGTATAGTGGGTGGTTATGTGAACTTGAAACCTAAATGTTGGGTTTGTAGTTCATTTGGCATTTCAATTATGATCCATATTTATGATGTGTATGGGTGGTTATTTGAACTTGAAACTTGTAAAACATGTTTAAAGTTCATGGGGGCATTTTGTTTTAATCCATTTGAATGTGTATGGGTGGTTATTTAAGCTTGAAACTTGTAGGACAATTTGCAATTCATATGACATTCCAATTATGGTCCATTATGGTGTGTACATTAATTGTCATTTGAACCTTATACTTGTAGGGTAGTCTACAACTCATATGACATTCCAATTATGGTCCATTTTGGCTTGTATGAATGATGATTTGAATTTGAAACCTTAAAATTAGGTTTATATGCCATTTGGGCTTTATGTTTTGAAGCTAAAATTAGATTACAATTTGTAACTCATATATTGCTTTCGATAGTTCTATTTAAATGTATGGGTGGCAAATTAGAAAGCGTTGACCAAATTCAATGACCAACATTTTGAAATTCAATGACCAAATTATCCAAACCCAAAAATAAATTTGAAAATCTAGAAATTGAATTTGTGATGAGGTCTAAATGAATATGCTTGTTTTGGTTTGTGTGGGTAGTCAAAGGGATGGAAAATTCCCAAGGTCATGGAAAATGATGATTGTCTTCGCAACACCTTGAAGGAATTGAAAACATGAAAGTCTAATGAGGAAGGGTCTAATATAACAACATTTTAATGTGTTAAAATGTTGGAGCTTTTGAAAGTTACAAATGGATATGCTTCAAGAAATGTTCTAAGGAGACGCCGTAGTATGACGTATGGCATACTCATACCAAAATCTAAGACACCTAGTATTACTTTTACTTCTTGTGAGCTTGAAAGTTTCACACTTTTTTTTTTTTCATATTTACACTAAAAGATAAATGAGATTGTAGAACTAGTCCTTACAACTAGACCTTACAACTAGATTCTAGTTACATGTGACATTTACAACTAAAATGTCATTAGTTGCATTGGACAAGTCGCATGCAACTACAATTACAAGTGAAATGGTCTTTGGATGGAAAATAAAAGTCAAGAAAATACATTTTCATCCTTTGACTAATTGTATATATATTTTCATTTACATTAACATGTAATTAATTTGGTCAAGATTAATAACAAATGATGTGTTGCCACATGTTAGCAACTTTGGATGTTTCAAAATGATTTTTATTTAATCTTGAAAAAAGTCCACACCATCCATTTTGGATGGTTTTAAATCATGAAGCATGGTACAATTTTTTTTAAATGACACATTGCATACTAATTGTGTCCATTTTTTGAAGGCCAATTTTGGATGACATGTGTCTTATTTAAGCCCAATTTAATATCTAACATTTTAATTGATTAATTATGGATCATTTGATGTAAGGTCAATATGATGTAAGCATGTCGCATCTATGTAAATAGGTAAAGAGGGTAGGCCCAGGGAGGTAAGTAAATAGGCCTAATTTAGCTAATTTTTAAATAATCATTTATTTAATCTTGTGAAATTGAACATTTTAAAAATGAATTCATCCCTTGAATGACTTTTTTGTTTTGAATAATTCTAATGCACTTATTTATATACTACACACTAACATAATGGAAAATCAAATATATGGGTTGAACAATTTAGTTGCAAGTGTGACCAACCTAGTCATAACCTACTTACAACTATTTCCTAATGCTTATGTTATATTAGCTTGATTTATTTACTAACTATAAATCTTTCATAGGTAATAATAATAATAATTATTATTATTATTATTACATGTATAATAATATTATAATTAATAATTATTATTATTTTGTTATTTATATTGGTTAGTATTTTAAGCTAACTATTATTGTTGTTGCATCTTTATAAATATTATTAATTATAATGGTTATTATTTAATATTGAAAAAGGTATAATAGTAGTTTAATAGTCATTATTTCAATAATATATATCTTTATATAAATAAATTATATTTATATTAAATATTACAATAATTATGATGTTATAATAATAATGATAACAATAATAATTATAGTAGGTATAATAAACTTTTGATACATTTGTAATATGACCTTAATATATTGTGCATATATTCTAAATTCAACTTTTATGTATTCAAATACACACATACACACACCTTTTTAATATGTTTAAAATATGAATTGCATGCAAATTCAATAAACCCCCATATACCATCAATTTTGGTCACATTTGTAATAATGAGACATACATGGCCTTTCTTGAAAAAATACTAAACAAAAAGTTGTCCTTTTTAAACGATGAAAAATAATAATCATAAATTAAATGTAATGTAGTTGTAAGCATGACAAAACATAAAAAATAGTTGCAAAAATGACAAAAATTAGTTTCAAATGACATTTAATCACATATAATTGTATATAATGGTTACAAAATCTCATATTTCTTATAATGATAAAGTATAGACTATCTACAAGTGGTTAGTGAAAATGTTATAGATTCTATTTAAGAACATGGCAATAATAACATCTTGTTGTCATAACCCGAGCTTTAGGCTCACAGCTAAAGCAAGGGCTTGCAAAGATGCGTGCCAAGAGTGAAGCACATGAATCACATTTCATGCTCTTGAAAGTGTGCGAAAATGTGAAGGAATGAACGAATTTTTAAAAAAGATTGCAGGGGTCAAACCCATTGGATTGAAGAGTTCATTATATCATTGGAAAGATTTTCGAATGTAAATGTTTAAAATGGGTTCGCATAACCCTTTTGGGTACTTAAAACATAAGTTATGGCCAAAAGAAGGGATGGAAATCAAATTGCCAATTTGACTCTCAAGCACTAAAAATCAGGAATCGCCCTGATTTCCTTGCGTGCAGGTGAAGTGCCACATACTATTGGAAAGCTCTCGACGAGGGCTATAACTTTACTTTAAACCTCATTTCAATCAGAGGTTTACACATAAAGTTATGAGCCTCCAAAGTTGCGGGAGTCCCAAATTTGGGTATTCCGGGACTCCCATTTGGGAGTCTCGGGACAAAATGACATTTGAATGATGCCCCAATGGCCATGCATAGAGAATACTACAAGGGGGAAGGTGGTGGTTTTTCGCAAGTCCAAGCTGTGGTGAATCTTGTGAGTCTATGTTTGTCCATGGTTTGTTTGTGCACCAAAAGTGTTCAAGCTATGCATTAACCAACTTGTTGTTTGGTTTATGCAAGTTTGTGTGAGTAATTGACTTGTTTGTCAATCTTCTTAATTACCATTTCAAAACCATAGCATGCCCTTTTACCCTCAAAGTGCTACAAACCAGAAAATGTGCCCCAACTATTTCTCCTTCCGCTATCTTCACCTTTGGACTCATAATTGAGTCCATAAAAAAACTTAGGGGTGCATCACTTGCTTTGGTTCAAATTCCAAGATTATGAATGTTTTATTAGCAAGTGGGGTGAAAATCAACAATGAATGGAAGTAGAAGGTGAAAATCAATAACCTAAATGTGGTTAGAAATTTATACATTAAATTAAAGGAGAAATTTATATATGAGGTTAAGTCAATTTTGGACATGTAATTAGAAATAGTTTTACCATGTGTAATTTTGGTCCCAAACCACTTTGAATGTGATGTCCATATGCCTTTCATGTATAAATTAATAAAGAAAACTACAATTCAAGAAAGATTTTGGTTTTATTAAGTCAAACTTCTTCATGACACATTTCCATTTTCTTTTTAGCCCACCAATCTTCTATTCTACTTGCACTTACAAAACCTATATGCATTTTGTTGAATGTTCACATTGCATCTTGGCCATGTTTGGGGTAAAATCCCATTGTTTTATTTTGTAAACAATATACATTTTTTCACCCATGCATCTTGGATTTCCTAATAGATATAATCATATGTGGATGAATGAAGTACTCATGCCAATTTTAATATATGTTCAAATGCCACAAGATTTTCACATCATGATAAAACTTGGGGTGACTAATGTCTGCATATATGAATATCCATAATGGTCTAGAACGATTGTGTTGTTCATTGCATCGATTTTTTTCAACCATTGAACTAAATATTTTACATTTCATTATTTTAAGGTGCTACTGCACATGACTTTGAAAGTCACGATTACATCTCAACCAAGATGCCATCTATGAACCTAATACACCTAGGCAATTCTTACAATTATCATAGAAGACAACTTTCTCTTTCGATGTTGGCCAATGGATTTCATTTGCAAGTGCATCATAAATTCATGTGCATGGACAATGCATTGCCATGCAAAACAAAATTTGACCAATTCCACATGAAGGTGTCGTACATCATCAAGTTGTCATGCTTCATGTATAGAATGAACTTAAAGAAGTGTTGTTTAGGTGTCAACTTTGACACCTTACTTGAAACAATTGGAACCTCCTTTGTTTTGATAAAAGACCAAAAAAAAACTTGAAACATAAAAATAAGACTCAAAAACCTCAACCCTAACTTCAAAACAGTAAGCCCCAACTCCAACCCTAGGTTGAAACTTTCAAAATCAAAGTTAAATATATAAGTACTAAATGCTAATTCTAAACCTTAAAAATCAGACCTGAAATGTTAAACTTTAACTTGAAACCCTAAAAATCAAACTTGAAACATTAAACCTTAACTTCAAATTCTAAGAATCTTGACCTTAAACCTTAATCAAAACTTTTAACCCCTTAACCCTATTTTGAAACCCTAAAATTCAAACTTGAAAATCCTAACCTTAACCTCTAAACCAAAAACCTTAATTCTAACAATCAAATTTGAAAACCCTAACCTTAACCTCTAAACCACAAACTTTATTCTAACTTTAAGAATCAAACTTGAAAACCTTAAAAATCGAACCTGAACATTAAACCTCAAGTTGAAACTTTTAAAATCAGACCCAAAATCTTTAAGCCTAACCCCTAAACATTAAACTTAACCCTGAACCTTGAAAATTAGACTTGAAACACAAAACTGTAACTTGAAACTCTAATATCAGACTTTAAATTCTAATTTAAATGTCTAATCCCCTAACCTAACTTTAAACCCCAAAGATCAGACTTGAAAATCTTAACCTAAACCCTTGAACACTCAACCTTAAACCTAAACTTAGAAATGAAACCTAGCTTATAACTAGAAATAAAAAAGAAATAAGAAACTCACATGTGAATGTAGCATGGGTTTTTTTGGTAGGGGTTAGGGACCACAAGGAAAGCCAATTCATTGAAATTCTTGCAACATTGTCAAAGTTTTGAACGTAATCTTGGTGTAGTTTGCATTGTAACCAAAACATCCCAAACACCAAAAGTTGGGTCCCTCACCTCTCCCTCCATCTCATGGGAAATGAAAAACTCACTAGAGTTGCAAGCCATGATCAACAATATTCAAGAAATCATGAAATCATGGAATTGAACCCAAAAATCTCATGTTGTCCCAAACCTAAAACGAGAAAAGCCCAACCCAAAACCCCAAAAAATCAGCCCCAAACCTAAACCTTTAAAAATAAAATTAAACAAACCTCAAGTTTTAAACAACATATTTAAATTACCAAATATTTAAATTCCCAATAGCCATATAGGCAATTCCTATGTCTGGTAGACTATAACTCATATGATCCCCATACCCCATAGCCCTCCAAGCCACTACCTAGCCCATATAGCCCCCATAGCATAGCCCTTAGGCACCAGCATTGAAAATTATTAGGAC
Source organism: Sphagnum tenellum (assembly GCA_963921925.1). Lineage (NCBI taxonomy): Eukaryota > Viridiplantae > Streptophyta > Sphagnopsida > Sphagnales > Sphagnaceae > Sphagnum > Sphagnum tenellum. Next base: position 5,190,777 of record OY998159.1, read on the forward strand.
AACATCTTGCACATTGATAGGTAATATAAGAATGTGTAAAGTCCAATATAAAATTGGTAAAAAAATTAGTTCAGTGTGCAAAAATTCATCAAAACAATAGCAAATTTAGTCAAATTTGCACTTTAATTTTTTAAATTTTCCCCAAAAAATTATTTCTCAGAAAAAAAATGGCAAATTTATTGCTTTTCTATGTAATAATTTGATCCAATAATCATCAGTCTACAAGTATAACTTTGGGGGCACACTTCCTTGATTTTCAGGCCTAGCCCAGACTTGGGGCTATTTAAGGGACCTTGGCTAGGCCCTCAAATCCAGGAAGAGCCTCTAAGTGGTTCCTTAACCCTATACCCCACCCACTAACTAGTGTAACAAAGCAACCAAGCTAACCTACCCACCATGGTTAGCTAGAGCTAGGGAACTGGAACTCAACAGAAAACTGTTTCCTGACGTACTTTTCATCCATCCATCCATTCATTCATCTATCCTCCATGAGGTAAAGTTTGAATTCTGAGCTTTTCCTCTCCCGCTCTCTTCCGTTTGTTGTTCTTGTTCGAAGAGCGTCGTCCTTTGTCGTCTCTTGCGCCTTGTAGAGAATCTCTGCCTCGGGATCAGACGTAAAAACATGACGGTCGTTCGAGAGCCAGAGAATCCAGGCGGGAGGAGGGGATTGTAGCCAGAAGAACTAACTACTGTCTTCGATGTTATTGGCTTTTGTTTTGCGCACATATTTCGCTCGCATGTCTGATGTTTTTGGGGTTTCTGGAAGTTCAGAGACCAAGGGAAGGGAAAGCTTTTGAACTGTAGTTGGTTTTGGGGTTTTGTGATATTATACTAATGCAGGGTGTGGTGATGGATTTGCTGGAGATGGATCTCGAGAGTCCGCTTTTGAAGGACTCCGATGATACCACCACAATGTTTGATCTGACTGATGACGGAAACGCTATGCAGCAGCAGCACAATAGGAAACGGCGGAGGTCTTCTTCACGGCGAGTGAGTTTTGCAGAGTTGCCCTCCATCCACGTGTTTGCCAGAGACGATGAGTACGAGACTCCTCCTGAAGGTACTGACACTCATTTCAGCAAGCAGTCTTCGACCCCGAGTCGTAGTCCCTTAAGCTCGCCAAGAAGGTCGCCTAGGCTTGCTGCCAGCAGAGGTGAAATCGTTGAGATAGCTGCAATGGACAAGGAGAATTTGCCGCTTCGACGTGTTGGACATGTGAAAGCGGATGAGCGGCAGAAGGAGGGAGTTCGGCGGCCACTTTCTAACCGAGATGCCGCAGAAAACACTTACCCGAAGACTCAGGTCTCGGCTGATGACCCGGACGTTTCCGGCTACTTAAGGTTTGAACCTCTCGACATGTTCCGCCAATCCATTTCATAAGCTTAAGGTTGCCTTTGCGTCAGCTTTCTCCACTTCGATCTTCTCAATAGACTTGTGCACTCTCCGATTCTTATAGACCAGAGCAAACGAAGACTGTATCATCACAAACCCTGTTTGTAATCTCAGCAACTAGCAGGTGCAAGCAGAGATTCTAACCCTAAACTCTCAATGATGGCTGCATTGATGTGGTTCTGATGAAAGCAATGTACGTGGTGTACCTCAGACACTTAGTCTTTGAAGACAATATGCTAGCTGAAGAAGATGAACACACGCTGGACAGCTCCACATTTCATGCCAGGTTCTCGAGCTTTCATTATGAGAGAGGAGTCGAACCCTCACCACAGCAAGAAGAAAAGGGAAGTAGTACTCCTGTTGTGGATGAACTGCCAGACAAGCGGGATCCTTGGTTTTCATTGAGTACTCTAAACATGAGCTTTACAATGAACTTGCGCCGTCATCCGAGGTATCTTCCAGATCAACAGGGAGGAGATGTGACACCGAGTGACATGAGTATTATCACTCCTCTCTCTAATATAGACCTTGAGGGCACAGCCTTGACTCCTGGGCTACCAATGAACAAGGCTTTTGCAGAAGCTGGTGGAGAACAGAATGAGAAGAAGGAGACATTTGTTGGCAAGGAAATTAGCTCTTCACACCCACAGCAAGAGAGTATTTCATATGTAAACACTTATAACTCTGCATTCAAGGGAAGGAGGATCAGCTCTGTAGAGAGTGGAGACATAGCCACCATTGAATCTGCAGGAGATCTTCATGGAAAAGATGACACAGTGCTTATCAATGATTCTTCTCATTTGGTGAATGGTCCACCAGAGCCTGAGAATATGGAGATGTCTTCAACTCAGGATTTTCAGGAAGAGTTTACTGAAGCCATTGCAATTCAGACCACCCTTTCAGCTGCTGAATGGGTGAATACCTTAAACCCTTCACAGGAAAGTATGGTTCCAAGACCCAGCACCAACATTGAAGGAACTACAGAGGTTATTGATTCAACTGTCCTGCAGCTCACTAACACTACTCCAAATGCCTCCAAGGATGCTTTCAGCTTCAAGGTGCATTACTTCAATGACAATAAGTCTCTGGGTTTGATGGGTTTTGCCCATGGTAATCCTTGGAGGTGGCTTACTGTAAGTCTATTTTCTGTATTCTCCTGCTGTTTCAGACACAGATCTGCATCTACTTACTTGATTGTGTTCTGTAGGATGAAGCCTCTCAGCATGTATACCACAACCCACTGTACTCAGTAGGCCATGGAAGTGGAGCTGCTATTGTGGAAGTGCAGAAGCATGGAAGGCAACCTCAGGTTGAAGAGGGGCTCCAACAGAAGGATGTGACAGAAAAGCTGGTGCAGCCTGCTTGGGAAGAGGATGATGCTTCAAGTGATATGAGCACTTCGTCAACTTCAGATAGGTTACTTCTTTTGTCACACAGAGCTACCAGGGCTTATGATGCATCATCTGAGCGTAGTGCTATGTTGCCACAAACAGAGTTTGCTTTACCTTCCTCCCTGCAGGATGATGTTACTCAGACTGTTTTACAGCTAAAAGATATTCTTGCTGCTGATGGCGTGACTCCTTTGTCTGCGAGCATCTGCAATCCAAGAAGGATTAGCTGGGATGCTTCAGACCCTACTAATTGCACTCCAGTAAGTCTCAAGTAGTCATTGCATTAGGAAGGAGACATCCTTAATTAGCTAAAAGAAGCATGCAAAGTTAGAGTCATTATGCTCATTTAAGGGTTTATCTTTGGACATGAGGAGCTTGCTATAAGGTTGATGAAGTTTTTGTTAAATGTTTTGTTGCTTATCTTCATCTTCTATAGACTTTCTTTCCAAAGGTATGTGCTTGCTAGTTTGACATATGTGAATGCAGGGCCATGCTTCAGGGAAAAAAAAACTTAGCAGAACAAAGCATGCATAGGCTCTGAACAATGTTGTGAAGAACAGCACAGAAGGACTGTGTTCTTGTTGTGGGCAGTATCCAAATTTTGAGCACAGGATAGCCAGAGATTCAAGACTTGAAGATAATGTATGCTTGTGTTGTAGAATCAAGTGGCAGCACCCAATAATCAACGGAGGATCGAAGACATGGAGCATTTGAAGAACTACACATTGCCTGAAGCTGTTAGAACTCAGGGGAATGAATGGCTCAGCAGTGTTAGAGATGAGAGTGGCTTCCAGGACATGACAGAGGAAGCTGAGCATACTCTACAACAAATGTCAAACAAAAAAGATCCTCAGAGCAGTGCTGCACATAAGATAATCAAACATTGTCTGTCGCATCTCAAGAACCAGGAGGCTGTTAGGCTGGACTTCTCAGGAGAATCCAAAGATAGTCAAGAAATTCTCAAGAGAAAATGCTCTTTGTTCAACTCCTTGTCAGAATCAAGTGGTACCCCAGATAGCACAAGGGAAGAAGTATGCCAATACAATGCTACAATGGCAGAACAGTCAAGCTTTCAGAATGAGGTAACCTGCCCTATCATCTCACCAAATATCAAAGCCAGGAGGATCCATATCTGTAAAGTATAGTGTTGTTTTTTGCTCCTGTTGTGGAATCTTTATTGTTTCTCCTAAAGTGGCATTTCTTACATGAGTTCTACAAAAGATGCTGTTCTGACTGTGTTGTGTTTTGTTTGAAGAACCAGCAACTTTTTCACACAAGAAGGGAGAAATTGACTCAGGCCAAGCAGGTACAAACTCTGCTTCCAACTTGATAAGCATCATAAAGCTTTACACAGAGTCTCTCTGTGCATTCAGTCATCAAGGTTTGAGCAATGCAGTACTTTGTGGCTTCATATCCAGTCACATATTTTCATTACTAGTAGGTTGTTACATTGGCAGGAATTGCAAGAAATAATTGCTATCTTAAAGGAACTCTTGGCTGCACTTCAAGGCAAAGCCAAAGAACTGCATGATCTTTTCCTGGAAAGGTGTGAAAAGACCGACCAAGGCATGATGGTGAAGAAGCAGGTGGTTGTTGACCTGAACACACAGCTCATGTGCCTCCAACAGGAGTCTTTCTATTTCAAAAATAGTTTGGAGGTAACTGTGTTAATCCTTCATTTGGTATATCAAGGTCATTACTTTGCACAGCATGAAGAATCATACTACATCATGATATCATACTAGATCTTTCATTTGATAAGGGTTAATATGATGTCAGATAGCTAAACTAAAGAACTCATTCTTAATTGTCATGACAGGGCTGGCAGCTTCAGACAGAGCAAACTGGGGGAGATGACTTAATTCATGAGTTCAAGTACTATTCATTGGTTTCCCACAGGTATTACTCATCAAGCACAGGGATTCATGAGTGTGAAAATGACAAGTCACCAGCTTCTCATGCAGCATCAAACTTGTTTTGTACAGTGAAACAGCATGTTTGATCAGGAGGCAACAAATGTTATTGTTTCTTGGTTTTTGTCCTGATGACTATGACACCTGGTTTTTTGGTAAGAAACAGTACCAGAGAACTGAGTGCCCCAATCATCAGGACATGGTATCTATAAGTTCATTATTCTGCTGTGCTATTTTGTGCAGATTGCAGGAGAGGAAGATGAACACCCAAGAATATGCTCTCATTGAGAGCACTATAGCTCTAAATGTGCCAATCATAGATTATGTAAGTTTTTCGCTCTTCCTCCATGTAATAGTGATTTACGTCTTAAGTTTTGGTAAACCAGCTCACAAGTTAGCTTCTGAACTAAATTTTTGGGAACTGCAGACATTCCCTCACATCAATGCATCACTTGTTTTTCAACTGCTTCTGTCTCCACATGAAAGCAAAGCTCAGAGTGTTCAAGCCATTGTTCAGGTTCTTCTACTCTTGACTTTCTGTGTGTATGTACACCTGTATCTTGTGTGCATCAGAATTTTAGAGAGCAAATTCAGTGCTAGACCAGAAAATCTTCTCCTGAAACTCAATGATAGGGTTTACACTAGCCCAGTGGATGCCATGACAATCTTACTTCTGTACCCACTTTCTATTTCTGTCAGCAGGAGACCAACTACGTGGTGATGCACCTAGTAGATCTGATGGAGGAGATTCAGGAGTGCTGCCTCACTGTCCATGTTGCAGCATGTTTCTGCATCCCTGGTTATGAAACTCTGCAAGCCTTATGCTCTTGACTTCATCTGTAATCTTATCTTTTTTCATGGCCATGGGACTTCTCCTTTCAATTATTTTACATGACTCTTAAATGCCAAGGAAAGCCAATTTGTGGTGGCAATTTCATTGTTGCTCAATAGTAACTGTACTTTCAGGTGGAGGAGTCCTTCAATTACGGCTTGGATTTACAGACAGCGAGCTTCTGTTCAAGTTTACAGCAGTGCTTGATCTTGAATCTGTTGTGAGGTATGCTTCAGTGCACTGACCTGGAAGAGCTTGTGACATTGTCCTACTCTGAGGTTTTTTGGGTTCCTTTGTGCTGGTTACATCTTAGTTCTAATCTGTTGACAAATCATGGCTTCGTCCATGGTAGGACTGATGAAAAGAATAATGAGTCATGGTTTGGTGAGTTGATGTAACCTGTAATGTGCAGGAAGCAGTATCCATATGGAGATCTTCCATGTGCAGTGGAGATGGAGATTGCAGGGAGGAAAGGAAGGAAACAAATAACTACAGCTGCAATACAAAGCACTATAGCATCTGTAAAACCAGGGTTCTGCCGTTTGATACGCATTTGCAGGTCAGTAAGATCTCTAATAGACAAAATCAGATGTGAGGCCATGTAAATTAAAGGGATGGTTACCCAGCGTGAATTTCACAAGTAATGAGTGAAATCCTTCCTGTAGAGATCAGCAAGCAAAGTGACTTTTGAATATATGCAATTATGTGACTTGTGGATGTGTTTTCATTTATTATAGTTATTACAGAGAGTATACACTCTGATATGCTATTGTAAAGTAGAGCTATGTTATAAAACCATTTGTGTGGGGTGCTTTTGCTGCATTCTTGGGTACCTCCTTTTGACTCTGATTAGGACCAAAGTCTTCATGCAAGAAGCAGAGCAGAAACATGTCACATGGGACTTCTCTGTTATGTTCATAGATGGTGAAAGACTAATTATGTACATGCTTAGTTGGATAAGTATGTGTATGTGACTTAGTTATGTATGCACTTGAACTGGATAACTATTTAGGTGGCTTTAATGTAATTTCCGTGGATGTTTTTAATTTCTTAAGGTTTTCAATTTCTTAAGTGATCACATTATTGCATGTCATCCTTCTTGATCTTTTTCATTCATACAGAATGTGGCACTTGCATGTAAGGTAATGTACTTCTTAGGCTCTTGGTGGGTTTGGGGGTCCAGCTGAGGGTGTATTTTGAGCACATAACATACGAATTTGAAATTAGAACTGGATTTATGTATTTAGAAAGTATAAATTTGCACACAGAGGAGGTGGAGTTTTGATGGTGCTTGAGGACAATGTTTACTTATTGCTTCAATGTCCAGTGGACTATCTCCAAATGGTGGTCTCTATTTCACAAAGCATTCAAGACAATTGTTCTTGCACCTTTATCTATCTCTGTGTTTAAATAAGTGCTTGTCTTTGTTTCTTTCATACAGTGAGCATTGTGATTTTCTAAGTTTGATTGAGAAGTCCGACTAACATTTTTTCTTTTCATGTCCAAGGTTTTTTTTTGCAAATGGTGCACTGAGATATACTTCAAAACGTCCTTTGCTCTCTCCATGGGATACACATAAACTTCTTCATTGTTGGTTGTTTATGAAAGCATGTAGAGACTCTGTCTGTGACATGGGTCTTGACAATCTCTAAACTAAACCACAAGGCCATAAACTAATGACATTGTAAGACCTAAGGATGCACACAGAGCGAGGTTGAGTGCAATGTCTTAGTGGTAACTTTGTTCCATCTGCAACTTAACTTCTGGAGTAGCAATGGGCAAGTGATCATTGAGGGAAGTATATGATCTCAACGTGTAGATGCTGGTGCATCTGTTCTCCTCCTAGTTATTGTTGGAAGTGGTTCCCTTTCCTGAATGTTGGAGAAAGGGTTCACACTCTCGATATGAATATGACCCTTGGCTAATACCCAAGCTATGAAGCCCAGAGTAGCCCATGCTGAAAATTGCCATACAATCCCTGCAGTGGCCACTCCTCTTCGCAAAGTATCCTCCTCTTCCTCTTCATCATCTCCAATTCCCGCTTCATTCTCTCCGTCATTATTGCGGTTGTTTCGATCATCTTCCTCTTGCTCAAAGACTGGTTCCATCATTCCTGCACTTAAAAAAACCTGTCACTCAGACCAACCAAACCAATCCAAACATCAAGAAGGCACGAAGAGGGACGAAGAGCACATCCGTGATGTTGATGCAAAGAGATAGGAGGAGAGAGCAGGAGTGTCGCCCAACTTTCTTCCAGATGTCAGTGGAACAGATTCTCCCAAAGAACGTGCGATCAGCTCTTCTCTCTACTCTCTGGGGGTGCGCTCGGGTAACAAGAAGAAGAGGAAGAAGACGACGAATCCATCTCGTCTGCATTATCGCTTCTCTCCACTGCCATTTTAGGGCTTCTTAGGGTTTGGGTGACTGGAGTTGCAAAAACGCGGATGGAGACGCCGGGTATCGATCCCGGTACCTCTCGCATGCAAAGCGAGCGCTCTTCCATTTGAGCTACACCCCCTCACGAAGCAGTGTATTCGGGAATCTATTATCAATAGATTAAGTCTGCACAGTTAATCTTCCTTACAGATGATTTTATAGAGTCAATTGAGGACTGGCTCAGACTTGTACAGAGGAGGAAATTTTTCTCTGGTACCCCCTATTGGTGCTTGGACTTTCCTCAAACATGATTTTGAAAAAGAATTTTTCAATTTTTGAAATTTTTTTTTAGTTGGGTGCTGAGCAATTAAATTTTTTTTTTTTCAGGGACAAAAGAAATTGGAATTTTTGGGATTTTTTAAAACCTAGTAGTGTCAATACAACTGATTTTGCTATTTTTTTTGGAAAAAACATGACAATTTATTTTTTTAAACCCTGGTGCTGAGCCAACACCAACTACCTGTCTTCTTGTGTCTGTTTCTTCTTTTGTGTTTTGTTGGGCCCTGTCCCTGTGAGGGAGTACCGCATTGGATCCATCTTTTGGAAGTTTTACCTTATTAAAACCGATTTCACATTAGGTGATCCGATTTCCTTGGTGAAAATGTTTAGATTGTTTAGATTGGAACAGATTTTTTTGGTGTTCGGAGTGTGGACACAGTAGATAGATGTACAACATCTTATCTATTGGCAGGGCCAGCGTGTTTGTGATGCCTTGTTGAGCTAGATCACATTGCACATCAATTTTCCCTGTGTGTTGTAACTGGTCTATATCTCCTCAATTTCTTGCTCACTGTTCAATTAAGTGTGTTGGATCTGAAATGTCTTGATCTGAAATATGTATAACCAATGTAATTTCTCAAGTCTAGTACTTCAACACACACACACACACACACACACACACAAATGGGGCTATGATGATTCTGCACAAACCACTATTGATATATGCACAATGAGAGAGTTTCAAGCAGCAAAATCAATGTTGGTTGGATGGTTCAAAAGTTCAGTTATGTGGCAAGACTGAAGAGAGACCCCATTGCAATGGGCCAGTTGCACCAACCAGATCAAGAGATTGAAGAATGGCATTTTAATAAACAATGGGTTATGTACAACAAATAGGAGGGAAAAAAGAAACAATCCTAAACAGACGAGGTCCAGTATAATGTCTTCCAGAGAACAAACTTGAAAGTTGAACCATTTGGCAGTTTTGTACCCACATGAGAACTAAAGAGAGCACAAAGAAGGGGGGCCATACTTACCGGTTCTTTGAAACGCAGATGTATAAAAGTGACCCAAATGTGTAGCTGCCATACAAAGCATTCAATGACTCAGCAACTGAAAACAAAACGGGGAGCAAAACCTCCACAACCCAACACAAGTAAAACCAAACTCATTTCATGAGGTAGCTTTACAAATGGGTACCACATGTTTCTAGTAAAGCACTTCATTATGACATGAGTACACAATGGTGCAATGACTCCAAATGAGAACAAGAAATGCACAAATATGCAGACAGCAATCTACAGAGACAGGGTTTAGTACAAAGAAGTGAGTGCTGTTCATAATTATTTCTTCATACAATGCACAGAGGAGGCTAGATTACAGGGGTCTTGATACCAGACACAATTCATAACTGGGAAGCAAGCAACGTATTTTACAGAGGAGAAAAAAAACACAAAGCTGATCGGTCTTTTGTTAGCTAGCCAGTTTTGCCAGCTAGCCAAACAGAAGAGAACCCTCTCTGCCTTATAGTTCTTAGTGCTACACAAATGAATTTTTTTTAAAAAAAAACAGAAAAAAAAACTACAGCAGCTTCTAAAATCCTAATCCTATCACTAATCCTACTCTTATCAATTCCACTAAGCTTGAAATCTCATGGTTGATCATATATGGTTGTCACATGAGCATGTTGATTCTCACTCCAAATAATCAGGCTCACTTGCTCTGCAACCAGATCACCTAAATTGCTAACTCAGATCACACTACCCTTCGGTACTCTATTCCATTTCCACCGTTTGCTAATCACATCATCACCCAATCAGTCGGTTTCTTAAAAGATATCATCTTTTGCAGTCATCAGCCCAGTTGCAGTAACATTGGGTTACCCTAATCTGGGGTGTAATACAACTGACTTGGACCCCAGCTCCTCACTCTCAGCTCAACTAAATCTATCTAGCTTATCATGGGTGTGCAAATCTCTCTCCTCCGGTCTGCTTCCTATCCTAATCACAATCAATCAACTTCAATAAAACCAACTGGATGCCCAACTAAATCAGTGCCTCACTGAATTAGTTTAATCAGCAAACATGGCATACTAATTAAAAGAAGTGAGAAACTGAGAGTGATTGAGACTAGGGCAGCAAAACATAACCAGGTCTTATTTTATTTCTAAATTATTCAATCTTGTGTGTGGGGTTTTTGTACCAATCTGTGAAAGTAAGCAAAAAAAAAAAGAGAGATGCAAAGGAAAATGGAAAAAACACACTCACACACACACAAACACACACTTTTGTTGGTTGCCACGGGTGCACTTCATGCTTGGTACATGTGGTCCAAACTCCAAACCTTGATGTGCACTCGTTGCTTGCTTGATACATGTATGTCCAAACCTTGAGGTGCACTTGCTTGCTTGCTTGATACATGTGGTGCAAACCTTGAGATGGTGTGCTTTGTGCTTGAGACAAATGGTCCAAACCTCAAGGAGCTGTGTGTCTTGCTTGCTTGATACATGTGTGTCCAAACCTTGAGGAGGTGCATGTCTTGCTTGCTTGCTTGCTTGATACATGTGTGTCCCAAACCTTGAGTTGCAGTTTCTTGCTTGCTTGATACATGTGGTCCAAACCTTGAGGTTTTGGCTTGCTTGAGACAATGGGGGTCTAAACCTTGAGGTGGGCCAAGGAAGAAGAAAATAAAATTAGAGTCTCTAACTTACTCAAGTTTTCTTGGCCATGGTGTGTTTGTTGTTGTGCATCCAAACCTTGAGTACATGACGCTTCACGCCAAGGTTTGCACAAAATTCTTGAACAGCCAATTCATCATGCTTTTGCATTTTCCAGCCAAGCTTCTCAGCAAAGTTGTACATCTCATCCTTCTGCTCAGTAGAGAATTTAGTCCGGAACCTTTTCTTAATGTTTGAAGGTGAGCCTCCTCCTCCAACTCCTCCTCCTCCTTCCTGTTCATCAGAATCTGCAGCTCCTGTGCTCATTGCCATCATGGGTATAGGAGTCATGGGTGGTTTGTGCCCCTGCTGAAATTGGGTGACAGAAGAAGGGTAAGCCATTGCACTTGCAGCTGCCAAGACTTGTTGTATCCCTCGTTTCTTTGCATCCTTCTTGTGGCAGTCACATGTAGCAATCTCTCCCTCAACTTCTCTTCTATGGAAATTTCTATGGCAGCCACAAGCTGCACATTTGAGAGCATCCGGTGAGCCTTCTTCTCCCAAAGGCATGAATTCCCCACACCCATCTACAGCATGGCTTCCTAAACTGGCAGCATGGTTTTTCTGGCATTCTCTGTACCTGGTAGTAGTAGCTGCCACCTTCTTGTCCTTGTCCTTGTTTCCAGAGTTCAAAGTCCTGTTCACTGGTGATGTTATTTCTAATGCTTGGATTGAATCGTCCATTGCTGTGCCGTTGTTGTTGTTGTTGTTGTTGCTCCCACTGTTCAACATCTTAAGCTTGGTGGACTCATGGAAGAGTGGTGGTTGGTGCAGCAGCTGCAGGGATGTTGTCAGCAGCAGCCTCATGAAGAAGAGAAGAACTCGTATCCATAGCCACCAGAAGGTACAATGAACTCTTGGTCATTGTTTCTTCGAAAACAACATTGCAAAAAGCTCTCTCCTTTACCGTGGTTGCAGTGGTTCCGACACGACAACCTTGTGAAGAAGAAGAAGAAGAAGAAGCAGCAGCAGTTCAACACCATTCCAAAGCTTTTTCGGACCATGCAGGCCTTTCCCCCCCACCCACCCACCTCTTACAACAGAGACTTTCTCTCTGAAAGATTTGCCTCAAAAAAAAAAAAAACTCACACACAACTTGGTTGCAGTGTCAATGGCCAGATGATGATTGATGAGGTAGCAGCCTCTGTTGTTCCTTCTTCAAACCTCAATTTTGCCCTCAATCTCATTCCTCAAGCATTGCTGTCTGGGAGATTGAATCCTCCTCCTGGCTCCTGCTGTTGCTGCTGTTGCTGCAACCTAAGCTTCTTCTTCTGCCAAATCCCTTGATCACCCATCTCCCGAAATTGTCCAAAGCTCACAGTTTTGGCTGCTCTCAATCAATCTAAGTTCTCACCCCCTCTGTAACCAATGCTACAACCAAATCCAATTCCTACCCATTTCTCCTTTCACCCCCAAAACCCCAGTCAGTCAGTCAAGCAACTCAGCCTCTTTCCCTCTCCTTCCTTCTTCCCTCTCTCCTTCCTTTCCTTACTTCCTCTCTCTCTCTCTCTCTCTCTCTCTCTGTGTTGCAAAAAAGTTACTTGTTTGTCACAAAACCCACAAACCCAAAAGAAGAAGAACAAAACACACACACACACACACACCAAAATCACCAAGAACAAAATCACCAAAAGCTGGAGTTTTTTTTTTTGCGGTTGTTTTTCCTACCTTCCTTTTCCTCCACACACACACACACACACACACACACACAAAACAAACAAACCGAACTACTGAAAACCAACAAAGTTGTAGTAAACTTTCCAACAAACTTGTAGAAAGCTTGAAACCAACAAAAAGGCCAAAGAGTAGCAAGGGAAAAGGGGGAAAAAAAAAAGGAAAAAAGGACCCGATTTAATTTCCAAAGTTGGTTTCTTTGGATTTCACTAGAAACCCATCTAAGTTCTCCTCCAACACCATCTCCTCTCTCTCTCTCTCTCTCTCTCTCTTTTTCTTTCTTTCTAACTTGTGCAAAAGCTCAGCTATTTTTTCCTTGCTACCACTACTAGTATATAAACACAACCACCCACTCTGCTTCTTCTTCTTCTTCTTCTTCTTCTGCTCAAGTCCCAAAAGCTCCCCAACCCCACCTCCTCCCCCACTCTCCCTAAAACTGGGGCATACACCAAACAAGGCAATTTTTTATTATTTTTAAAAAAAGAGAAAAATATATATACAAAACAAGAATGAACACAAAATCTGTACTCTCAGTTATTTATTTATTTATTTTATTTATTTAATTATCTCTTCCAATCTCTTCTCTCTCTCTTGCTTGCAATCATGAGCCCCAAATCTCTACTGAAAGTCAGCCAGGCACTTTGTCTTTTATACACACACACACATATACACCAGTGTTGAGTAGGTACCCGCTTGGACCAGTAACAAAGAACCTCCGGTTCTATAATCGGTTCTTTCGTAACTAGCTCGGGTTAGTACGAATTGGATCCCAAACCGGGTCCAAATTTCATTTGGGTGGGGGCAGGGTCCATTGGGTGTTTTTTTTTTTTTCTTTTTTTAATTTATGGTCAATTTTGTGACATAACCCAAAGTAGTGATGATCCACAAGAAGATTTAGCCACATTTGGGCCAGGTACAAGAAGTATATGAAAGTTAAGAAAAATAATTTAACATACCTTCTTTAGAATTTAAAACTAAATTAGCTACTTACCTAGCTAAATACCATGTATAATAGAAATCTGGAATTTTTTTTCTTCTTACATTTGGGTCAAATTATGACTATTGAAAAAACTCAAAAAAGCACTTGGTTTTAGCAGTTTTTCAGAAAACTTAATATAACTTTCTGGCTATATATATAAGGTTTAGCCAATAATCATATTATATACATACATATATATCTATATATATATTATAGAAAGGCTGGTGGGAAGGTGGGGTAAACTTCCAAGGAAGAGGGAGTCATAAATGGAGTTGTTGAGGAATGCGTGTGTGTGGGTGCATGTGTACAAAGTACAAACTAATAAGCTATGGACTCCATTTCCTCCACCACCCTGGGGATTGATTTTGGCTCACATTCTGACACCAACACAAAAAGCAAACCAAAAACACAAAATGCTTCCTTCCTCCATCCATCTTCATGACTTTAGTTTTACCTTTTAGTTTAGTTTATTTTAATTATTAATTATTAAAAGTAATTTATTAAAAGTAATTTAAATTAAATTAACTTAAAGATTAATTTTTTGAAAAAATAAACTTGGGTCTTTTACTTGCTTTCTTAGAAGCTTAGCACACACATGATGCAAATGGATTATTGTGAGGAATCTTCAATCTACTACTTACAACAAAACCCATGTCTCATGCCCAAACTTTTGTCATATAAATAATAATAATAATAATAATAATGATAATACTAATAATAATGTTAACTACTAAAAAAAAATTCATCATTGCCAAAGGAGATTGACCAAAGACACTTGAAGTGCTTGGGCACCCATGTGAAGAAGAGCTTCATCATAGGTAAGAAGAGCCCCTTTTGTGTGAAGGCTCTCTCTCTCATAACTTGTTCATAAACAATATTAAATTTAAGTGTAGGGTAACAACATCTTGGGCCTTCTTTGGGGTGTTGCCAAGCATAATGTAACGATCAATGATGATTATTATTATTATTTATTTATTTATTTTTTGAAAATCATGATACCCGTTGGGTACCAATTGGGTGGGCCGTTGAGTACCATAGTTAAAAAAAATTGGTTGTGATCTACTACTACCTCATGATCGATGTATGCTTAAGCTCGTTTTATCGTTTACCTTGTGATTTAAGATGCGGAAGGCCCACAAGTGGGGGACATTCCGAAAAACGCGTTTGAGCACGACAAATCCCCCCTTTTAATTTGAGAACGGGAGATCGGGGCTTAGATTCTTTTGTTTTATTTGTTTGTCTTGTTCCTCCCAAAGTTTGAACCTGGGACCACCCCCCTTAATACTAGCAATCTCAAACCATCTCCATTTACACACCAAGGTAATTGCAAGGCAAAGTGCCCCCAACTCCCTTTGGGCCCTAATCTCTCTTTATTTTTCTTTGCATTTTTAAAAAACTGAATTTTTTTTAAAGCAGCATTTTTCCTGAATTTTTTAAATATTTTTATTTTTTGTTCTAAAAAATGAAAATATTTTAAACAAATTTGAATTTGCTTTCTTCAGACATGAATGAATGATGAGGGAAGTAGTAAATTGTTTCTATCATTTTGACTCAAATGATTTCTTCATTTTTTAACACATGTGGTGATGGTTATTGCATATCAAAATAGTGAATAATGGCTATAAAAAATAAGAAATATGAATTTGGCAAAAGTCCATTGCAAAAAAAATAAAAATTCCACAAGTTTCAAGACCGACAACAATAAGATGCAACCAAAAACTTGACATTAAGCTCAAAAACTTTTTAAAAAGAAATAAAAACTAATTCACGCACCAAAACTTTGTTTCAATTAGTTTCGATTCGTTAATTCTACAAATGTGCATACCTAGAATCAAGATTAGAGCCAATGTACTATATTTTTCAATGATAACTACAAACAACACATATTCTTATGGTAGTATACTTGTGACTTTTTATTCATTTTTTGTGGGTGCCTCTAAAGTTCACTTTTTTGCGATGGACATCTTTGATTGGCCCATCACCAAAAAAAAAACTAATCAAGCTTTAGATAGTGCCAAAATCGATATATTATCACGTCCTCATTTGGGTTGCTTATACAGGTTATGAGAGTAGAACTTAGGGCAAAGGATATGGGATAAGGTGAAGAACTATCGAGAACTTGAGGAACATGTTGAGAAGTCATGGAGAACTTGATGAGAACGTCATACTTAAGAACACTTAAGGACAAAGGAAATTAACCAACCCTTTCTATCTATTTATTTTTCATTCTATTAATTTCCCTCTATTGTCATAATTGGGGGCCTTTTAGAAGTGGTTATACCTTTCCCCATCCATCCATAGTATCATTCACATCCACATTTCTCAACAAATTTATTAAACATATTAGTACCCAACAAAAACTTTCCCCCTTCTTTTATTGTTTGTTTGTTTGTTGGGTGCTTGAAAGTGAACTAGCGCCTACAACTAGTACCATGTATTAAATTTTTTTTTAAAAACCCTAAGTAGGTTTTTTTGG